>BSBM01000176.1:220000-665000 GCA_027924585.1 Larix kaempferi | reverse complement strand
GTTGGGATGTTATAACTTGTCATCTCCTTCTCCAAGACTCTGATGTTAAGTTGATCAACCGAAGACATAGGTGGAAGCACTTCTCCAATAGAAATCAGTTTGTACAGCATCTTGAAATCTTCGTCCAGTTTGTCCATTAGAATTTTTCCTGAAAGCAGTTGGCTCAGATGTTTGAACTTGGAATGGTTCATCTGTTTGCTGGTCATCAAATTTTTATGCTCACTTTGGGGAATCAACCTTTGCTTTTCATCCCAAAATGCAGGAAAACCTTTTTCTATTAATCCTTCAAACTATCCTTTGAATTCTGTTAGCTGTTCATCCATTTCATTGGCCTTGGCTTCCACAGCTTCGACCAATGCATATTTCCTAAGGATTCATTTTGCTACTGCAATGGTCGTGACTCTGTCCTTGATGTTCAAATCTATGACGTCTTTATCTATCAAACTGTTCAAAAATCTTATCGCATTATAAGCAGTCTCTTTTGGCCTTTTGTGTAGTTTTTCCTTCATGGCAGTGGAGCTTCTAAAGACGTCAGAGACTATCTTCTCCTTCATTCTCATGAGATCTAGATAGGGCCTGAATCTCTCAGCCTCCTGGATAATTAAATCCCAAATCAAATGTTTGCACCCTTGCATAGCTGCTCTCCCTGTAATCTGCTAAGAAAATCTGTTGTTGATTGCCACTAATTCCTTATATTTTTGTTGTAGCTCATTTGTCCCTTTTTCCTTTGCCTCATTTTCTTCTTTCAATCTTTGATTTTCCTCTTTTAGCTCTCATATCTCACCATCCTTTAGGTTGATCTGGGACATAACTTGCACAATGTTGTCTATATTATCCTTCTCTTCATTCGAACCTTCGCTTGCCTGTTGTGCACATATGTTTGACAAATTGCTTTTTAACTCTTCGATCCGATTTTTCGGACTCATCCTCTCTTTCTCCCAACATCCTTCTTTCTTTGCGAACCTTAGCAATTCGGCTTTAGGATTGTTGATTTCCTTGTTTAAATCTTCCTTTTCTTGTATCAGCTTTGTCTCTTCGGGAGCTTGTATTAACTGGGTGTTGGGAATCTTCATTCTCTTCTATAGGGTTAGGATCAAATTGTCTTTATCTTTTAACAACTTATGGCTTGCTTTTCCTCTGCCATCATTCTCAACTAATTCAAACTACAGCTTTTTGATATGTTGCTGAAGTGCTTTATTCTCTGATCTTTCATGTTTTAACTAGGCATCCATCTTATTTACATTGACCTCCAAATTAGAAATTCTCAAGGCTGCTTCTACTAGATCGTCATATAGACCTTCTCTGATTTGTCTGTGAAATCGAATCCTATCTGGCAAAGGTATCTTCTTCCAGTCTATCTTTGCTTCTATCATCTTGTCTTTGTCAGATATCGTCAGATTGAGAGTGTGACTCTGGATATCTCTACTTGTTATCAAAGACGTTCCTGTTTTACACAAATTCCTCATAGTGGGCATTAGTTCAAAAAAATTTTGTGCAGAGGCCTGCTTATTTTTCCCATGATACTTAAACATGTCCTCTTGGGATTTGAATCTGCCGTCCTCATCTGTGATTAGGGTTTGTATTTGCAAATCTATATCTTTATCCTTCTCAAGCTCATACTGCAATAAATTTTTCCTCTTCGGCAGCCCTTCAGCTTCTTGGTGTTCCCATGCTTTTAGACCATTCTTCTTCTTTCTTTCAGCTATGATGTGGAGAGGATCATATGCAATCACTATATCCTTTCTAAACCCCATATTTCTCAATAATCTTTCCACTTCATTGGCAGCTTCTTTAAACTTCACAATGAAAGGGCCGACTTGCCAAGGGAGCTTTATATCAGAGCCTTTCTTATATTGCCCAAACTGCTCTTCTTCTGCAATCAACCTCTGCCGGATGAACTCAAGGGAAAAAACTCTCAGGGTCAAAAATGCTGGCAAAAAGTATGGTTCATGTACAAAATCATAGACCCTTATTACTGTAGCATCCTTCAGCAAGAACCAATCGTGAATGGCTAGTTCATCCTTCAACTGCATCAGGGTCTGCATCTCTGGTAGTACCCTGGGTAGTTCTTCTTCAAACATAACTTTATACATAGCATATGGAATAAAATTCGGGTAATTGAAGGCATTGTCTTCCAAATTACCTGTAAAGAGTGTCTGAGAGAACCTTAACTCTAATGTACTGCTATACATAATCATTTTGGTCAAATATGCCTGGAACCGAAAAAATCTGGTATTTTCAAAACAACTTAACTATGCATGTATTTTTTCTGCCAAAAATTCCTCGAACTTGAGGGACGGAACTGACTCACCTCCCGCCTCTGGGGAACTAACACTAATCCTGAATAACAGGCTTAGTTGTACTTCAGTTATCCATAAGTCTGAGTCTAAACCTAAAAATTGAGCTATCAAAGATAAAACCAACTAGGTGTTGTCAATAAAAAGGTTGACGTCTAGCGGGTAGGGGGTGTCTGCAATTTCTACATCGGGTTTTAAACAGGCATCCAGGAAAGCTTTACAAATTTCGGGGGAAATTTGTTTGTATAAGGTAATGACTGACTCTTCAGAGGAACTTTCAGGGGCTAGGGCTGGGGACTCTTTTACGGCAAGGGTATTCCGGATGATGGCAACGTCAATGCTTCAGACGATTTTGGATTTCCTGGCGTTCATTATCACTCGTTAGGGTTCTGAGTAATTTAATGAATACCATGACATGAACTCTTGGAAAGGAATTATTTGTTCTATGCAGAAAAAGATGAAAAAGGACTGGTGGATTCTATGGACATCTAACCCCTATTCGAGCAGAACTTTCATTCTTCTTTTAATTTCTGGTATGGGGAGCCGGAGGCTTAGGTCAAACACATCACCGTCTCTGTCTTCTAGGGTTACTCTAGCTTTAGAACTGGTAGAGACCTGTTCATCTGCCATTCTATGATTATAAAACACACTACATGCTATAAAAAAAGAGTTTGGGACCCTACCTGTCATGGGGAGCTTGAGAGCGACCTTTCACCTATCATCCTTTTCGGCTTCTGCACTTCCAAAGGCTTCCAACTCCAACAGGTCCAAGAAAGAAATGTTTATTTTCCACATGCCGCGTTATATATATAATACTTTTCGTACTAACTTCTGCTCACCTTTGCCAGCTGTCCCTCCTTTCCGTCCGTTGATCTGCTGGGCGTCACTTCTGAGCCGTTGATTTGATTCTTCATTTAACCTTTTTGATTTGACATCTCTTAATCTCCGTCGTAGGAACAAAAAAATCTCATTAATCAATATATAACTAAATTGAATAGAGTATATATATATTAAAGGAGACCGAAAATTAAAGGAGGTGATTAGAGGATTACCTAAGTAATTCCCTTGCATTACTACATGTTGTTCCAATAAGTATTGGTGTATGGTGGGTAATGGCTATTCATTATACATAACATGAATTTATATATTACCTTAAAAAAGGGGCTAAGGAATTGTGTTAATGATGTCACTGTAATGTCCCGAAATGGCAACATTTTTTAAATTTTTCATGTCTGCAACATTTGCTATTTAATCGAGAAATAATTCATATGTTAATTTAATTCCAATTGAGCGCATCCATATTTGCACAATATGAACTATATAAGTCTACGATCTTTTCAAAACATAGTCTTCTTAAAGTTTGAGTTTCAAAGTCTGTGGAAGCGGGGTGAAACAATATCCTACCTGGTTTTGAAATGCAACCGTAACACTAATACAAGGTAGAACCAAGATCTTTACAGATTTATAACTTATGTGATTGAAATTGTGAATGTTTAAATGGTACTTCCAGGTGATATGCTCCTATGTTGTTGTTTGTTCCTAAGGTGGGTGCCGTAACAATCTGGATGAGGTAATTACATACCCCGGCAGGGTTGCCGTGGGGTATGGGTAAGCTTTGGCGGTTTGTTGAACTTACTTAGCAATTTGCTAATGTCATCCATCGAATTTGTCTTTCTGCAAGTCCAAACTCCATAATTATTCTATCCTAAGGGAATGGCCCAAATCTCCATGGAAAGGGTTATGAACCATTCTATGTAATTTGAATGAAGTGCAATGGTTCTTAAAGGGCTATGACTAAACTATAGTCTCTTTACAACAAATCGAGCCTCCACTAAAACATGGTTAGTGGGGCAATAACTGCGCTTTTAATGTATGTTGGAGGATAGCCTGTCACCGAGGGTTTGGTATTAGCTGGGGTTTTCATTGGCTTTAGCCTCTGTTTGCGGTTTTGTTTTACTTCCTTGGTTCTACACCTTTATTGACTATGAGACGATGGGGGTACCCTGACTCAAGCAATGCTCGTGGTCAATATACATGGTGGCTATGGAACTCATCAAAGCGTGGGCACCATAATCTTAACTGGTGAGTTAAATTCCTTATCTCGTTGTTTCTTTCTTATTCATTGCCAATACGCAGAGTTGCTAATGGTAACTTTCTGTATGGCTACAGGTGGCAAGGAGCCGTGGATGTAGAAGCTATGGTGAGTCGAAGCTCTGCCAACGTGACTAGGGTAATGGTAAGTTCAACAAACCCCCATTATCCTACCTCTGGTGACTTTGCTGGGATGTGTATGCATCTTGTCATGTTTTCGAAGGAAACTCCCATAAACATTTGGCTTACCGATCCACTTTGGGAGAATAATGGTCACTTAAGGTTTGACCAAGGGATCGACATGGTGTCTTAGGATATTTGAATATGGCAGAGAATTTTGTAATGTAACTGAATGTATTTTAGGAACTGGGTCCTTTCCTATGAATCAGGTTCCAGTCTTGTACAATGCACTTTTCATTTGAAAGGAAAGATATATAAGATTTGGGTAAATTGTAACGATATCATGGTTGGATTTATTCGTACTCTGTAATTTTTGGCACAATGTGTGGCGTTGGGGTTTTATCCCTTCGTTCTAGCTATCACCTATATATGATATTTTCTTTTCCCTTTTCCTTAAGATTTACACCCATACTATGAACTGTGTGATTTTGCAATGATATCAAATGGTACTGCTATTTTGTATTCCTATTTGAATCTATTGTTAAATCTCAAAATGGTTTGATACTAAGTTCTATCGAAAAATCCTGTGGGTTTCTATTTGGTAGAATACTATTCAAATGTTCTAAATGAGTACAGGCTTAAACGCCTTTGGTTTTGGTAGACGTAGTTGGGTATATATATATATATATTTGGTTAATGAAAACTCAGGGTTATATAAATATTTGTTTGATGAAAACTCAGGGTTACACATAGTGTTTTGTCATACGTAGGCGTGCCTCCTATAGGGAGCATTCACCGGTTTAAAGTTTGAAGATGCCAGGGGGTTCGACCCTTGACCTATGTCTCAATAGACGCCTGTGCATAATCCTGCCACACTTGTATTCTTCGTTGAAAGTATTGGATGGTCATTGGTATAAAATATTGATTTCGATATGATATTAAATCTATGTGTTGGTAATTTCGTCCAAGTTAATGACTTATTTATTTTTTTGTAATGGAATAACTGTATGTAATAGGGAAACTATTTTAGTTTGTTGCAGTAGGAACAAAAATATCAAACCCTGATTTGAGTTTGGGTGTAAACCGTTGACTATAGTAAACAATGGATGAAATGGATGTAAAAACGAATAACTAGTTTTGTAATAGTTTAATCTATCAATTAACAATTTCTGCTAAAGATATCCCAGTGGTTAAATAACTATGAGGAACTTTAAACAAGACATCATAGGCAGATAAGAGATACAATAAATATTTGTTTTTGATGCAGTAAAAACTATAATATGATTGGCTAGCAAAGGCTAGCTACTAGACCTGCTAGACAAGCCATTAGATCCTGGGTATTTCTCGAATTTAGGTTAGTATAGAGACCCATACTAATTTAGCATTTTATTTATAAAAGAATTAATTACATGGGGAAATCTCATAGCAATTGTGTACCTGTTGAGTTCTGCAGCTTGCTCCTGCTTATAATTCCCTACTAATCCCTGTAGCCTACTCCTGTCAATAATGTCCTGCACACTAAGCCAACTAGTAAATGCATAACTACTGTACTCTTAGCTGACTTGTTCACTGATCTTGGATGGATGACTTTGGGACTACCATCTTCCTCCCATCCATGATTCTACAACCGTTCTTGGTTTAGTAAGAATCCCCCCGAGCTGGTTCTGACATGCAACTGAGAAATAGAGGCCCTCGATGGTAACTAGTTCAAATCTAGAAAAATTAGGAGCAGAGTTCACTTATGGAACAGAGAGTTCTTCTTGGCACAATAATACCAAAAGAAAAAGAAAGATGATCCACCAAACTTTGGGGTCTGTCCTCCTTAAGTAGGAAAATCTTGAAATTAGGACTGTTGAAATTTACTGGTTTCTTTAAAATAATTAATTTATAAAATAATATTTGTTTACTTTAACTGCTAGTTCATTAGGAACTAAGACCTCTCAACTTGTTGATTAAAGTGTTTATTTAATCTTTTAGATATTTTCATAATAATAATAGTATACAGTTTATAATACCACCTAAATATTAATAATTAATATTTAGTAGGTGGCATCCCACTTATGCATGCCTATATATATCTATAAGTGTACACATTTATAAAAGAATATATATATATATATATATAATACTTAACCAATATATAATTGAAACTCCTAAATAATAATATTGCTGGTGGTCTTAAGCATTTGTTTCACAAGATGCCTCTTTTAGTTCTTTTTAAGGAAATGGTCCACTTCTTTGGACAGTTTTGGTAAGCTAGTAAAGGCACCTCTAGTCTCTCCCTTTGCATGTTAGATTCCCTCGTTTTAACATGGTAGTTCCTGCAGTAGATGATGATAATAAGATTTATTTAATCAAGTCGAAATAGTTGTGATGAGACACGCAAATGCTATTTAGAGTCCTCTTTGACTCAACACTTGAGACGTAGTAACCCCGGAGTGCTCTTCAGAGCCTTTCAACTCAACACTCTCACATGGGCATTACGCTAGTGCAATTCCAGAGCCTCGGCTCAACACTAGGGCTAGAATGTGGTTGTGAGGCACATCTAGGATAATTAAATGTCCTCGGATCCAGTAATCATTTCTTTCAAGCTCGGAGTGCTCCAGGGCTCATGCCCAACACTCAACATACACCAAGGCTTAGGTCCAGTACGAAAATAGAATTCTCTAAATACTTCAGGGCTTAGGCCCAGTATATAGGTCTTTTGTGTGTTCCTGAGTCCATGCTCAACACACTAACTAATCAACCATGTAAATCATGGTCTGCCTAGTATAATGTAACAAAAGAGATAATCTCAGTATATCATAATTTTGTAATCAGTTCTCGAAATACAACATATTTTATTCATTTGGCTTTCCTGCCTCGCATATATTCAACAATGAAACAAATCAGGGTCCATGCCCAATACATCAACTCATAAAGGAAACTAAATCAAAACATATTAATGCTATGTAAAACATAATAAATCACATATACTGGGTCGTGACCCGACATGACATCATAACATAGTTAGTAAAAAAGTCGGGATATTACATCCTCCCCTCCTTAGAACAACACTATCCTGGTGTTTCCTAAGGACTAGATATGAGTACATGAAACAAGGCGGGGTATGCCTCTCTCATGGTAGCCTCATTCTCCCAAGTGGCCTCATCTGGTCCAAAGTGCCTCCATTGCACTTTTAGCTGAGTAATGGTCCTCCTCTTAAGCTGGACCTCTCTCTTGTCCAGAATGTGGAGTGGTTCTGGCGTGAACTCCCCTTCGGGCTCTACTCGTAACAAGGACCAATCGATGACATGTTTAGTATCGTATACATATTTCTTTAATAAAGAAGCATGAAAAACATTATGAACTTTTATATGTGCTGGTAGGGCTAACTCATATGCCACTGGACCATTCTTTCCCAGTATTTCAAAAGGTCCACAAAATCTTGGGGCTAGTTTACTGCAACGTCCCAAACTTAATGAGCTTCATTTCGCTTTTATTCTTAGGAAGACATGTTCACCGATTTGGTAGTATTTGTCCTTTATTTTCTTGTCTACGTAACTCTTTTGGAAGTCTTGTGCTTCTTTTAAATTCAGTTGCACTTTGGAGACTAGTTGTTCCAAGTCTTTTAGCAAGTCTGGCCCTAGCATAAGCCTGTCCACCGGGCTATCCCATGTGACGGGTGTTCGACACTTTTGACCATAGAGTACCTCGAAGGGACTCATTTTGGCCGAGGTTTGATACCCGTTGTTGTATGCAAACTCCATGAGGTGTAAGTAGTCTTCCCACTTCGTGGGATTGTTCATGACATACATTCTCAGCATGTATTCTAAGATTTGGTTTACTCGTTCCGTCTGTCCATCGGTCTGGGGGTGGTATGTGGTACTAAACTGTAGTTGTGTTTCTAATCCGGAGAACAATGCTCTCCAAAAGTTACTAGTGAAGTTTGTGTCTCAATTCGAGATAATTGCTTTGGGTATCCAGTGTAACTGAAAAATCTCCTTTAGGAAGATTTTCGCAATGTGAACTGCCTTGTAGGTAGATTTTACTGGTATAAAATGTGCAGCTTTCGATAGCTTCTCTACTACTATGAAGATGGAGTCATTTTGTTTCTTACTGTTGGGTAGACCCATAATGAAATCCATACTTATTACCTCCCACTTCCATTCCGGAATGGGTAACGGTTGAAGTAGACCGGAGGGATGTTGGTGTTTTGCTTTGACCAACTGTCATTCCTGACATTTCGCGATGAACAATGATATGTCAGCTTTCAATTTAGGCCAAAAGTAGTTTTTCTTTATGGCTGAAATCATCTTTTGATATCCGGGGTGTCCCGAATAGGGACTACGATGGAATTCGGTGAGTATGTTAGGTCTAATGTCTCCTCTCTCGGGAACATAAAGTCTCTCCTTTGGCCATAACAATCCTGATTCATCTATCTTGTACTCTTTCTGTTGCTGAAATAGCCTATCTTCCTGAATATTTTTAAGGATCTCGACATAGAACCTATCATTTTGGCATGTCGTTCTAATTCTGTCATGTAAGTCGGAGTCCGTCTGACTTTCGGTTACCTCATATAACATATGAGCTCGTCGACTTAAGGCATCGACAATATTGTTTTCTTTCCCCTTGATGTGTTTTAGTTCAAAGTGATACTCACTAAGAAAGGCTAACCACCTAGCCTGTCTAGCGTTCAGGTCTGGTTGATCAAATAGATACTTTAGACTCATGTTGTCCGTCTTTAATAGGAATTTCTTACCCATGAGGTAATGTCTCCACATTTTTAGAGCGTGGATGATGGCGGCCAATTCAAGATCATGAGTAGGATAGTTTTTCTCATGTTCCTTTAGCTTTCTTGACTCGTAGAAGATGGCAAAGTCATCTTGCATAAGGACTCCACTGAGTCCTTCCTTGCTTGCATCAGTGAAAACTGCGAAGTCCCCATTGGGGTCGGCAATTCATAGTATTGGTGCGCTAATCAGAAATTGTTTTAACTTTTGAAAACTTTCTTCGCACTTGTCTGTCCAGATGAACTTATTGGTTTTCTTCTGTAATGCCATCATGGGGCAAGCGATCCGAGAGAAGTTCTCAATGAACTTTCGATAATAACCGGCTAAACCTAGGAATGATCGTATGTCGAAAACACATGTAGGTGTGGGCCATTCTTCAATAGCCTTGATCTTTTCGGGGTCAACCGCTATTCCCTTCTCAGAAATGATATGCCCTAAGTACTGTATCTGAGGTCTATAGAAATCACACTTGCTAAATTTTGTATATAGCTGATGTTCTCGCAATATCTGTAGGACTATTCGGAGGTGTTTTTCATGTTCTTCTTCATTCTTAGAATAGATTAGGATGTCGTCTATGAAGACTAAAACAAATTTGTCGAGGTACTTACTGAAAACGTTGTTCATCATGCACATGAAGTTGGCAGGTGCATTCGTCAGACCAAACAGCATTACTACAAACTCGTAGTGGCCATATCGGGTGTGAAACGTGGTTTTACTGATGTCCTCGTCACAGATTCTCACCTGGTGATATCTGGATCACAGATCGATCTTCGAGAAGATCTTGCTCCTCTGACTTGGTCAAACAAGTCATTGATCCTAGGGAGTGGATAACAGTTCTTGACGGTTAACTTGTTGAGTTGGCGGTAATCGATGCACATACGCATCGTGCTGTCCTTCTTTTTAACGAAGAGGATTGGTGCTCCCCAGGGAGACACACTTGGTCGAATGTAACCCTTGTCTATTAGTTCTTGTAACTGTATCTTGAGCTCTACTAGTTCAGGTGTACTCATACGGTACGGAGTCCTAAAGACAAGTACGGATCCGGGGGATAGTTCTATGGAAAATTCGAAGTCCCACTTGGGTGGTAGCCCGGGTATCTCCTCGGGAAACACATCTCTAAATTCTACTAGTATCGAGAAATCCTTGATCTTTTGTTCCCTATCGGCTTCTACTGATTGAAGGTGGATTGCAAATAGTTTACAACCCTTTCTTAAGCATTTCTTTGCTTGTAGTGCCGATATCTGCCATACTGATACTTCGTTAGGTATACCCTGGATGGTTCTTTGGTTTCCTTGGCTATCTGTGCATAGGATCGATTTATTTAAGCAATGCAATAAGGCATGATGTCCATCCAACCAATCCATGCCTATTATTACATCATAAGATCCTAGCGGTAAGATGTTCAAATCTATCTTAGTTAAAAAGCCGTTCAAATCTATCTCACAACTTTTAACTAGTTCGGAGACCTTCCGTTTGGTACCGGTGGCTAATTGTACTAGCCATGGTGTTTTGTGACTCTCTCGATTTAATTTGTAAGACTCTACTATTTTAGGAGAGATGTAACTCCAGCAAGCACCGGGGTCTAGTAAAAATAAAATGATATTGTTAGATATCTTACCCTCAATTTCTACCATGGTGGCTTGATGATCTTCCTGCTGGCCATCAAGGGAAGCATAAATCCTAGGTGTCTTTGCCATGTCTCCCATTGTAGGATCTGCTTGGATGTTGTGTAAAGTCCCATCTGTTTTGTTGGGGCAGTCTCTGTAGTAATGTGATCCCTGGCATTTCCAACAAGAAACAGTTGGTAGGAATGTCTTTGCCCCTTTGTTGAAGGCTGGCCTGTTGGCTGGTGGTGGGGGAGCATTAGGTCGAGCTTGGGGCTGACTGAAACCTCTGTTGGGTGGAAAACTATTGTTATGTTTCCGAAAAGGTGGGGGTCTAAAACTCGGTCTGCAGTTGTCTGAGAAAGTCCTAAATCTGTCTCTATTTCTGTTGATGTTGTCGTTCCTTGGCTTCCCGTGCTCATAGCACAGCTTGGCCTTATGTAGGGTTATGTCAAGGGTTTTGGGCATGTCGAATTGTATCTTCTCTCTAAAGTTTGGTGGTAGCCCACCCAAGAACTGCTGGATTTTCACCTTCTCATCCTTATATAAGGCACATAGTGCAGCAAGTCTAAGAACCGATTTATGAAAGCTTCCATAGTCAGGGAACCCATTTTCAGCTCATGAAATTCTTTCATCTTCTTGTCGAAGAAAATTTCAGACATATATTTTTCTTGAAATATTTTGCTGAAAGTGTCCCAGCCTATGTCTCGCATCTCTTGTCCCTTAGTGTGTTTTAAGTCCCGCCACCATCTGGCAACTTTTCCATTTAAGTTGTATATGGCTAGTTGGGCTTGTATCTCGCTGGAGTAATTATGAACCTTAAAGTATTTGTTCATCCCTAACAACCATTCTTCAGCCTTTTCTCCTGAGTTTACTTCCCCGTCATAAGTTGGGGCTCTTATCTTTCTGAACTCCCCTTGTAAGCTGCCATCGTTCTTCCTCCTTTTCTTGCAAGTAGGTGGAGAACCATTGTCATTGGAAGAGCTCTTACAGTCCTCTTCCAATGGTTCTCATTTATGTTCTGCTTGACCTTCTGTTTTTTCATTTGCTACTTTCTTGGTGTCAAGAGAGTTGATAGATAGAGTAGGATGTTCAGGGGGTTTTGCCCCTGTTAGGATTTAGAGTAAGGCTTCATTTATAGCCCGTTCTTCCCTTCTTTCTTGCATATTCTCATCCCTGAAACTTTGGAATTCTTCCTGTGGCTGCTGCATGGAATTTTCCAAATTTGAGTTGAGCTCCACCACAATTTCTTGCTCTCGTGGTGGGGAATCTAGATTGCCTCGTACACTGCTGCCTTGTTCTGCATTCATTTTCTTGCTACTGCCTGTACCTGGAATTTATATAAGTATTTACTGTTGTTGCTGCTGCTGTTGTTGAGTTCCAAAAACAATCTGTTAGTCATATATTTTTGTAAAAACATAATACAACATTTTAAACACTTTCTTGTATTTGCAGCTGTGTTTGGTAGTGAGCCCAATAGGTCACTTAGTGTTTGTAGCTTGCTCTGATACCACTTGTAATGTCCCGAAATGGCAACATTTTTTAAATTTTTCCTGTCTGCAACATTTGCTATTCAATCGAGAAATAATTCATATGTTAATTCAATTCCAATTGAGCGCATCCATATTTGCACAATATAAACTATATAAGTCTACGATCTTTTCAAAACATAGTCTTCTTAAATTTTGAGTTTCAAAGTCTGTGGAAGCAGGGTGAAACAATATCCTACCTAGTTTTGAAATGCAACTGTAACACTAATACAAGGTAGAACCAAGATCTTTACAGATTTATAACTTATGTGATTGAAATTGTGAATGTTTAAATGGTACTTCCAGGTGATATGCTCCTATGTTGTTGTTTGTTCCCAAGGTGGGTGCCGTAACAATCTGGATGAGGTAATTACATACCCCGGCAGGGTTGCCGTGGGGTATGGGTAAGCTTTGGCGGTTTGTTGAACTTACTTAGCAATTTGCTAAAATCATCCATCGAATTTGTCTTTCTGCAGGTACAAACTCCATAATTATTCTATCCTAAGGGAATGGCCCAAATCTCCATGGCAAGGGTTATGAACCATTCTATGTAATTTGAATGAAGTGCAATGTGGGTTAAAGGGCTACGACTAAACTATAGTCTCTTTACAACAAATCGAGCCTCCACTAAAATGTGGTTAGTGGGGCAATAACTGCACTTTTAATGTATGTTGGAGGACAGCCTGTCATAGAGGGTTTGGTATTAGATGGGGTTTTCGTTGGCTTTAGCCTCTATTTGTGGTTTTGTTTTACTTCCCTGGTTCTGCACCTTTCTTGACTGTGAGACGATGGGGGTACCCTGACCTGAGCAATGCTCGTGGTCAGTATACATGGTGGCTATGGCACTCGTCGGAGCGTGGGCACCATAATCTTAACTGGTGAGTTAAATTCCTTATCTCATGGTTTCTTGCTTATTCATTTCCAATACACAGAGTTTCTAACTGGTGGCTTTCTGTATGGCTACAGGTGGCAAGGAGCCATGGATGTAGAAGCTATGGTGAGTCGAAGCTCTGCCAACGTGACTAGGGTAATGGTAAGTTCAACAAACCCCCATTATCCTGCCTCTAGTGACTTTGTTGGGATGTGTATGCGTCTTGTACTATTTTTGAAGGAAACTCCCATAAGCATTTGGCTTACCGATCCACTTTGGGAGAATAATGGTCGCTTAAGGTTTGACTAGGGGCTTGACATGGTGTCTCAGGATATTTGAATATGGCAAATAATTTTGTAATGTAACTGGATGTATTTTAGGAACTGGGTCCTTTCCTATTAATCAGGTTCTAGTCCTGTACAATGCACTTTTGATTTGAAAGGAAGGATATATAAGATTTGGGTAAATTGTAACGATATCATGGTTGGATTAATTTGTACTCTGTAATTTTTGGCACAATGTGTGGCGTTGGGGTTTTATCCCTTCATTGTGGCTATCACCTGTATATGATATTTGATTTTCCCTTTTCTTTAAGATTTATGCCCATACTGTGAACTGTGTGATTTTGCAACGATATCAAATGGTACCTCTATTTTGTATTCCTGTTTGAATCTATCGTTAAATCTCGAAATGGTTTGATACTAAGTGCTATGGGAAAACCCTGTGGGTTTCTATTTGGTAGAATACTGTTCAAATGTTCTAAATGAGTATAGGCTTAAATTCCTTTGGTTTTGGTAGACGTAGTTGGGTATATATATATATTTGGTTGATGAAAACTCAAGGTTATATAAATATTTGTTTGATGAAAACTTAGGGTTACACACGGTGTTTTGTCATGCGTAGGCATGCCTCCTGTAGGAAGCATTCACTGGTTTAAAGTTTGAAGATGCCAGGGGGTTCGACCCTTGACCTAAGTCTCAATAGACACCTATGTATAATCCTGCCACACTTGTATTCTTCGTTGAAAGTATTGGATGGTTGTTGGTATAAAATCTTGATTTGGATATGATATTAAATCTATGTGTTGGTAATTTCGTCCCAGTTAATGACTTGTTTATTTTTTTGTAATGGAATAACTATATGTAATAGGGAAACTATTTTAGTTCGTTGCAGTAGGAACAAAAATATCAAACCCTGATTTGAGTTTGGGTGTAAACCGTTGACTGTAGTAAACAATGGCTGAAATGGATGTAAAAACAAATAACTAGTTTTGTAATAGTTTAATCTATCAATTAACAATTTCTGCTAAAGATATCCCAGTGGTTAAATAACTATGAGGAACTTTACACAAGACATCATAGGCAGATAAGAGATACAATAAAGATTTGTTTTCGATGCAGTAAAAACTATAATATGATTGGCTAGCAAAGGCTAGCTACTAGACCTGCTAGACAAGCCATTAGATCCTGGGTATTTCTCGAATTTAGGTTAGTATAAAGACCCATACTAATTTAGCATTTTGTTTATAAAAAAATTAATTACATGGGGAAATCTCATAGCAATTGTGTACCTGTTGAGTTCTGCAACTTGCTTTTCCTTATAATGCCCTGCTGATCCCTGTAGCCTGCTCCTATCGATAATGTCCTGCACACTCAGCCAAATAGTAAATGCAAAACTACTGTACTCTTAGCTGACTTGTTCACTGATCTTGGATGGATGACTTTGGGACTACCATGTTCCTCCCAACCATGATTCTACAACCGTTCCTGGTTCAGTAAGAATCCCCCAAGTTGGTTCTGACATGCAACTGAGAAATAGAGGCCCTAGATGGTAACTGGTTCAGATCTGGTAAAATTAGGAGTAGAGTTCACTTATGGAACAGAGAGTTCTTCTTGGCACAATAATACCAAAAGAAAAAGAAAGATGATCCCCCAAACTTTGGGGTCTGTCTTCCTTAAGTAGGAAAATCTTGAAATTAGGACTGTTGGAATTTATTGGTTTCTTTAAAATAATTAATTTATAAAATAATATTTGTTTACTTTAACTGCTAATTCATTAGGAACTAAGACCTCTCAACCTATTGATTAAAGTGTTTATTTAATCTTTTAGATATTTTCATAATAATAATAGTATACAGTTTATAATACCACCTAAATATTAATAATTAATATTTACTAGGTGGCAGCCCACTTATGCATAACTATATATATCTATAAGTGTACACATTTATAAAAGAATATATATATAGATAGATAGATAGATAGATAGATAGATAATATTTAACCGATACATAATTGAAACTCCTAAATAATAATATTGCTGGTGGTCTTAAGCATTTGTTTCACAAGATGCCTCTTTTAGTTCTTTTTAAGGAAAGGATCCACTTCTTTGGACGGTTTTGGTAAGCTGGTAAAGGCACCTCTAGTCTCTCCCTTTACATGTCAGATTCCCTCGTTTTAACATGGTAGTTCCCGCAGTAGATGATGATAATAAGATTTATTTAATCAAGTCGAAATAGTTGTAATGAGACACGCAAGTGCTATTCAGAGTCCTCTTTGACTCAACACTTGAGACATAGTAACCCCCAAGTGCTCTTCAGAGCCTTTCAACTCAACACTCTCACATGTGCGTTACGCTAGTGCAATTCCAGAGCCTCGGCTCAACACTAGGGCTAGAATGTGGTTGTGAGGCACATCTAGGATAATTAAATGTCCTTGGATCAGGTAATCATTTCTTTCAAGCTCAGAGTGCTCCAGGGCTCATGCCCAACACTCAACGTACATCGGGGCTTAGGCCCAGTACGAAAATAGAATTCTCTAAATACTTCAGGGCTTAGGCCCAGTATATAGGTCTTTTGTGTGCTCCTGAGTCCATGCTCAACACACTAACTAATCAACCATGTAAATCATGCTCTGCACAGTATAATGTAACAAAAGAGATAATCTCAGTATATCATAATTTTTTAATCACTTCTTGAAATACAACATAGTTTATTCATTTGGCTTTCCTACCCTGCATATATTCAACAATGAAACAAATCAGGGTCCATGCCCAATACATCAACTCATAAAGGAAACTAAATCAAAACATATTAATGCTATGTAAAACATAATAAATCACATATACTGGGTTGTGACCCGACATGACATCATAACATAGTGAGTCAAAAAGTTGGGATATTACAGTCACAAATTAGGAGTTTGCATATTACTTCAATGAATGTGTTGGTATATTAATAGATATGGTGTTTCCTTATGAAGTAATGAAGTGCTATCTAAATGTCCAAGCGGGTTAGTATGTTGGGTTGTAAGTGTATTTGTGAAAGGAGTTGTTACACCATTTTTCCAAGTGGTAATACAGATAGCATAATGAGTGGTTAATTGGTTCCCTATGTTGGTTTATAATTAATAATTGAAAGAAAGTCTACATTATGGTGCCAATGGATCAAATGTAGAATACATTGAGGGGTCGGTAATATTGTTCATGTTTGTTATAATAGAGATTAAAAGGTTTCAACACATTGACATGATATTGTCAAATGGGATTAAATGGATATAGATTTAGACCCTCAAAGTTTGAAAGGATTGTCAAATGGGATTATGAATATAGATGATAATGATATTGTCAAATGACTATCAAAGTTTGAAAGGATACACCATTGTGGTCTCATTGGTTATCTATGAGGGGGCTAGTTAAATCTAATTAGATAGTGTACTTGAAATATACGATGATGGTCCTATTTATTACAATGACGATCATTTCATTATCAACATCATCATCCTCATCATCAGGATGATGACGATGTTGGTGTTGTTTTCTATGATGATGATGATGATTACTGACGATGACGAAGATGCTTATGATGATGATGATGTGATAATGATGAAAATGATTATCATTATGATGATTAGAATGGTGTTGATGGTGATGATGATGATTTTCATCAACGCCGACGTCGTTTGCACGACCATCACTAGTAACATCATGTTCCAACTTTCTACGTTGATGTTTGAGTTGTTTTTAGTTATACACCATACTAGATCAATTGTTAAATGATTGTAGGAAAGGGATGGAAAATAAAATGTGATCGATACATAAGTTATGTATCAGAACATTCCAATTTCAGTACTAACATTGGAAATGATATTAATTCCATGGTTTATTCTAGTATTTTCTTGAATTCATAACAATTTATGAATCCAAAACCTACATAATCCATAATTTCATTGAAATAGTTAATTTTAAATCTATTTTGCTTGGACATCTCCTTGCTATTATTTTTTATTCACCTAGATCGAACCAAAGGCTACCAATAAAAAACGTAGAAGGAGAAAAAAAACATTTTAACACAAACCACTATTTAAAAAATTACATTTTAGAGAAATGAAAATTTAAAAATTTACATTTTAACACAAATGACAATTTATAAAATTACATTTTGACACAAAAATCCCAAACTATATAAACATTTACTCATTTGCATTGAAGCCCTAGTTGGAACACAAAGGGCACAACCAAAAAAAAGAATAGTGCATTGCAGCCAAACTAACCTGGAAAACGAAGGATATCAAAAATTCGATGTGTCAAACCAGTACCAGACTCTTGAAATCACAGAATGAAAAACCAGTAGAAAGATCGTTGCAGCTATAGAAAATGATTTGTGAAAATATGACTTCAAAACATGTATTTATAGATCAATGAGGGCCATGGTTCTGTCAAAAATGCACAACGATCAAAATTTAAAAAAAAAACAAAAAGCCAATGACCGTTGAAAAGTAAAAAAAAATGTTCTTTCCCTAACGTTCATCACTATAGCGACGAACATAGGGATGTCTCTATAGCAGCGATTGTTAGTCACTCTAGAGACGTTAAATAGCGTTCGTCGCTATAATGACGAACGTCGGGGGCAACATCATTTTTTTCCAAATTTGTTAACTGGTTTTCCACGAAAATTTTGATTTTAACTTATTCGTGGCAAAATTTTGTGGAACTTTTGAGCCATATGTAGTAGTGTTTCATAAAATATAAATACAATAGCAAGACAGGAGTTAAGGAATTCTCCCTTTCCAATCATAGCATGGAATTTCCTCTTCCACATCATAGCTGATTCAAATTCATGGCCTCTCTACCAAGCATACACGCAATCATTAGCTATGACCTTCTCACCAAGTAGCAATTCAATATATATATATACGTGTATAACATTCATACTTGTTATTTTCCAAGCATACAATTTTTATGCTATAAACAGAAATAGTTTAAGGTGAGAAATTTTCCTTTTATCAACATTGCCTTACTGCTCCAATTGCTTTCATAAAATATGGCCAAGTTCAACTTGACCTTTCTTAACATCCCTGCAATTATTATCACATAGAATTTTCTCACCATCGACGATGTCTTAGGGGGACGCCGAGGGTCAACGGGGCTTTCCCCCTTATGGCTTCACTGTTTCGATGGACTTTCAAATTCTCCTCTGACCTATTTCAGAGCAATTTCCAATTTTACACCGATCGGTGCAACTAATGATCTTGCGCCGACTGTTTCGGCAAACTTGGCCTTCCGTCACCGATTGACGCAACTCATGATCTTACGTCGACCGTTTCAGCGGAATTGGAAATTCTTTACCGACCTATTTCGGCGACCTTCCACTTTCTCGCCAATAAGAAGACTTATCTCTTTTCCGTCGGTCGAATCGGCACAACTCGCAATTTGTCTCCAATCAGCGCAACTCGCCAGCTTTCACCGACCGTTTTGGTGCAACTCACAATCTTGCGTTGACGATTTCTGCGAGTTGTTACCTTTTTCATCGAAATCCCCTTTTTCGGTGAACTTTTCAATTTTCTTCTGACTGTTTCGGCGCACTTGTTGCTTTGTCGCCGACCGTTTCGGTGCAATTCGCAATCTTGCACCGACCATTTCGGCGCAACTCGAAATCTTGTGCCGACAGAGACTTAACAGAAAAACTAAAAAAAACACTTAGAAATTTTTTTAATTTTTCTTAATGATCAGTGTTGAGAAGGAAGAATACTTACCTCTACAAGTTGTTCAAGTTGGCCCATGTAGGCCCAATGTTGTAACCTTCGCTCTGATACCAATCTGTCATGTCCCCTCCCATGGATCCAATTCAGGGAAGGGAACATGATACCAAATTCTGGGCTTTTACAAAACTTAGCCCCATTCATCATGAACAAATTCATGGCATTACAAATAAAATGTATATGTGTGCAGATGCAACTCAAAGCAATCATGCACAGTGGAATAAAACATCATCCACACACATTTCATATGCATTCAGCATATCAACAAAAATCATCAAATAATTAAAACCTTGCAGAAATAAATCACATAAACAAATACTTATCTTGATTATGAAGCTGTCCCAAGCAACTATCTATGTTGTTACAACGTTCCACCCAACCATAGGCCAGTTGTGTTCATCAATCTCTCAACACAACTGCCACCCCTGAGCCGGGCATGGTTTCTACAAGGAAAAGGGGACTCTCCAGCTCAGCACAGCCCAAGCAAATGTCACATCTAAGCCAATAAAGTTCATAGCTGGGTTTATTAGGCTAAGTCTGAACCCTCTTCATTTCTGGATGCTTTCACTCAAGCTCAAGATAAAACAATGGATACCCATAACCCATACCCCAACATACTCTATCTACACATAGCAAAACACAATCATTGGGCATGGATACACATTTTAACAATGGGATTTGAAAAAAAATATGGCCATGGGTTTTCCCCAAATCGTGGGCACAACAAAGACGGATTGTGGAAAGGGAAACCATTCACAGGGAACAAACACGATTTTCCATGGCTACTTTGGGCATCTAAATGGCCAAAACGGCCTCAATGAAACCCCAAATAAGGATCTCTTCCTCCCAGCAGCTTTGTAACACCAAAAACACCCTCTTCCCAGCGAGAAAACAAGGACACACAAGAAAAACGTGAAGGAAAAATACCGAGGAGGCTCAGACTGCGTGAGGGAGTAAAGGCAATGGGTGAATAATGGCTTGGTGAGAAATTTTGTGGCTCCTTTCTTGCCCCAGAAGTCAAACACAAATTTCCATGAAGGGTGGCTTTCCCATACTTGAATTTGGATAGCCATACCTTTCCATTCCCCAAGGCATTAACTACTTCAACCAACTCTTGGAAGAAATGAATGATTGGGCACAAAAGTCAACATGGGTAGTTGAGGGTTTATGGGTTCTCTCATTGAAACTTGGCTTGACCTGATTAGCTCCAAGGGTTTGAATATTTTCCTCCCAATTCCTTGTAAAGATCATGCCTCCATACTCTTGTTGCATTGCATAGCTAGTTGTGGGTATTTTATTAAAATGCATATTTACATGATATTTGCAATTCCATTGTGTCTGGCTAGCACGCAAACCATATATATCACTAAATTGATGGCGAAGCCTTGGATTCGAGTTCCTCACCCTGATTTTATAACAATATTACATCATTTACATTTTAATGCAATGGGGTCAAAATCGGAATATTACAAGCACCTATTCTAAGAATAGTAGATCGATACAAGGACTTTGTCGTATGTACGAATTCCTGCTTAGAAGGATTAGGTGGAGTATTACTCCAAGTTGATTATGTAATAAGTTATGAATCAAGAAAAATCAAAGAACATGAAAGGAATTATGCAACGCATGACTTGGAATTAGCTACAATAATACACGCTTTAAGAATGTGGAGACACTACCTTATTGGAAGAAAATTTACCCTAATATTTGATAACATAAGTTTAAAATATTTGTTTGACCAACAAAATCTAAATGCTCGCCAATAAAGGTGGTTATCCTTCTTAAGCGAGTACAATTTTGAGCTTAAACATATTAAATGAAAAGAAAATAAAGTGGCATATGCCTTGAGTAGAAATGCCATTCCAAATTGTCCAACCACTTTTAACAGTTATAAAACAAATCTTGAAGATATAATCAAGGATGCATCTAAGAATGATGAATAATATTTAAAAATTAAGGAACAATTGGATAAGAATCTAAATGGAAGTGAATCCACATCATATTCTATGAGCTCAAAGGACTTGCTAACCTATAAACATCAGTTATAAGTACTTAATTCTGAACAAGTTATAAGCAACTTTAAGAATGGCATGCAATGGAATTCTAGTGACACATGGCTACTATTCAAATGGATTTTTCTCCCTCTTTCACACTCATTCAATCATGGTTGGGAAATTCTTAACATCTTGATGTTACCTCCTTATGTTCAATCATGGTAGCATCTTGATGTTACCTCCTTATATTCAATCATGGTAGGGAAATTCTTAACATGTGGATGTTACCTCCTTATATAGGTGGGATTTATGATTTGCATTGGTTTTGGTATTAACATGGAGTTTGGTATTAGTGTTTGTTAATATTATGTTGGTTTGATTTGTTTTTAATTGGTTATTTGTTGATGTTTTGTTGGTTTGGTTTACTTGCTATTGGTAATTAGGTTTGGTTTTATATTTTATAGATTTTAGTATGCTTGTGTGCTTAAAGGCTGTTATATATTGCATAAAAAAACTATTACAACATGTTATATATTGCATAAAAAAATTATTGCAGCATCATAAATAACAGAATTTGCAAATTTCAACTCAAGATTATCATGAATTAGGTTTTATTTCACTATTTATATGTTGTTGCCTCATTACCATTTCGGAAACATAAAGAAATAAAAAATCAAAGCATTAACAACACCGTTAAAGTTCTTCATGTCATTATTTCCCCCCTCAATCACAACATCGCCAGTTAAAGGGAGCTTTAAATATCTGAAAACAAATTATGAAAGCCTAAAATAGCTCGTAAGAAAGGGAGGAGAGGGACACACAACTTTGGCTTCCAAACACAAGACACACAAAGCTTCGGCTCTAAACCATACCTACAAGCTACTAAAAGGTAAACCTACAATGTACAATGCTATGCCAACTATTGATAGGAAAACGTACAATGCTAGGTGGGAGGAGAAATTAAATTTCCAACACCAATTACACTGGACTAATTAATTTATGATGTGAAATTGAAGGCAAACCAATTACAGTGGACTAATTAATTTATAATGTGAAATTGAAGGCAAAGGTACACATGTGGAGGGAAAGGCAACGATTGGAAAGGCTTAGAGTGAACCTCAACATTCAAGACAATATGATCTTAAGTTTTGTAAAAAAATTCTAATCTCTGGCCACTCGCCCTTCAAACTTAATTGGATTAGTCAAGGATGCAATTATGGAGAAAGCAATGGACCAGCGACGTTGAGAGAGAGAGAGATTGAACTTGAAAATGCAATCGCATAAAAACGCGGAATCAAAGGATTGTAATCAGGGTTGGATTTTGACGGGCAAAATGCCCGTCATGGGCCATTTTGCCCGTCAAATACTGTCTAAATTTCATATTTCCCGTCATAAAAAACAAAGAAATTGTAAAAACGTTTTTATATTGTATAAAGACCGTCAGTTTTGACGGGTGGAATTTTTTCCAAATTCCTACCCTGATTGTAATAAGCAGGAGTCGATGCTAGGCATGCCTGCATCGAAAATATTATAAGCAAAACAGGGAGAGTGAAGCGGGGCGAGACTGTTATGGCCATGATTCTCAGTGATGAATCAACAATATTGAACTGCTATATGAATACAGAAGGAAAAATAAAGAAAGAAGAGGTAGTATGTTTGGGTTCTGTGGATGTTTATTTATATCAATCACGTGTAGATGAACACAATTCCACCGCTTTAATTTAATGTTGACTGTTGATTTGACTAATGATGGAACAATGGAAGAAGACGGCTCAGCTACTCCATTCCATTGGAGCCTGTGCCGCACGGATGATATAATATCCATTGATATTTTTAATTATTACACCGTCTTAAAGATGTTAGATGTTAGATTTATATTGATCTTGAAGTGTATATATTTTTCATACCAATGTTTTTATCTATAGTAGGTGTTTCATTTTCTCACACATTAATATTATTAATGTGGTTGTTACTAGTTATTACATTGTTTGAAAGTTGATCTTGAATAAGATGTTACTGATAAGGTAATAATTATTTTTTAATTGTATATATTTATATAGATAGGTGTTTATATCTTATGCTTTTTTTACTTATGCTTTTTCTAGATTGCATCATGATGAGACAAGTATAATGTCCAAATTGATTTTATGGCAGTTTTTTAGATTCTAAATATCAAAAATCATTCGTAGTTAATGCATGGATAACTCTTGGTTGATGCATAGATAACACATTATTAGTGGTGGACAACTTGTTTAACTAGAGAAAAGGCCAATAATAACATGTAGTGTTCACCAACCACAAGTTAAATGATTATAATATATATTAAATGACATAAAAATTTACATTTGATTAGTTTTTTTTTAAACAAAAGAAATTGAAAGATTTACTAAAACATTTTTAACACTCAAATATTAAAAACACGGTTGTACTAAAAAGCCCTAAAAATTTGAACTAGTTTATGATATTTCACATCAAAATAATATATATATATATATATATATATATATATATATATATATATATATATAATTTAAAAAATATATTAATTGTGGTTTTTTTTTTAAATGTTAAAAATTTAATTTTTAAAAAAATGATAAAAAGACTTTTGTATAAAGTTAAAATGGATTCATATGGTTATTAAGTTTTTTAAATGTTATTTTTAAGTAATTAAGAAATTGTACATTTATTTCAAATTGAGTTCTATGAAGTTTTTATCAATACAATAATAAATAATAATGTTTCATTAAATTGACAAAAGAAAATAAAAGCATTTTTATATGTATATTAAAAAAAGATTTAATCAATTTACATTTCACATAGAAAAATGTTATATGATATTAATCAACATATATTTAATTTAGATTTAATTTAAATGATAAAAAAAAAAATTGAAAGTTCAAAAAATATTTAATATTTCAATAAAATATCAAAACTGGCTATGGAAGCAACGAATGAGAAGGGGCCATGTGTATTCCACTAGGGAGTGGTGAGGGGGTTGTGGGAATGAACCATATGCTGCCAAATGTCATCTTGTGAACCCATTTGACTTTCATTGCTAACATTTAATTCTATTGTAAGGAAGTTGTTGAGGAATTCAATCCATGGCTTCAATGGAGCATGGGCAGCGCAAAAATTCGTATGGGAGGTATGGGCTCTGTTTTCTTATACCACAAGTCACTCTACCTCATGGGAATGGGTTCTTCATCATTCCCATTCCGGGGTTGAACAACCGAGCATCAGTTTGCATTCATTACACATGCCCAATAGTGAGAAAAACCAGAAATCGCAATTTTGTAAGAACCCACGTTTTAAAGAGCCATAAACGCCCAAAATTTGGTATTGACAGTAAAATCCAATGGGGGGTCCATAGATATGAACCTTGGGGTGAAATTGAGAGTATTAAATACCCCGAAATCCATTGGAAAACCCATTTTTTATAGCCCAGAAATCTAGTGACGACGGGATTGAGTTATTTGATGACAAATTTGTGAGAAATCCAAGTGTGAATGACTGAGCAAAGGTTGGGAATGCTTGATAAACCCAGTGAAGGCTGGAATCTCAAGGATTTAGAATCTTAGACCTTTCTAGGCCCATCGTGAAGAGCACTGGAGGAAAGGGACACCTGAGGGACTATGCAGCAGAGAAGGGAACCTTCCTTGTGTTGGGTGTGGTAGGTACTGTGGGTGCCTTGGCTGTTTTCTTGAGATGCTTGTAGCTTTGAGGTTGAGCTCACTGGCTCAGCATTTCCCTTCTTTATCTTTTGTATGCTTGATAAACCCAACTATGTGTTGGCTTAACATAGCTCTTGAGTGAAACCATGGTTGTGAGTGAGCCCATCTAGTTCTTCTTTAGTGGATACACAACCTAGCTCGGGGGTGATCTCTCAGCTGAAAGAATATAGGCTGGACATAGATCTATGGTTGGGTGGAACGTTGCTCTCACAAAGCCATTTGTTTGGACAACTTCATCTCAAAGATAAGTGTTCTTTGTGTTTAAATTATATGCATTCTGTGTTCTGCAATGTGTTAATTCTGAATGATAATTATTCATATTAATGGAATTGATATGAAGTCTATGCATAGCATGAGAAGGGGATTGATTCTCTGCATATTGAATCATCATCTACTTTTGATAGATATGTTGATGCATTACAATTCTGTGTGTAAAAATATGATTTAATTCCGATATGTTTATATTGAGTATGAAATTGTATACATACGTTTTTAATTATCCATTAATTTTTTAGTAATGTATGGGGCTAGGAAATCTAAATAAGCCCGGGTATCTTTGGTCATGTTTCCTCCCTTGCACCAGATTGATGGAAGGGGACGTGACAGAGTGGTATCAGAGCCCATGTTGCCGCACTGGGGCTGTTTGGGCCAAACTCTGAGTTACATGCAGGTAACAGAATGTTTTAACACAGTATTGATGAAGTTTGGGAAGCATTTTTTATCAAAAAAATGGCAGGATCAGAGTTCTTAGATGTGGCAGAAGATCACACAAGTGCATAGAGCTCTGCAAGAGATTTCCAACGGTACCAGACTCGCATGAATTGGTTAAGAGATGAAAGGGTTATGAACCCCACAAGTTGCAGGGACGGAGGTGTTTCCACAGTTACGGATTGCGGGTTGCGGAAACGTTAAGTTTTCAAACTTGCATTTTGGGATTTCCACAATTCCGAACCTACATTACGAAATGGAGGTGTTTCCACAATTACGGATTGCGGGTTGTGGAAACGTTAAATTCTCAAACTTGCATTTTGGATTTCAACAATTCTGAACCCGCATTGAGGAATGGGGGTGTTTCCGCAATTGCAGATTGCGAGTTGCAGAAACGTTAAGTTTTCAAACTTGCATTTGGGGATTTCCGCAATTGTGGAATGGAGGTGTTTCCGCAATTGCGAATTGCAGGTTGCGGAAACGTTAAGTTTTCAAACTTGCATTTTGGATTTCTGCAATTCCTCACCTGCAATTGTGGGTTGCAGGTTGCGGAAACGTAAAAATTTGAACTTTGCGTTTTGGAATTTCCGCAATTCCGATTCCACAATCCTGGTTCCGCAGTACGGATTGCGGGTTGCGGGTTCAATGTAAAAAAAAAAAACAGCCTGTAACTCTGTGGTTGAGCTCACTGGCTTAGCATTTCCCTCACTTGTCTTTTGTATGCTTGATAAGCCCAACTGTGTGTTGACTTAGCATAGTTGTTGAGTGAAACCATGGATATGAGTAATCCCATCTAGTTCCTCCTTACTGGATACACAACCCAGCTTGGGGTTGATCTCTCAGCTGAAAGAATATAGGCTGGATAGAGATATATGGTTGGGTGGAACGTTGCTCTCAGATAGCCAATTGTTTGGACATCTTCTTATCAAAGATAAGTGTTCTCTTTGTTTAAATTATATGCATTATGTGTTCTGCAATGTGTTAACCTTGAATGATAATTATTCACGTTAATGAAATTGATATGAAGTCTATGCATAGCATGAGAAGGGGATTGATTCTCTGCATATTGAATCATCATCTACTTGTGATAGATATGTTGATGCATTACAATTATGTGTGTGCAAATATGATTTAATTATGTTGTGTTTATATTGAGTATAAATTTGTATACATAAGTTTTGAATTATCCATTAATTTCTTAGTAATGCATGGGGTTGGGAAATCCAAATAAGCCCCGTATGTTTGGTCATATTTCCTCCCTTGCACTGGATTGATGGAAGGGGATGTGAAATCATTGTCCATAAAATCTTCAAAAAAAGAAAACCTTCAAGGATTCCCACTGTAGATCATAATTTAGTTGATGAAATACATGAAAATAAGAGATATCAATCAATTTCACTTGGAGTTCCTTTGTTCTAGAGCTCCTTGGTCCAAAGAGGCCACTTGTAACTTCGACTTCCCTTGACTCCAACCAACAATAATTTTGGATTTTCCTAACACCTCGAAAAGAGACAAAATACCTTTATTAGAAGCAAACAAAAGAAGACCCCATAAAAAACCAATAACTGTATATTTTGTCCCTTTCCCACATCTCATCCATTAGTGAAAATAATGATTTCTACTCATAATAAGTAACACTCCTATCCCACACATTCCAAAGTGAGAAAAATATAGTTAATTTAGATTTAGTTTAAATGATCGAAACTTTTAGAATTCAAAATATTCAATTCCTTTGAAAATTTCTTGACATAACTCTACAACCAACATATAGTCAATCTAAATTCAAATGATAAAAAAATTTGAGATACAGAAGCAGGACAACACTAGTACTAGAATGTGTTTGTGAAGCACATCTAGAATATACAAATGGCCTCGGATCCGGTATTTATTATCAAGCTTAGAGTGCTCTACGGCTTATGCCCAACAGTCTATGTACATCGTGGCTTATCCCCAATACATAATAAAAGTCCTCTATGTACATTGGGGCTTATGCCCAGCACATAAGTCATCCATGTGCTCCAGAGTCCATGCTCAACACATATAAAATTCAATCATGCATATCATAATTCTGCACTGTATGTAACAAAAGTACATCTCAGTATAATAGGGTCTTGTACTCAATCTCTTAATAAATCATAATTCAAATATATTGGGGCTTTCTGCCCAGTATATAACAATGACCTGCATCAGTCAAGGTCCATGCTGAAATATGTATATCTATAATAATGAAGCATGTGCATTGGGGCTTACACCCTAATATACCAAAAATAAATCATATGTGTTGGGGCTTAAGCCCAATATATAACATCAATATAGTCAATCAAAATTTGGGATATTACAGCCCTCCCCACTTAGAACAACACCTTCTTGGTGTTCTAGGTGCTAGAAATGAAGTCATGAAATAAGGCGGGGTAAGCCTCTTTCATGGTGGTTTCATTTTCCCATGTAGCCTCATCTGGTCCGAAGTGCCTCCATTGCACTTTCAACTGGACGATAGTCCACTTTCTAAGTTGTACCTCCCTCTTGTCCAGAATGTGGAGGGGCTCGAGCATGAACTCCCCCTTCTACCTGTATTAAGGACCAATCAATCACATATTTAGTATCATAGACATATTTCTTTAATAAAGATGCATGAAACAATTATGAAATTTTACATGAGTTGGTAAAGCTAACTCATATGCTACTAGGCCTTTCTTGGCCAGTATCTCAAAGGGTCCATAAAATCTAGGGGCTAGCTTCCTGCATCACCCCAAGCTCAAAGAGCTTCTCTTTGCCTTCACTTTTAAGAAGACATGTTAACTGACTTCGTAGTCTTTGTCCTTCCTTTCCTTATCCGCATAACTCTTCTGGCGGTCTTGTGCCTCTTTTAAGTTTTATTGTACTTTGGTAACTAGTTGTTCTAATCCCTTTAGTAGATCTGGACCTAGCATAAGTATGTCTACCGGACTATCCTAGGTTACCGGTGTCCTACACTTCCTACCATAGAGTACCTCGAAGGCACTCATCTTTGCAGAGCTCTGGTATCCATTGTTGTAAGCAAACTCTGCGAGGTGCAGATAATCCTCCCATTTCATGGGGTTTTTCATAACATACATCCTAAGCATATCCTCAAGGATTTGGTTCACCCGTTCCGTCTTCTCATCGGTTTGCGGGTGGTATCGGGTACTGAACTGTAGTTGTGTCTCCAAACCAAAGAACAATGACCTCTAGAAGTTACTAGTGAACTTTGTGTCTCAATCTGAAATGGTTGCCTTGGGTATCCCATGCAATCGGAAGATCTCTTTTAGGAAGATGTCCGCAATGTGGACTGCTTTGTAAGTAGAATTCACCGGTATAAAATGTGTTGCTTTTGATAACTTGTCTACTACTATAAATATGGTGTCATTCTGTCTGTTACTCTTGGGTAAACCCGTGATGAAATCCATATTGATAACCTCCCACTTCCACTATGGTATGGGTAATGGTTGCAGTAATCCTGAAGTGTGTTGGTGTTCTGCTTTAACCAGTTGGCACTCCTGGCACTTAGCGATGAATAAGGCTATGTCGGCTTTCAACTTAGGCCAGAAAAAGTGTTTCTTTACTGCTGATATCATCTTTTGATATCCTGGATGCCCTAAGTAAGGTTTCTGATGGAACTCTATGTGGATGTTAGGTCTAATGTCTCCAGTCTACGAAACATAAAGTCTCTCCTTCAACCATAGCAGTCCTGACTCATCTATCTTATACTCTTTTTGTTGCTGGAATAACCTATCCTCTTGGATATTTTTAAGGATCTCGACATAGAATCAGTGATTCCTACATGTCGGTATAATCATGTCGTGCAAATCTGAGTTAGTTTGACTTACTGTCACCTCATATAACATATAATCTCGTTGACTTAAAGCATCGACAATCTTCTTCTCCTTTCCTTTTATGTGCTTTAGCTCAAAGTGGTACTCAGTAAGGAAGGCTAGCCACCTGGCTTGCCTAGCATTTAGCTCAGGTTGGTCAAACAAGTACTTCAAACTCATGTTGTCCGTCTTCAGTAGGAACTTCTTTCCCATAAGGTAATGCCTTCACATCTTCAAGGCGTGGACAATGGCGGCTAGTTCAAGATTGTGTGTGGGGTATTTATGTTTGTGCTCCTTCAACTTCCTTAGCTCATAGAAGATAGCAGATTCATTTTTTCATAAGGACTCCACCTAGCCCTTACTTGCTTGCATCTGTGAAAACCACGAAGTCCCCATCGGGGTCAGCAATCCGTAAGATGGGTGCGCTAGTCAAAAGTTGCTTTAACTTTTGGAAACTTTCCTCACACTTGGTCGTCGAAAGAAACTTGTTTTCCTCCTTCTGCAAGGCAGTCATAGGACAAGCAATCCGCGAGAGGTTCTCAATGAACTTCCGGTAGTATCCGACTAAACCTAAGAATGATCTTATGTCGGTTGCGCAAGTAGGTGTAGGCCATTCCTCTATGGATTTAATATTTTCGGGGTCGAATGTTATCCCTTTCTTAGAAATGATGTGACCTAGGTACTGTATCTGGGGTTTGAAGAAATCACACTTCCTAAACTTAGCGTACAGTTGGTGTTCTCATAGTTCTCGTAACACTATCCGTAGATGTTCTTCATGTTCTTCTTAACTTTTGGAGTAGATCAAAATGTCGTCAACGAAGACTAGAACGAATTTTTCTAGGTATCTACTAAAGATGTTGCTCATCATGCACATAAAGTTTGCGGGTGCATTCATCAATCCGAAAGGCATTACCACAAACTCGTAATGACCGTATTGGGTTCGAAAAGTGGTCTTACTGATGTCTTCATCTCGTATTCTTAGTTGGTGATATCCAGATCGTAGGTCGATCTTTGAGAAGATCTTCGATCCTCCGATTTGATCAAACAAGTCATCAATTCTAGGGAGTGGGTAATGGTTCTTGATGGTCAAGTTGTTGAGTTGACAGTAATCGATGCACATCCGCATTGTCTCATCCTTCTTCTTGACAAAGAGTATTGGTGCTCCCCAAGGAGACACACTCGGTCTGATGTAACCTTTCTTGATCAACTCCTATAACTGAAGCTTGAGCTCCACCAATTCTAGTGGACTCATGCGGTAAGGGGATTTAGAAACTGGTACTGACACAAGTGTTAGTTCTATGGAGAAGTCTAGGTCTCGTTTGGGTGGTAGCCCTGGTATTTCCTCGAGAAATACATCCTTGAATTCTACAAGGACTGGGAAGTCTTTGATCATTTGTTCCCTATTGGCTTCTACGGTTTGAATTTTAACTGCAAAGGGTTTACAACCCTTCCTTATGCACTTCTTTGCTTGCAAGGTAGATATTTGCCTCACGGAAACTTTCTTAGGTATACCTTGAATCTTTCTTTGATTCCCTTGCTTATTTGTGCATAATATTGACTTGTTCAAGCAGTCAAGCAGGGCATGATGTTCTTCAAACCAACCCATGCCTATAAGTACATCATACGAACCTAGTGGTAAGATGTTTAGATCTACCCTAGTTGGAAATCCATTCAAATCTATCTCACAAGTTCTAACTAGGTCGGAGACTTTGCGTTTGGTACCAGTGGCTAGTTGTACCAGCAATGGTTTCTCGTGACTCTCTCAATTTAACTTACAAGCATCGACTAACTTAGGGGAGACATAGTTTCGGCATGCACCGGGATCTATCAAAACTAAAATAGCTGTGTTGGAGATCTTACCCTCAATCTCGACCATAGTGGCCTAGTGATCTACTTGTCGGCCATCAAGTGCGGCATAAATTCTTGGTGTTCTTTCCATGTCCCCTACTGTTGGGTTTTCTTGTACATTATGTAAAACTCCGTCCATCTTGTTGAGACAATCTTGGAAATAATGGGGCCCTTGGAATTTCTAGCAAGTAATGGTTGGTGGGGAAACTTTTACTCCTTTGTTAAAAGCCGATCTATTTGCATGCAGTGCAGGCACATTTGGCGATGCATGGGGTCGGTGAAAACCTCTGTTGGGCGGAAAACTATTGTTTTGTTTCCGGTAAGGTGGTGTCCTAAAACCTTGTCTTCGGTTGTCTGAAAAGGTTCTGAACCTATCTCTATTTCTGTTTATGTTATCATTCCTTGGCTTCCCATGTTTATAACACAATCTAACTTTCTGTAAAGTCACGTATAAAGTTTTAGGCATGTCAAACTCAATCTTCTCTCGAAAATTGGGAGGTAGGCATCCTAGGAATTGTTGTATCTTAACTTTTTCATCCTTTATATCAGGAACATAATGTAGTAGATCCAAGAATCGGTTGATGAAGGATTCCATAGTTATGGAGCCCATCTTTAGTTTATGAAATTCTTTGATCGTATAGTCAAAGAATCTTTCATACATGTATTTGTCTTGAAACAATTTGTTGAAAGCACTCCATCTTATGTCTCTCACTTCATGCCCTTTTGTATGTTTCAAGTCTCTCCACCATCTAGCTGCTTTACCATTTAGGTTGTAAATGGCTAGTCGTGCTTGCATTTCGCTGGAATAGTTGTGGACCTTAAAATGCTTGTTCATTCCTAACAGTTACTCCTCAGCTTTCTCCCCAGTATTTATCTCTTCGTCATAAGTTGGGCTTTAATTTTATGGAATTCTCCTTGTAAACTGTCATCACTTTTCCTCCTTTTATTGCAAGGGAATGGTGAACCGTCATAATTGGAAGAGCTCTTACAGTCCTCTTCCATGTAATCAGGTATGTGCTCTTCATACTCATCCTCTTTAGGACTGATGAGTCTTTTTGTGTGATAGTTGTTTTCCTTGGATAAGTTGGCTGAGTGGGTGGACTGTCCATGGGATTTTGCTCCTGCTAAGCTCTAAAGTAGAGCTTCATTTATGGCTTGTTGTTGCCGTCTTTCCTGCATATTATCATCTCTGAAACTCTGCAACTCAGTTTGTAACTTTTGTATTTATTTCATTAGATCCGAGTTCAATTCGACCACGATTTCTTGCTCTCATGGTGGGGAATTTAAGTTCCCATGTATACTGCTGTCTTTTTCTGTATTCATAACTCAGACTGTAATTGTACCTGCAATGTTTCACCAATTTGTAAGAACAAAAATCTGTTATTTACATATAAAAGAAATTTATAAGTGCATATTTCGAACTATAAGTCTCTGCAATGGATGTTTTCTGTAATGAGCCCAATAGGTCTCTTAGTGTTGTAGCTGGGATCTGATACCACTTGTAATGTCCCTAAAACTGCAAAAATTAAAAATGGTTGTTTAGACATATATAAATTAGAAATATATCTAAAATGAAGGGAAAATATATAAATTAGAAATATATCTAAAATGAAGGGAAAATAAAACAATATGGTTTAGACAGTAAAATTTCAATATGGTTCAAAGAAAACAACCTGCAGGCGGGGTAATTCTTAAAAAAAATGATAAGAAAGCTGTTTTTTTTGTGGATTTTGGTGGAGTACGACTTTAACAGGAGTATTCGAGCTTGTTTTGAATGCAAAGGTTTTGGTTCTAAAGAAACACTCATATTGAACATTCAAGTGAGGCCACAGGTCTCAATGCAGTAAAGCTCTGTGTACAAGGGAGGCCTCCGGCTTGTAAGTATGTTTTTATGTGATGAAAATCTACTATTTTGCTTTGATAGAAATTGTAATGGACCTCTCTCTTATGCTAGTGGCTTGTTAAAGATTGCAAATCCGGAATTGTAACTAGTTTTGGAAACAGGAAAATTTTCAAGTCTTATTCCGAAGCATTTTTATGAAAATGTAAGGATGTTCTGATCTTTACCGGTTATTAGGAGATTGCAAATTTAGAATTTGCATAATGTATATGAAGAATGCAATTTGCACCATGAGGAATGTAATGTTTTTATTGACAATAAAAATAGTATAATCTTTTTATATGGAAAAATGAAGGTTATATTTTTAGATAATAAGAATTGGAAATTAAATTTAAAAAAAATTAAGAAAGTGGAAATAAAAAAATTATGATTGATTATAATGGGATAAACTAAATTAATGTGAAGATGAAAAGGAAGAGCAAACTGATTAAATAAAGCGGTGTCAATGAACCAAAGAATAATAGAAGGAAGAAACAAAATAATTTGATTAAGAAAAATTAGTTACAATGGTGATGGATTATGTGTTTTTAAGAATGACTATATTTATAATCATATAAATAAATTTTTAGATTTTGTGAAGATGGAAGACAGTTTTGATATTATTTGGATTTTGGATGAAGTGCAACCTTGAGATCTGAGTAGCCATTGACTAAAAACCACTAATAAGGTGAAATCTTTTATTTTAAAATTTAGAAAAAAACACTAATAATGAAGTTTTCTTTAAGGTTAATAAATTCACAAATTTACCATTCAACAACACTCGATGAACATTATACTCTTTCTTATTTATTACCATTGAACTACAACACATTGTTTGGATTTTGGATGAAGTGCAACCTTGAGATCTGAGTAGCCATTGACTAAAAACCACTAATAAGGTGAAATCTTTTATTTTAAAATTTAGAAAAAAAACTAATAATGAAGTTTTCTTTAAGGTTAATAAATTCACAAATTTACCATTCAACAACACTCGATGAACATTATACTCTTTCTTATTTATTACTATTGAACTACAACACATTGATCTACATATGGAAGATGGAATTTAACGGAGGCCATTTGAAAGAAAAAAAAAATAACCATCACACATCTTCAATGTTCAAAATTGGACTTGAAATTCCAACATAGATTGATAATGTTCAATTTTATATTAGAATAATCCTTCAATTATACTTGAACTTCTTCAATAATCTTGATGTGCAGCACTAATTCTTCGATTATTTGGAGATATTTCTTAATAAATGGCAGTTTGAATTGAGATATTGGACGATAAAGTTCCTTTAATAGAAATTTAATAATTAAGGAGCGGCAATATAACTGAAACTGTGACAACAAAATGCGCACGGAAGGATTATTTCGTTGGCACATGTAATGCCATCGACTACAAAAATCAGAACTTATTTAAATGCAACTGATCAACCGAGAACCCTACGACAGTTGACCCTGATTTCTGCCTGTCAGAGGACTAATGTTCCCCATCTTCACCATCGATGCTGCAAACTGTATGAGAAAGGATTCTTCATATGCTGCATAAATATTCACTATCCCCATTGTCCCATTGGTGATCAATTCTTGGTCTGAAGTCAACAGTCCACGCCCGCTCAGCAAGTTCTTGAAGTAGTTGTTATCGAATCTGGCTGGACTTACATAATCCAATGGGGACAAGTTATTATCTCCTCCCGATCTGGGACACGCGGATATTAGACGAGCATAGTAAGAATTGTCGAGGGCGACGTCTTTTTGTCCATTTCCGTTCTGGTTGTATAGCCTCTGCTTGAAACTTGTGCATTTAGCCTGGCCGATGGTGTTACTCCCTGCGTATTGACATTTCACAACTTAATCAGAATCTCCACGTGAGAATCAATGCTATGAAACGAAATGAATGAATACCAATTTAAAATGATACCTGATAGGGCCACCGAGTCTACAAGATCCAGACCCTTCAATTGAAACTTGGTAATGAGAGTTTCGAGAGTTGAGTTTGGCGCTCGGAAATCGTTGTTGGACCCAATGAAGCTTGGATGATCAACTTCTTGATCGGATTCTCCATCTGACACATCTACGTCGGTCGCCAATGGCTGCATCACCTTCTTCTTCAACATTGTCTTCTTCCTTTGCATTATACTTGACCAGCCTTCCTTTTGGATCGTATCTAACAATGTATGACCAACTTGCTTTACCTGGAACCTCTGAGTAAAAGACCTGCTCACATTGACTTGGAAGAACATATGTCTTTGTACCTGGTTCAAGTTCTCTCGTATTAACTATGGTAAATCCATTGGCATGCTCAATAACAGTTCTTTTGGGATCATGTTCATTCATTTGTAGCCTGTACCATTTGTCGTCAAACAGAATTATTTTAAAGGATTTAAAGTCACACTCAAGTATATCTTACAAATAACCATAGTACCTATTTTCAGATACTTATGGATTCCTATCACTTCTAGAGGAAACATTAGTGACTTAAAAAACTGTATTTATCCCACAGTAAAAAAATTTCCTCTTGTCATCCAACTTTTTGATGCGAAATTTACGACCATTGCACCACATAGCATTGTGATGTATCAGCTGCATCATGCCCGACTCGATAAATAAATATATAAGAAGACATAAACGAAAGAAATATTTTGATACAATGGGAAACAAGGAAAAAAATGAGGAGGTAAATATACTTGCCTTTTTATCTTTTAAACCACATGCTAAATCAATTTCCCTTTGCGTAATGAGATATTCTTCTCAATGACGATGCAATGTTTTAATCATTTTACTAACCCATTCCCATGATAAAGTACCATAGTATTATGTACATCGTTCAATCCATTCCTCCATCCAATCAAGGTTGTTTGCAATGTATAAATGTATTACATCCTACATGTGACAAACTATACGAAAAAATAGCAATTAAGAATTGTAAATTAGCTATCATTAAAGGAAATTAAGTTTACCTTAAAATACTGATGGAATAATAAAAATTACATAAATTGAAAAATTAATTGTATAATAAATGAAATGTACACCATTCAATTACCTTTCACTTTCCTTGTTCTACCTTTCCCCAACAGGACCTCCCCTTCAAATTTGTTAATGGAGTCGACATGCCAAATGTGAGGAAGATTGATATTTTTTGCAAAATTTGGAAGATACTGACTAATGTACACCATGGATTGATATAGCATATAGCCCTACACCATAGAACCCTCAGGACGTTCTCTTTGTCTAAAAAAAGCCTTCAATGAATTCAAATTCCTTTCCACCATCCACATTGACCTTGAGTTTGCAGGTCCACACAATTCAATCTCCTCAACTTGGTGCATGAGATAGTGCTCTTGTGCATTGAAAAATATTGAAGGTAAATACTTCTCCATTTCACACATTAGACGAGGAATTTCTCTCTTCCAATACCTAATATCTTCTTTATGGATTTCTTTAGATGAAAGCCACTTACAAAAGATGCAAGAAAATAATAGTGATCAACCAGATTGAGGCATATTTAATAAAGTTCCGAGCTGTAAAACACAATATGTCAATAAGCAATGCAACAAAAAGAACTAACATTTTCATGCATATAAAATTGTTACTTACCTCATGTATTTAGCAAGGTCATATATAACTTGTTTTATGTTGGCTTCAAAGCTATATGGGAGAGATAGAAGTAGAACGCACTGTAAGAAAAAGAAAATCATTATCTAATGTTTCCAAATAGGAGAGAACAATTACTAAAAAGATTTATTAATGGAAATTATATACGTAAATAATTACCTCAATGAATATATGCCATTCATGAGTTTTAACACCACCAAAATCATGAAAACCCCGTCAGAAACCTTATTTTCTGAATGACCTCTTTTATAGCATTGCTTTGTTGCTCCGTCAATAACCATGGAAGACTAATACTTCGGTACCCATTTCCCACATTGAAAATAATTACACTTTGCAATGCGTGATTGGCTTCTGCAATGTCACTACTAATTTTTTCAATTTTATCTTTGTCAGACATTCCATGTAATGTCCTCCATATCATTTATGTTACAATCTTCTCGATATGCATTGTATCGAACAAATGAGCTATTTGTAGGTGCTCGTAGTAAGGCAACCTACTGAATTATATGGGATAAATCTTCATTCCTCATGGAAGCCCATTCATTCCTTAAATACATACATTCATTAAACATAAAAAAAAACACATTAACAATAATTCATTGCACCCATGGTAGAGAAAATTCAGTAAAAATATAAAAATCATAGTATTACGTGAACATATTATATGCTACATATACAATTTGCATACCTTGACGATTTCTGTTATATTCCAACTTCCATAGGGGAGGTGTCATTCTTAGTGGTTTCTTTCCATTCTCTTCTTTACCATTGAATTTTTTTTCTTCGATAGCTCGGTACCTATGGTTCTTAGGGAGGAAGTTCCTGTACTCATCGAACACCTCCTTTGCTAAACTTCTTGAACGATGAGATTTTATCTTAGGACTACATACTGGACATGCAAATTTTCCCTTTGTTTGAAGACCTGCGAGATATATGTATTAATGTTATAGCATCAAAATATTAATAATTTAAAAAAAAATGCATTTTTTTAACCTTAAAACATATAATTTTAACGTCGTGCAACTTAAAGTTACATACCACAAAAATGTGTTAACCCAGGAGTGTCATGAATTGTCCATGCAAGTATTCCATTGAACTGAAATTATTTCTACCCTATTGGTCTGGAGATGTCATACATAGTGATTCCATCCCATAGCTTCAATAGCTCATCGATAAGAGGCTCAAAATATACATGCACATCTTTAACTTGGTACTTACCAAATTGATCAATAAACATACAATATTGCTATTTAGTTATCCGTCCCAATATATAAAAGGTGTTCTCATGCAGTAATTAAAAAAATAACTTAATGAAATAATATAATTACTTTGAAAAAAATACCTGGAATAATCATTGCCAACATTGTGTGCTCTCTCTTAATCTTCATCCAAGGAGATAGGTTATTGTTTATGACGAAAACAAGCCACACTGAGTAAGTAGAACGAAGCTCACCAAATGGATTGAAACCATCAGCTGCCAATGAAAGTCTAACATTATGAGGTTCATCTTTTAAAATTGGCCATTTTTCTTCGATGTTCTTCAATACAGAACCATCTGCAGGAATTCAAAGAAAACCATCTTCACTTATGTTCTTCGCATGGCAATCGATAAACTGTGCTACACTTTGGCACCTGAATAGTCATTGGAAACGTGGAATTATGGGAATATAATGAATAACTTTGAGAGGGAACTATTGTGTTACTTGATCAGTTCGATATCTACTAATTTCACATTGTGGGAATTTGTTTTCTGATGCATACTGTCCATAATATATAATATGATCGTTAGGATATGCATCAATAGCTTGATAATCCATTCCAATTACTTCCATAATGAAGAATACCTCTCGACTTTTGCGTGATAAATTATTTGATGGTGGTAATAGAAATTCACCCAACAATCTACAACATTGACAAAAAATGAAATGTAAACAATATACGTCATAAATATTTCATATCCCTAATTTATGAATTAATTAACACTAAAAACAAAGGAAAATAGTCAACTTTACATACCTTAGGAGCTGTGTGAAACAAGTGTTTGATACCATTCAAAGCCTTCAAGTTCACCAACAACAATATAGAAGATAGAATATTGGTTGTTGAGCCTTCATAAAGAGGTTCTTGGGACTTCTCGAGTAGAGGAACATCATGAATATCATGGAGGTTGTCCTCATCAAATGGAGCAAATGTGTCTTGAAGAAATCTATTTATCTCATCTTCACCATTAGTATCAATAACCTCATCTTCGTCCATATGATCATTAAGAACTCGATATTCAATAGCATGATCTCCATGCTCGTAACCTTGTAAAGTAGTATTTCTACTATTATGTGGCAAATAGATCTCTGGCGGTCGACATATGGGGGGAATTGTCTTTATATTTACAAACAATGCAATAACATTAGTGTATAATATACAACACATAAATTTAAAATGATAAAAAAATTTGTGAATACATTATCAGTACTATTACAAAAAGTACATTATGTAATGAATAACGTCTTACCAAGGGATGATATTCATACCCACCTCAGCATGCCCCTTCTCCTTATAATTTTTTTCAGTTGTTGTTATTAAAAGTCTTCTATTTTGCAAACCTCTGCAATCATTGCAAGGGCAATAACACTTTCTGTCACCCTTCGCCTCCAATGCTGCCTCAATCTTAGCATACCTCTTTTTTTTTCTTCCCATGTATATTTATTTGACATTTTGATAGCGTATAAGAACAAAAAAATCTCATTAATCAATATATAACTAAATTGAATAGAGTATATATATATTAAAGGGGACCGAAAATTAAAGGAGGTGATTAGAGGATTACCTAAGTAATTCCCTTGGATTACTACATGTTGTTCCAATAAGTATTGGTGTATGGTGGGTAATGGCTATTCATTCTACATAACATGAACTTATATATTGCCTTAAAAAAGGGGCTAAGGAATTGTGCTAATGATGTCACAAATTAGGAGTTTACATATTACTTCAATGAATGTGTTGGTATATTAATAGATATGGTGTTTCCTTATGAAGTAATGAAGTGCTATCTAAATGTCCAAGCGGGTTAGTATGTTGGGTTGTAAGTGTATTTGTGAAAGGAGTTGTTACACCATTTTTCCAAGTGGTAATGCCCATAGGATAATGAGTGGTTAATTGGTTCCCTATGTTGGTTTATAATTATTAATTGAAAGAAAGTCTACATTATGGTGCCAATGGATCTAATGTAGAATAAATTGAGGGGTCGGTAATATTGTTCATGTTTGTTATAATAGAGATTAAAAGGTTTCAACACATTGACATGATATTGTCAAATGGGATTAAATGGATATAGACCCTCAAAGTTTGAAAGGATTGTCAAATGGGATTATGAATATAGATGATAATGATATTGTCAAATGACTATCAAAGTTTGAAAGGATACACCATTGTGGTCTGATTGGTTATCTATGAGGGGGATAGTTAAATCTAATTAGATAGTGTACTTGAAATATACGATGATGGTCCTATTTATTACAATGACGATGATTTCATTATCATCATCATCATCATCATCATTATCAGGATGATGACGTTGATGATGATGATGACGACGACGATGCTGGTGTTGTTTTTTATGATGATGATGATGATTACTGACGAGGACGAAGATGCTTATGATGATGATGATATGATAATGATGAAAATGATTATCATTATGATGATCAAAATGGTGTTGATGGTGATGATGATGATTTTCATCAACGCCGACGTCGTTTGCATGACCATCACTAGTAACATCGTGTTCCAACTTTCTAGGTTGATGTTTGAGTTGTTGCTAGTTATACACCATACTATATCAATTGCTAAATGATTGTAGGAATTGGATGGAAAATAAAATGTGATCGATACATAAGTTATGTATCAAAACATTCCAATTTCAGTACTAACATTGGAAATGATATTAATTCCATGGTTTATTCTAGTATTTTCTTGAATTCATAACAATTTATGAATCCAAAAGATACATAATCCATAATTTCATTGAAATAGTTAATTTTAAATCTATTTTGCTTGGAGATATCCAAGAATGATTATCATTATGATGATCAAAATGGTGTTGATGGTGATGATGATGATTTTCATCAACGCCGACGTCGTTTGCATGACCATCACTAGTAACATCGTGTTCCAACTTTCTAGGTTGATGTTTGAGTTGTTGCTAGTTATACACCATACTATATCAATTGCTAAATGATTGTAGGAATTGGATGGAAAATAAAATGTGATCGATACATAAGTTATGTATCAAAACATTCCAATTTCAGTACTAACATTGGGAATGATATTAATTCCATGGTTTATTCTAGTATTTTCTTGAATTCATAACAATTTATGAATCCAAAAGATACATAATCCATAATTTCATTGAAATAGTTAATTTTAAATCTATTTTGCTTGGAGATATCCTTGCTATTATTTTTTATTCACCTAGATATAACCAAAGGCTACCAATGAAAAACATAGAAGGAGCAAAAAGAAAACATTTTAACACAAACCACTGTTTAAAAAATTACATTTTAAGAGAAATGAAAATTTAAAAATTTACATTTTAACACAAATGAAAATTTATAAAATTACATTTTGACACAAAAATCCCAAACTATATAAACATTTACTCATTTGCATTGAAGCCCTAGTTGGAACACAAAGGGCACAACCAAAAAAAAGAATAGTGCATTGCAGCCAAACTAACCTAGAAAATGAAGGATATAAAAATTCGATGTGTCAAACCAGTACCGGACTCTTGAAATAACAGAATGAAAAACCAGCAGAAAGATTGTTGTAGCTATAGAAAATGATTTGTGGAAATATGACTTCAGAACATGTATTTATAGATCAATGAGGGCCACGGTTGTGTCGAAAATGCACAACGATCAAATTTAAAAAAAAAAAAAAAAAAAGCCAATGACACTTGAAAAGTAAAAAAAAATGTTCTTTCCCCAACGTTCGTTGCTATAGCGACGAACATTAAAAATTTGATGTGTCAAACCAGTACCAGACTCTTGAAATCACAGAATGAAAAACCAACAGAAAGATCGTTGCAGCTATAGAAAATGATTTGTGGAAATATGACTTCAGAACATGTATTTATAGATCAATGAGGGCCACGGTTGTGTCGAAAATGCACAATGATCAAATTTAAAAAAAAAAAAAAAAAAGCCAATGACCCTTGAAAAGTAAAAAACAATGTTCATTCCCTGACGTTCGTTGCTATAGCGACGAACATAGAGATGTCTCTATAGAGGCGATTTTTCATCGCTCTAGATAAGTTAAATAACGTTTGTCGCTATAATGATGAACGCCGGGGGCAAGATCATTTTTTTCCAAATTTGTTAACTGTTTTTTCACGAAAAATTTGATTTTAACTTATTCGTGGCAAAATGTCATGGAACTTCTAAGCCATACGTAGTAGTGTTTCATAAAATATAAATACAATAGCAAGAGAGAAGTTAAGGAATTCTCCCTTTCCAATCATGGCATGGAATTTCCTCTTCCACATCATAGCTGATTCAAATTCATGGCCTCTCTACCAAGCATACAAGCAATCATTAGCTATGACCTTCTCACCAAGTAGTAATTCAATATATATATACCTGTATAACATTCATACTTGTTATTTTCCAAGCATACAATTGTTATGTTATAAACAGAAATAGTTTCAGGTGAGAAATTTCCCTTTTATCAACATTGCCTTACTGCTCCAATTGCTTTCATAAAATATGGCCAAGTTCAACTTGACCTTTCTTAACATCCCTGCAATTATTATCACATAGAATTTTCTCACCATCGACGATGTCTCAGGGGGACGCCGAGGGTCAATGGGGCTTTCCCCCTTGTCGCTTCACTGTTTCAATGCACTTTCGAATTCTCCTCCGACCTGTTTCAGAGCAATTTCCAATTTTACACCGATCGGTGCAACTAATGATCTTGCGCCAACCGTTTCGGCAAACTTGGCCTTCCGTCGCCAATCGATGCAACTCACGATCTTACACCGACCATTTCAGCGGACTTGGAAATTCTTTGCCGACCTATTTCGGTGACCTTCCACTTTCTCGCCAATCAGAAGACTTATCTCTTTTCCGCCGATCGTTTCGGCACAACTCGTAATTTGTCTCCGATCAGCGCAACTCACCATCTTTCACAGACAATTTCAGTGCAACTCGTAATCTTGCACTAATGGTTTTTGCGAGTTGTTACCTTTTTCATCGAAATCCCCTTTTTTGGTGAACTTTTCAATTTTCTTGTGACTGTTTCGGCGTAATTGTTGCTTTGTCGCTGACCATTTTGGCGCAAATCGCAATCTTGCACCGACTGTTTCAGTGCAACTCGAAATCTTGCGCCGACACAGACTTGACAGAAAAACTAAAAAAAAACACTTAGAAAATTTTGAAAATTTTCTTAATGATCAGTGTTGAGAAGGAAGAGTACTTACCTCTGCAAGTTGTTCAAGTTGTCCCATGTAGGTCCACTATTGTAACCTTCACTCTGATACCAATCGTACATGTCCCCTCCCATGGATCCAATTCAGGGAAGGGAACATGATACCAAATTCTGGGGTTTTACAAAACTTAGCCCCATTCATCATGAACAAATTCATGGCATTACAAATAAAATGTATATGTGTGCAGATGCAACTCAAAGCAATCATGCACAGTGGAATAAAACATCATCCACACACATTTCATACGCATTCAGCATATCAACAAAAATCATCAAATAATTAAAACCTTACAGAAATAAAGCACATAAATAAATACTTATCTTGATTATGAAGCTGTCCCAAGCAACTATTTATGTCGCTGCAATGTTCCACCCAACCATATGCCAGTTGTGTTCATCAATCTCTCAACACAACTGCCACCCCTGATCCGGGCATGGTTTCTACAAGGAAAAGGGGACTCTCTTCCTCCCAGCAGCTCTCTTCCTCAATGAAACCCCAAATCAGGCTCTCTTCCTCCCAGCAGCTCTGTAACACCAAAACGACCCTCTTCCCAGCTAGAAAACAAGGACACACAAGAAAAACGTGGAGAAAAAATGCCAAGGAAGCTCACACTGTGTGAGGGAGCAAAGGCAATGGGTGACTAATGGCTTGGTGAGAGGGAGTAAAGGCAATGGGTGACTAATGGCTTGGTGAGAAATTTTGTGGCTCCTTTCTTGCCCGAGAAGTCAAACAAAAATTTCCATGAAGGGTGGCTTTCCCATACCTAAATTTGGATAGCCATACCTTTCCATTCCCCAAGGCTTTCCCATAGATTGAAATTGTTTTTTATATTTTATGTTTTCATTTAAATTATAATGTAATAAACATTTCAATATTTATCATGGAATTTATACAAATTTTTAATAAAATAGAAATGTAATAAAAACATTTAGTAAAAATTAAGATTAAGTGTTGAAAAAATTAAAATTAATAAAAATTTGATTGAAGATATTGATTTTAAGATTAAGTGTTGAAAAAATTAAAATTAATAAAGACTTGATTGAAGATATTGATAATAAATAAATATAGTATAGAGTCAGGTTAGATATGATGAGAAATTAAAATTAAAGTCTACCTCGTTATAGATATTGATAAGAAATAAATATAACATAGGGTTAGGTTAGATATAATAATTATGGTAAAAGAATAATACTAAAGTATAATAACAAGATCTATAAAAATAGGGTTAGGTTAAATATAACATAGGATTAGGTTAGATATAATAAATATAGTATAGAGTTAGGTTAGATATGATGAGAAATTAAAATTAAAGTCTACCTAGTTGTAGATATTGATAAGAAATAAATATAACATAGGGTTAGGTTAGATATAATAATTATGGTAAAAGAATAATACTAAAGTATAATAACAAGATCTATAAAAATAGGGTAGGTTAAATATAACATAGGATTAGGTTAGATATAATAATTATGGTTAAATATAACAATTATGGTAAAGGAATAGTTTTAAAGGTTTAATAATCAAAAGATCTATAAAATTTAAATGAGAGGATGAGAGGAATAAGGAAAATTTATGAGAAGAATGTAAAGAATAAGTAGAATGTTAACATACATTGTAATAATGAATTTGTAATATTAAAATTGCAATACAAAATGTGAAATTAAAAATAAAATAAAAATTGAGATGATAATTATATAAATTAGAAATATATTTAAAATGAAGGGAAAATATAACAATATGGTTTAGACAGTATAATTTCAATATGGTTCAGAGAAAACAACCTGGAGGCGGGGTAATTCTTAAAAAGGATGATAAGAAAGCTGGTTTCTTTGTGGATTTTGGTGGAGTACGACTTTAACAGGAGTATTCTAGCTTGTTTTGAATGCAAAGGTTTTGGTTCTAAAGAAACACTCATATTGAACATTCAAGTGAGGCCACAGTTCTGAATGCAGTAAAGCTCTGCTCTGTACAAGGGAGGCCTCAGGCTTGTAAGTATGTTTTTATGTGATGAAAATCTACTGTTTTGCTTTGATAGAAATTGTAATGGGTCTCTTTTATGGTAGTGGCTTGTTATAGATTGCAAATCCTGAATTGTAACTAGTTTTGGAAACAGGAAAATTTTCAAGTCTTATTCCGAAGCATTTTTATGAAAATGTAAGGACGTTTTGATCTTTACTAGTTATCAGGAGATTGCAAATTTAGAATTTGCATAATGTATATGAAGAATGTAATTTGCACCATGGAGAATGTAATGTTTTTATTGACAATAAAAATATTCTAATTTTTTAATGTGGGAAAATGAAGATTATATTTTTAGATAATAAGAATTGGAAATTAAATTTAAAAAATTAAGAAAGTGGAAATAAAAAAATTATGATTGATTAGAATGGGATAAACTAAATTAATGTGAAGATGAAAAGGAAGAGCAAAATGATTAAATAAAGCTGTGTCAATGAACCAAAGAATAATAGAATGGAAGAAACAAATTAATTGATTAAGAAAAATAAGTTACAATGGTAATGGCTTATGTGTTTTTAAGAATGACTATATTTATAATCATATAAATAAATTTTTAAATTTTGTGAAGATGGAAGAAAGTTTTGATATTATTTTCTCTTGTCGAATTAATAATAACATAGATATAAGGAAAAGAAACAAGATCTAAAAGTAAAAGTGAATACTCTGAAAGGGTTGTTTGGATTTTGGATGAAGAGCAACCTTGAGATCTGAGTAGCCATTGACTAAAAACCACTAATAAGGTGAAATCTTTTATTTTAAAATTTAGAAAGAAAACTAATAATGAAGTTTTCTTTAAGATTAATAACACTCGATGAACATTATACTCTTTCTTATTTATTACCATTGAACTACAATACATTGATCTACATATGGAAGATGGAATTTAACGGAGACGATTTGAAAGAAAAAAAAAATAACCATCACAGATCTTCAATGTTCAAAATTGGACTTGAAATTCCAACATAGATTGATAATGTTCAATTTTATATTAGAATAATCCTTCAACTATACTTGAACTTCTTCAATAATCTTGATGTGCAGCACTAATTCTTCGATTATTTGGAGATATTTCTTAATAAATGGCAGTTTGAATTGATATATTGGACGATAAAGTTCCTTTAATAGAAATTTAATAATTAAGGAGCGGCAAGATAACTGAAACTGTGACAACAGAATGCGCACGGAAGGATTATTTCGTTGGCACATGTAATGCCATCGACTACAAAAAGTAGAACTTATTTTGAATGCAACTGATCAACCGAGAACCCTACGACAGTTGACCCTGATTTCTCCCTGGGAGCCTGTCAGAGGACTGATGTTCCCCATCTTCACCATCGATGCTGCAAACTGTATGAGAAATGATTCTTCATATGCTGCATAAATATTCACTGTCCCCATTGTCCCATTGGTGAACAATTCTTGGTCTGAAGTCAACAGTCCACGCCCGCTCAGCAAGTTCTTGAAGTAGTTGTTATCGAATCTCGCGGGACTTACATAATCCAATGGGGACAAGTTATTATCTCCTCCCGATCTGGGACACGCGGATATGAGACGAGCATAGTAAGAATTGTCGAGGGCGACGTCTTTCTGTCCATTTCCGTTCTGGTTGTAAAGCCTCTGCTTGAAACTTAGGCATTTAGTCTGGCCGATGGTGTGACTCCCTGCGTATTTAGCATTTGCATTTGTATTGACATTTCACTACTTAATAATAATCTCCACGTGAGATTCAACGCTATGAAACGAAATGAATGAATACCAATTTAAAATGATCTACAATATGCTACCTGCCAGGGCCACCAAGTCTACAACATCCAGACCCTTTCGTTGAAACTTGGTAATGAGAGTTTGGAGAGTTGAGTTTGGCGCTGGGATATCGTTGTTGGACCCACTCAAACTTGCCAGCTCAGCCCTCCACTCTGATGTTTATTAATCCACAAACAACAATATGTTATATTAACATTACTAGTTACATAGGCATAATTTTTACTTCATATATGAATGAATAACAAGTAGTGATATATAAACCATTTAATTAAATAAGATAACAAGTAAGTGAAACATAAATAACACTTGATTATAATTACTTAGAAAATAAGTAACAGATAATTTGTCTATACTTACGTTGTAACCTATGAATATTCCAGTGCCATAAATTCTTGAAAATAGTACTAACAAATAAAAAAATTGTTGGATAGTGAATCTATTCATATCTGCACAGGATACAGTTTGTGGGCACTCCTTCTCCAGTGCACTCTTAATCTCATCAACGACGTCAAACCCTCTGGCAGAGTTACTGTTGGGATTCGATCTCTTCTCACTCACAATGCTTCCACTGTCATCCGGTAGTATAGATGCGTCGCATCCCTGTCATACCAAATACACAATTTATTATTATGAAATCCTGAGTAGTCAATAGTAAATACTACCAATGAGATCCATCTGCATTACGAAGAAAAGGGTATCACCTGGACAAAGCAATCATGGAAATGAAGCCTGAGTAAGGACGCCCCCATTCGAGCTTCCTTCATCACAGCCTTCTGTACTCCTGATCTTAATATTTGTTCGGCCATAGGACATGTCAGGGCATAAAAACGCGGAATCAAAGGATTGTAATAAGCAGGAGTGAAGCGGGGCGAGATTAAGAGGTAGTATGTCTGGGTTCCGTGGATGTTTATTTATATCAATCACGTGTAGATGAACACAACTCCACCGCTTTAATTTAATGTTGACCGTTGACTTGACTAATGATGGAACAATGGAAGAAGACGGCTCAGCTACTCCCTTCCATTGGAGCCTGTGCCGCACAGATGATATAATATTCATTGATATTTTTAATTATTACATCGTTTGAAAGATGTTAGATTTATATTGATCCTCAAGTGTACATATTTTTTATATTAATGTTTTTATTTATAGTATGTATTTCATTTTTTATATTAATGTTTTTATTTATAGTATGTATTTCATTTTCAGACAAATTAATATTATTAATGTGGTTGTTTCTAATTATTACACCTTTTGAAAGTTGATCCTGAATGAGATGTTATTGATAAGGTAATAATTATTATTTAATTGTATATATCTATATAGATAGGTTTTTATATTTTATGTTTTTTTTACTTATGCTTTTCCTAGATTGCATTAGGATGAGACAAGTATAATGTCCAATTGATTTTATGGCACTTTTCTAGATTCTAAATATTGAAAATCATTAGTAGCTAATGCATGGATAACTCTTTGTTGATGCATAGATAACCCATTATTAATGGTAGACAATCTATTTAACTAGAATAAAGGCCCATAATAACATGTAATGTTCACCAACCACAAGTTAAGTAATTATACTATGTATTAAATAACATAAAAAAATATATTTGATTAGTTTTTTTTTTAAACAAAATAAATTGAAAGATTTACTAAAACTTTTTTAGCTCTAAAATATTAAAAACACGGTTGTATGGGAGGATTTGGTACCTACGACTATATTATAATAAAAAGCCTTAAAACTTTGAACTAGTTTATAAGCTATAGAGCTATGAATGTATATTTCACATCAAAATAATATATATATATAATTTAAAAAATATACTAATTTGAGTTTTTTTTTTCAAATGTTAAAGATTTAATTTTAAAAAAAAATGATAAAAAGACTTGTATATAAAGTTAAAATGGATTCATATAGTTATTAATTTTTTTAAATGTTATTTTTAAGCAATTAAGAAATTATACATTTATTTCAAATTGAGTTCTATAAAGTTTTTATCAATACAATAATAAATAATAATGTTCTAATTACAAAAGAAAATAAAATTATTTTTATGTGTATATTAAAAAAATATTTAATCAATATATTTAACATAAAAAATGTTATATAATATTAATCAACATATACTTAATTTAGATTTAATTTAAATAATAATAAAAAAAAAATTGAAGGTTAAAAAATTTTAGAATTCAAAAAATTTAATTTCTTTGAAAATTTGTAGACATAAATCTATAATCAAATTCAAAATATTTAATTCCTTTGAAAATTTGTAGACATAAATCTATAACCAAATTCCATATGATCAATCTAAATTTAAATGATCAAATAAAAAAAAACTTTACTTGTTATTCATAAATGAATCAAAGATAACATAATCTATTACATATTCACATTCCCTTCACAAAATTGGATAAAATTGTCTAAGCTCATATCATGTTCAAAACGTTTGCCTAAAATACCTATTCAACTATCCATATAGCTCCTACATCTTCAAATCAAAATGACTATAATATTATATAGTCTTGATAACCATACTAAAAAACAATCTATTATCATTGTTTATATCAAAGAACACTCTATCTTAACAAATTGACAAGGAATCACTGGACAATACATCATTGTCCATAAATTCTTAAAAAAAAAAAAAACCTTCAAGGATTCCCACTGTAGATCATAATTTAGTTGATGAAATACATGAAAATAGGAGGTATTAATCAATTTCACTTGGAGTTCCTTAATTCTAGAGCGCCATTGGTCCAAAGAGGCTACTTGTAACTTTGACTTCCCTCGAATCCAATCAACAATAATTTTGGATATGCCTAGCATCTTCCAAAAAGAAAAAATACCTTTATTAGAAGCAAACAAAAGAAGATCCCATACAAAACCAATAACTATATATTTTGTCCCTTTCCCACATCTCATCCATAAGTGAAAATAATGATTTCTACGAGCATAATAAGTAACATTCTTCCCCACACATTCCAAAGTGAGAAACATATAGTTAATTTAAATTTAGTTTAAATGATCAAAACTTTTAGAATTCAAAATATACAATTCCTTTGAAAATCTCGACATTTAAATCTACAACCAACATATAGTCAATCTAAATTCAAATGATAAAAAAAACTTACAATTCAATATATTATTTTTTTTCACAAGAAAAAACATTACTTGTTATTCATAAATGAATCAAATATAACATAGTCTATTACATATTCATATCCCCTTTCCAAAATTGGATAAAATTGTCTAAGCTCCTATGAGGTTCAATTTTTTTTTTCCCAAAATATAATATTCAACCATACATACAGCACCAACATATTCAAGTTAAAATGGCTATATAATAGCATATATACTCAATAACAATACCAATAAACACTCTACTATCATATGATTCTATTTCAAATGACACCATATCTTAATAAAGTGACAAGGAACTAGTAGAAAACACATTATTATTCATAAATTCTTAAAAAAAAAGAAGTCCTTCAAGGAGTCCCACTATGGATAACATGTCTCCCACATAAAATTTAGTCGACAAAAGACATGCAAATATGAGATATCATTGAATTTGATTTGGAGTTCCTTAATTCTAGACCTCTATTGCTCCAAAGAGGCCACTTGTAACTTTGACTTCCCTAGATCCCAATCAACAATAAATTTGGAGTCCCAACACCTCTTGAAGAGATAGAATACCTTTATTAGAAAGCCAACAAAAGAAGGCCCCATAAAATCCAATACGTGAGCTTTGGTATTTGGCCCTTTGCCACATCCCATCCATAAGTGAAAATAATGATTTCTACTCATAACAAGATAAATATAAGTAAAACTGCTAGTCCCTTCCTAAAGGCTACGGGGTCTATGAAAACTGTGCAAAGATTTAGAAAAAAAATGGAAGATCATCTACAAAAGTTGAGCCCTAGTTGAGATATCGATGGTATATGATCTGCCTTATATCGTTCAAAGGCATGTTGTCTCAAAGTGGCCTGAGTCTGCTAAGCACTGTAATATTGAAGAGCAAAATTACTATTGTTTCAAGTTCACATTGATCATATTATGACACACATGCACCAGCAATCTTCATTCAAATCTATATTGATATATGCACAAAGAAGTTAGAACATAATCTAAGCAAGTGTATGATGATTGGGCACAACGACCACTATAAGGATTATATGATATATGCTCGTCAAACAGAGCTTTATATGATATATGATCCTCAAACAAATAATCTAAGAGATTCCATTTTTCAGTTTTATAAATATAGGGATGATTAAAAATAGGTAACCTTTGTATTTTGAGTTGATTTATTTAATATTTGTGATTATAAAATATTAAGTCTTTATGATATATGATCCTCAAACGGATCAGGTCAGATAACTTGAGAGATTTCATTTTATGAGTATATGGATAATTAAAAATATATCACTTTTGTACAAGGTTATACTTCATACATTCCTCCTTAAAGTAAGTGTAAAGTGTCCTCCCTTCCCCTAAAATCCTTAATAAATGCAATAGAATATAATATAGTATAATGTTGGATTTTTGTTTTTTTAATGGCTCAGTATGCCTCGTATGCATGCAGGCAGGCCTGGAATTTCAAATCTACTCTGCCTGTCACCAAGCAATTTGATGATGGTCTTGTATTTTCCATGCCTTTCGCTTTACGTTTTCTGTAAATTCATGAACTTCAAATTTGTTTGCATTTTTATGAAATTTAACAATTTTAATTTTATACTTAAAAAAATAAAACAAAACCAAATAAATACACCAAAACAATTATTCAAAATAATAAATATATGAATGTAACTGTAGTTTGTATTATAAATAAAAAAGTGTTTTACAATAGCAGTGAAATTTCACGGAATACATAATGAACTGCATTTTTTACCAAAGTGTATTTCAAACAACAAAAAGCGTCTCTCATCCCAGTGCCTATAATGCTTTTGTTCAGTAAAAAAACATAAACTACTAGTGCCCTTCCTGCTTGCTTTGGTTCTGCTCGTTCAACTAGATATGCTGTAGGGTATACTACTACTGATGGTACAGGATATGGATCCACAATTGAAACAACAGAATCAACTGACCATATATATGGAATTAGGGTGTAAGATGTCCGAACATCAAAGAACCCTTATTGTGGCACCAAATGAAAGCTGTAACAAAAATAAATTACTGCTGGAAATGTGACGCTATAACAAGCATTGTGTGTTGTTGGAATCTAAAGTTGTAGCCTATAACAGAAAAAGAACAATTTTATCAAAATAAAAATGTTTTAAAATTTATTGCAAAATAAACTACATAGAGAAATGTTTAAATCTAATATAAAAACATACACTCAATGCTTAACACATTACATTTTTTTTCAATCTTTCCAAAATCAAAGTCTTTTTCGACAAAATTATGATGATTTGGTTTTGAGTTATGGTTGTACTCCGATTTTACAAAAAGAGGTGTCTCTCAAATATGCATTGAACATAAAAGAACCCTTCATGTGGCACCAAATCTGAAGCTGTAACCAAAATAATGTATTGCTGGAAATGTGATGTTGAAAATGTCTTAAAGTTTATTGCAAAATAAACTACACCTAAAGGGAACCCCAAAATCATAAAATCAACAATCATTTTAACATCAAAACAGTCATTGAATTTGCCAACTCAAATAATAATACCTATTATTTAAAAAAGAACACTTACTTGTCCATTTTTATAAAAATGGCCACTATTGATGTAACTTCTATAACCACAAATGATTCCATATGAAGTTCAAAATTTTCAAAATTCCTGCAAGAAATATTCTTAAATTAAAAATAAGTTATAAGACATAAATGTTTAAATCTAATATAAAAACATACACTCAATAATTTAAAAAATACCTTTTTTTCAAGCCTTCCAAAATCAAAGTCTTTGTGGACAAAATTCTGATGATTTGGCTTTGAGTTATGGCTGGACTCAGATTTTACAAAAAGAGGTGTTTCTCAAATATGCATGGAACATCAAAGAACCCTTCATGTGGCAGCAAATGTGAACCTGTAACAAAAATAGTGTAATGCTGGAAATGTGATGTCATCCAAAGTATAACCCCTAAATCAATAATCATTTTATCAACATAACAGTCATTGAATTTGCCAACTCAAATAATAACAACAAAACAGTCATTAAATTTGCCAACTCAAATAATAATAATACCTATTATTTAAAAAAGAACACTTACTTGTCCATTTTTATAAAAATGGCCACTACTGCTGTAAATTTTGTAACCGCAAATGATTGCATATGAAACTCAAAATTTTCAAAAATCCTGAAAGAAATTTTCTTAAATTAAAAATAAGTTATAAGAGAGAAATGTTTAAATCTAATATAAAAACATACACTCAATGCTTAACACATTACCTTTTTTTTCAAGCCTTCCAAAATCAAAGTCTTTGTGGACAAAATTCTGATGATTTGGTTTTGAGTTATGGTTGGACTCAGATTTTACAAAAGGAGGTGTTTCTCAAATATGCATGGAACATAAAAAAGAACCCTTCATGTGGCACCAAATGTGATCCTGTAACAAAAATAATGTAATGCTAGAAATGTGATGTTGTTTTCCAAAATATAACCCCTAAATCAATAATCATTTTATCAACATAACAGTCATTGAATTTTCCAACTCAAATATTAAGAATACCTATTATGTAAAAAAAAACACGTACTTGTCCATTTTTAAGAAAATGGCCACTAATGCTGTAAATTTTGTGATTCCATATGAAGTTCAAAATTTTCAAAAAATCCTGCAAGAACAATTCTTAAATTAAAAATAAGATATGAGAGACAAATGCTTAAATCTAATAGGAAAACACACACAGTGCTTAAAACATTGGTTTGAAAATAAACACAACTCACTTGAGAGGACTAGGAAGACTTGCCAACTCTCAAAGCTCAAGAACTCTTCTTGACTTTGTATCTCTCCACATATCATACACTGTATTCCATTCAACAACTGATAATTCAGGTCCATTCAAAGATATTCTCATTAGTGCATCTAGTGTATCCAATCCTAACTTTGATTTCCTAATGTCCTTAATTATATTATGTTTAGAAAATCCCCTTTCACAATCCACTGTACTTGAAGGAATAGTGAGTATAGATTGTCATAATTTCATCATATGAGGATAATTTGTGTGACATTGTTTTGTTTTACGAAAGACCTTCCATGCTTCTTTCATAGAGAAACCCTCACAAGCCAAATTTAATGAATCGACAAAAGGGTGCAACTCTCTTTTGCAAGCTTTTTCATCAAATAAATGCACATTTCTGACATCATATGGTATGGTATGCTGCAAATGCTGAAAAAGTTTAGAAAGCCAATGCTCTGAATTTTTCTCACGGCTACGACATTCTTCTGGATAATAACAAGGGCTGAACAATTTTGCTGCATTAAAAAGATGAAGATCTGGAAATCTTTCATTCAAAGAGTCTATGAGAGACTCAATATAGCCTTCTGTGAGTTGCTGACAACTCTCTTATGTTCCTTCAATATGAGGTTTCATAGTTTATTTCCTATCACTATAATCAATATCCCCAGTTGGAATAGAGATATATTGTAACTCATGTCTATCTATCACTAACCCTTCATCTTTAATTTCAATATATCCATATTTTGAATCACAAAGAAATTTTGAAAGATAAGTTGTACCTTCTGCAAATGTTTCTTTTCTAAAAAAACATCTAGACAATTTACTTATAGTTACTTCAAGATCCAACCCAATAGTTGTAATGTCTACATTTTCTTCTTGAAAAGTCTTGTTCATCTTATTCAATTCGCCCAACATGTCAGCAAGCATATGCAAGCAAAACTTAATAGAATAAATTCGTGTTTTATCATACCATGCTGAAGTTTTTCTTTCATTTTTCCACAATGTTAAAATCGTTGGCATAAGCTTCACAAGCCTTATAATAACTTCCCCCCTAGATAACCATCTCACTGCATGTATTTGTAGAACATCAAGAACATCAATCTGCATGACTTTAAGCAAATCATTAAGTTCATTACTTCTCTTTGGTGAGTTTTGAATCCACGAATACACTTTGTTTGTAATTTTCTCAACCAATAATAATTCAGGAATTTTTTTAGAAGCATCCGCTGCTGCTAAGGACTCATGATGAGCTACACAATGGATTGTAATAAGATTTGGAGTGTCTTTTTTCAAAAATGAAACAAAGCCATTTTCATGTCCAATCATTGTTGAAGCCCCATCTGTAGAAACAACTATCAAATCTTTATATTGAAGACCTCTAACATTTATTAATTGGTTGACACTATCATATATTGTTTTCCCTTTTCCATCCATTACATTTTTCAGCTTCATAAATTGTGAAATAGGTGGCCCAAGACCCTCTGCATCTAAATAAGTTGCATAAACAACAAGGTGCCGCTCTAAACTTTGATCTGTGATTTCATCAACCATTAATGAGAAGAAAGGACTTTCCAACATATTCTTTATCTGAACCTCTTCAAGGTGTCTTGATATGGAATATATGAAATCATTTGCAGATTTATGATTTGTGTATGAAGAATACTCTTGAGACTTTGGCATATATGGTGTTTTTGCATCCATGAGAAATTTGCAAAGTTTTTCATACTTTGATAACGATAAATATTCTTGGCATACAACATATGATATTTTCATTGTAGCAATAACTCTTTGCTTATTAGCATCTTCCACTTGTTTGACATGATCTGGAATTGGCTTCATCTTTCTCTCCAATGCATTAATCCATCTTGCTTTAGCATCTATTTGTACTAATGATTTTTCATGAGTAACAAGAGCATCATGTTGTAAAGTTGTACAACCATTCCCTAAACCCCATGGCCCATTCATCCTATACTTCTCACAATACCTCCATTTCATATATACTTTATCATCTTGGCTCACATAATTCAGCCAATCAAACTTATCTAACCATTCCATACAGAATTTCCTTTTTGATTGCACTTTCATTTTCTTTTCAGTATCAACCTCTTCTTCAACTTCATATCTTTCTTCATCTACATATTCATCAGTGAATCTTCCAAAAATTTCATCCAATTGCTGCTCCAATTCAGTATTATAAGCTTCTTCACTAGTGGTTGAATCATTTTGAATTTTGGATTTTTGTTCTTTTTTCCATCCATACATTTCTCCAATGGTGACTTGGATTTTTCTTTTTTGAGACATTGTCAATTTTAACAACTACCCACCTATATACAAAAGTATACCAAACCAAAATAATTTACTTAAACATATTTTAAAAAAATATATTTAAAACATATGATTTAAAAACAAAACTATATAAACAACAAACTAATATGAAACTAGCTAAAAAGGTGTTTGTGCCGAAGGTTTTAGTTTTAGTTTATTATCATTTAAAGCATGATTTAGTTTATGATTTTAGTTTATTACTTAGTTTATTATCACTAAGTATTATAATATTATCATGATTCATGTGAGTTCCCATTCGAAAGAAACTTGTTTTAAAAAAACTGTGCAGGGGTAGGCTGCAGCTTCTTAATTGTGTATGATAAATAGTTTCACTACTTCCAATGCCCAGAATAATTTATGTGGACCAATATCAATTACGCTTTACGCAATTCATAATTCTATAGATAGTCTCATATTTCCAAGTTTTGCGAACTTGCCAAGTTGACTCCCCATTTTGGGTTTGTCAAGTCATTGTCGAGTCTAATTGCCACCAGAAAAAAGTTGGATAATTGCCAACTATTAGGATGCTAAGAATAGATGAAGGTATTCTAAGAATAGATGAAGGTATTCTAGATAATCGATAAATTATGGAACCTTCAATGCATATCGATAAGTTACTTTTATGCAGTTTGTTGATGGAATTGATAAGTTACTATTAATTTCACATATATTCATACAAAGAATGGATGGTTGGAACACAATTGAGAAATGATATTATGTATATCTATCAAAATTTAAGGATCCTGTTGATGCATTAAACAAGATCTTTGACAGGTTTCAAACAAAATTATCAAGGTAAATTAGGCCTTCAACAGCGACTGAATTGTATAATCTACAAGATAATTGACAGCGACTCAATTGTATAATCTATAAGATAAATTAGGCCTTCAATAGCCAAGCAAAGTATTGGACTGGCTCATGAGTAAAGCAAAATATTCAATAGATGGACTGCCTAGACCATCCTCTATATCTAACATAAATTGCAGCTCATGCAATACTGTTCAAAACAACGGCGCAACAGTTGTGCTGTGCTGTGCCTAAGATTTTACCATTTTCGATGGACAAGACAGAAACTGAGACGGGATCTAGAGCAACCTTTGTAAAAAAAAGAAAACAAGAAGATCTCAATGTTGCTGCAACGAATGTTGTACATCTTTCAAAGCTCCAAAATACGGCTAAAGCAAGTGCCTCTGTTCTGATATGCAGTGAAAGAAAGAGGCTCAAGCCTTCAGTGCTTCTGAAGAAGGGAAACATGAAAGAAGGGATCATAATGACGAGTCCTTTCCGGGGACAGTCAGGGTACTTTGACATAGGAGTCAGCCGCTCCACCAAAACATTTGTAGAATGGTTGTGACTTGTGACTCTGTGAGTCGCCATCAATACGCCTCTCTTTTAAACACAAATTCGACTGCACAAATGAGAGAAAACCTCATCTTTGTGGCAAATCGTGCCTTATACCAGTTCGTTAGGCTTTCAATAGTGATGCCGAATGCAAAAATAATGAAAACCCGACGAATTCGACCTTTCAAAAAACTGAAAACAAAATGTCTCTGTAAAATCATGCACAGAGAAAAAGATGGTCGAATAGGGCTCGATTTTTGGATCTAAGAATGACATCTTGGGAAATCGAAAATGAACCTACTAGGCTACTAGCCTATTGGTAATAGAGAGCTGAAGAAGAATTTCAAAACAGAGTACTTTCACTGGAGAAGCATAATTAATTTTTTAAAATAGCTAAGCATAGGGTAATAGAACGGGAGCAGTTGCAAATGCTTACCTGTTTATGCTTGTAAGTTGTATGCTTGATGAAAACCCGCAGAAATTAAGATTCCTCTTGCAAAACTGGAACAGGAAACCTATTTCCACTGGTTTGCATCCTCTGGCTCCAGGTTTCCAACTTCCTCTCCGTGACCAAACTCTCCCCGAGTCTCTTAACACTCCGGAGATAAGAATCGTGCAGGCTGCAGCTACTCATAAACCCCCACTCGTAACAGTTATACCAGTTTCCTCTCCGTGACCAAACTCTCCCCGATTCTCTTAACACTCCAGAGATAGGAGTCGTGCTGTGTGCAGGCTGCAGCTACTCATAAACCCCCACTCTAATAGTTATACCTTGCTGGGCACTCGCAATTCGCAAATTAGCAATCTTTCAACTCACATTTGGTGGTGGCCACCGGTTATGTCTCAACTCTCGACTCTCACTGAGATGGGCATTGGGGAGGGAAGGGGAGGCCTCGATGGAGTTTACTACTGAGCAGTCGGTGGCTCTGCCTCAGCCTCTGAGTCTGATACAACTTGAAAATGAAAGGAAAGACTTGCAGCCAACACACTGCATCCAACAGCTACCAAACCGACTACCGAGTACCGAGCAATTAACTCCATTAACTTGCATTACCTTATTGTACCTACTACCAGCATGCTAGGTAACAGCATTTAATTACAATTTAAATGCCACTTGCCACTACCTAGTAGTAACCTACTTTCCAAGTGCCGGGTAGGTACTAGCAATTTTGATGTTTGATGGATGCCATTAGACGTCAAATTGATGGTCCACAGTTTATCTCACATGTAGACGGTGACGTGTGGAAAATAATGTTACCTGTAAAATATGTTTAAATTTTCTCAATACATCCTACACGACGTCAAATGCCAGGCCTGCTCCGGAGATAGGAGTCATACTGCGTGCAGGCTGCAGTTACTCATAAACCCCCACTCTAATAGTTATACCTTGTTGGGCACTCGCAATTCGCAAATTAGAAATCTTTCAACTCACATTTGGTGGTGGCCACTAGTTACGTCTCGACTCTCGACTCTGACCGAGATGGGCATTGGGGAGGGAAGGGGTGGCCTCGATGGAGTTTACTACTGAGCAGCTGGTGGCTCTGCCTCAGTCTCTGAGTCTGATACAACTTGAAACTTAAAGGAAAGACTTGCAGCCAGCACGTTGCATCCAACAACTACCAAACCGACTACCGAGTACCGAGCAATTAACTCCATTAACTTGCATTACCCTATTGTACCTACTACCAATGTGCTAGGTAACAACATTTAATTGCAATTTAATTGCCACTTGCCAGTACCTAGTAGTAACCTACTTTCCAAGCATCGGGTAGGTACTAGCAATTTTGACGTTTGATGGATGCCATTAGATGTCAAATTGACGATCCACAGTTTATCTCACACGTAGACGGTGACGTGTGGAAGATAATGTTATCTGTAAAATACGTTTAAATTTGTTCAATACGTCCTACACGACGTCAAATTCCAGGCCTGCATGCAGGCCTATCCATTCATCTTCTCCAACACAGAGACCAAGGCAAACAACACGGATGTCAACATCAATACTGTTCGGGACTCGAAGTTCATTATTATGTTCAGAACCATGGGCACCATGCAGAAAGGTGACACCTTGAGGTCGGTTATGGAGGTAAATATCTATGACAAGTGGATGTCTACATACACTGTTACGTGCTTGAGCTACTAATGTTATCATTTTCAGTTTCTCCTTCAGCAAAAGGGAATCACCGAGACCAAAAACAATGCACACAGGTGCCAGCAGAGGAGGCGCAAACTCTAGATTCCCTGTAAGTGCACTACCAAGTGTTTTTCGGTCATCGGGTCAAGGCAGAGCTGGGTCTGCAGCAACTTTGTGCTTGGTGGATCAATTATTTCCTTCTTCGACACTCTTCCAGTATTATTTATGCTTTCACAACATATAAATCCAAAGGATTTGATGGTTATCTATTATATAAAATCTCAAATGCGAACTCTTATTATCTAACCGTGGAAAAAACAAGAACAATAAACAATGGAAACTCAGTTGAAATGTTTAATTTGTTATAGCGCAACTGAGTTGAAATGTTTAATTTTTTATAGTGCTTAGAGGGCACTATTAAGTCGTAATGTTTGAATCAAAACGAACTCACAACTTAGACTAATAGATGTACATGTAAACATGGTGATTTCCTTTTAGGGTTTTATTGTCTTTAATTATTTAGCAATACAAGAGTTAAACATAAAAGAGAAGTAAACTAATAGTTCAAATATTTAACACAAATCCAAAATAAAACTCAATTCCAAGCATCCAAAAGATATAGGTCTCTCTTTAAAACAAAGAATAATGTATATTAATGTTTATTTTTGAAAATCTACAGTGAACGAAGGGTTCAATATCATCATTTTCAAAACAAAACCACTTTACAATCCACGAAAATGTCATAACATTCAAAGGAAGTGGTTTACATTCCAACCCTTCACAAGATCTGAGGTGAGTTAAAGTGTGAATTGTTAGGATATTCCTATACTCCATCCTAGTCCCACTAGTATTTTGATCCTTTACATTTTCTGTCATGCATGCACCTTTAGGGTTTGCATGCATTCTAGGGTTTGCATGCATCCCAGTCATCAGTCCAGCACCTAGCCCTCAATTAGCCAGCCCCCAGGAGCTTCTCACTATTCAGTTTTAGCCCTCCAGTTGCTTAATGCGCCCTTCTTCCTTGATTTTAGGGAGCAACTCGCCCTTCTTCACCTACCAGTCCAGTTGTCACTCAGTTACACTTAGTTACACTCAGTTACAGTCAGTTACAGTCAGTTACACTTAGTTACATTGAGTTACACTCAGTTACAGTCAATTACACTCAGTTACACTTAGTTACATTGATTTACACTCAGTTACACCTACCAGAGTTAGTTTGACTGATGGTTGACAGTTACTAGAGCATTGATGACTCCACTGATGATGATGAAGACTTCCAATTGCGCTCCGATGATCATGAGGACACCTAGTTGTGCTCCGATGACACTGTATTGATCTTATGATCACTCTGAGAGGCTAATTCGAATTTCCACCTAAGGCATTCGAATCCTCTCTACCATTGTACTATTTATTTATCCACACTGTGATTAATTAATTAGTGTGTGTGAAGTATTATTGCTTCTATCTGAGTTCTACTGTACCATATTATTCTGTTGCTCATTATACTGTATTGTTCACTCTTCTTCTATTTTCCTGCTTAATCATAATTACTCTTGTGAGTTATACATCATCTCTTAGATCTGCTGTGAGGATTTTCACATGGTATTAGAGCATGTTGAGCGTATTGTTTATCTCCATTCTTGAGAGTTTTTTGCAGGTTATTACCTAGATTTCGAGTGCAGCAGTTGCAGCAGAATCTGCATTTTTGCAGCAGTAGCAGTTGCAGTTATTCTCTATTGTTTTTGCAGGTCTTCTACAGCTTCAATGGATTCATATTTAGAAGGAATCCCTCTTCTTTCTCCATTCAACTATGATGAATGGAAACCAAGAATGATAGCATATTTGAAGAGCCGTGATCTCTTTGATTGTTATTTTGAAAGAGAGTTCGAATCCTCTGAAGAGAATATTGACTGGTTGAATAAAGGTGAAATGGCCTTTGGAACAATGATGCTTGCCTTGTGTGCATACCAAAGATTCAAATTCAAATACCGTGATGGTGTTGAAACTCCAAGAGAGTTATGGACTCCAAAAGAGTTATGGGCTCACCTGGATGAAAAATTTGGCAGAAAGAATAAAGGACTTGGTCCTAACCCATTCGAAAGCAAGCAAAGTGATTCATTCGCTCCTCTTGATGGTCTCTCAGATCATGAACCAGTATCATCTCATATTGAAGTTGTTGACAAAGAACTTGCAGATTCTCCACTCATGCTCAAACTTTCTTCTCTTTCTGTGCCAGCTCACACTCTAGATATTGCAAAAGGTCCTAAATCCTCTCTTGCACCAGAGTCTGTTGGTTTGCATCATGATCACATGATTATTTCAGAGGTCAAAATATCTTTTGAAGGTAATGCATTCGCTCCTCTCCAGCTATCTCCTCTTTTATACTACTATATGATCATAATTCCATGCTTTCAGAAGGTCATTGAAGAATATGGCCATTGCCATTCGCTTGGGATAATTTCTCATGCATCTATTGGTTTTGATCTCACCTCTCATGGTTCAAAGGAGATCTCAAGAAACCATGATTCAAGTCTTGGATCTAATTTGGATTCTAAGCAATTATTGCTTGGGATAATTTCTCATGCATATGATAGTTTTGATCTCACCCCTGCTGGTTCAAAGGAGATCTCAAGAAACTGTTTTTTAAGTCTTAAATCTGATTTTGATTTCAAGCAAACATGTAATAGTTATTTTTGGCATAATCTCACCCATGATGGTTCGAAGGAGAAGAAAAAAGACTATATGCAATTTCACAGATTTGATCCTACCTCAGCTGACTCGAATCACAAGTTCAAGGATCATTCTCATAATGTTGGATTTGTTCTCATCACATTCGATCTGAAGAGCAAGTACAAGCACATGCTTTTTGAGCATGATCTACTTCTTCCCAAGAAGAATATACCTCCAGACATATGACCAAGCATCACACATGCTTGAGTTTGGAGCATTTATTTTTATGTGTGCCTTACAGTCTATTTTTTGAGGAGGGGGTATGTTTTCCATGAAATTTTCCCACTTCCTTGGTTTATTGATTGTTATTATTCATTGTATTGGGTGACCTTTGGTCTTAGTTACCAGGGCCCAGGATGGATTAAGGGGGGATGTTAGGATATTTCTATACTCCATCCTAGTCCCACCAGTATTTTGATCCTTTACATTTTCAGTCATGCATGCACCTTTAGGGTTTGCATGCATTCTAGGGTTGGCATGCATTTTGAATGCATCCCAGTCATCAGTCCAACACCTAGCCCTCAGTTAGCCAGCCCCCAGGAGCTTCTCACTATTCAGTTTGAGCCCTCCAGTTGCTTAATGCGCCCTTCTTCCTTGATTTTAGGGAGCAACTCGCCCTTCTTCACCTACCAGTCCAGTTGTCACTCAGTTACACTTAGTTACACTTAGTTACACTCAGTTACAGTTAGTTACACTCAGTTACACTTAGTTACATTGAGTTACACTCAGTTACACTTAGTTACATTGAGTTACACTCAGTTACACCTACCAAAGTTAGTTTGACTGATGGTTGACAGTTACTAGACCATTGATGATTCCACTGATGATGATGAAGACTTCCAGTTGCGCTCCGATGATCATGAGGACACCTAGTTGTGCTTCGATGACACTCTATTGATCTTATGATCACTCTGAGAGGCTAATTCGAATTGCCACCTAAGTCATTCGAATCCTCTCTACCATTGTACTATTTATTTGTCCATACTGTGATTAATTAATTAGTGTGTGTGAAGTATTATTGCTTCTATCTGAGTTCTACTGTACCATATTATTCTGTTGCTCATTATACTGTATTGTTCACTCTTCTTCTATTTTCCTGCTTAATCATAATTACTCTTGTGAGTTATACATCCTCTCTTAGATCTGCTGTGAGGATTTTCACATGAATCTCTTCTTCATCTTGCAGTTCACAACTTATAAGTGTATTACACAGTTGACAAAGAAGCCAAAATTTGGTTTCGCCATAAATTATATTCCTCCTAACAGAATGAATTCAATGGTTTCACAACGATGAAGACATGGAAACCTTCAGTTCTTGATTCTTATCGACCACTCTCACTCCATCTGCAGATTTGAGAATGTCCGCCTGTGAAAGAAAATTCCAGAAACAACTCAAACGAAATGATTGATTGCGTCAAGGCATTTTGGGAAAAGATTAAGATTAGGGTTAGGGTTAGGGTTATGTTACTTGATTGACCATTATCACGACGACGAAACCATCAATAATAACCCATGAGAAGCGCTTCTTGTAGGAGCCGGGCTCCAGCGTCCTCTGCAATAGTGTGTTGTGCTTATTGCTTACATATATCTCCAGCTCCCACATTGTACTCCTGCAACAACCTCTAGACGCCATTGCATTCAATTTGTGAGGCAGTCGTTTCTTTAAATAAAATCATAACTCAAAAAAAAACCACGCTTTGGAGTACTGAAACCATTAAAAGAGGGTTTGAAGAGAATAGGGGGCACCGGCACGAACATACCTTTCAGCCTTGAGATGCTCATATTCTTTATCGAATTCCTAACTTTTCCCATCCACGAACATGGGAGATGACTGGATAAAGTAAAATTTCTTGACGTAGTAAGAATTTCTTGGAATCCCCTGCAAGTTACAGTTCTGAAGTTCATTAAATTTTATAGCAAGAAAGGAGTAAATAAAAAGAATCCAACTGGGATAAGATTACCTGAGAGGCACTACACCGCAAGTTTTCCCATTGAAGCTTTAGTCTTTTGCATCGCTCGGGATGCATTAGAAATGCTAGATTTTTCTCGATACACCGAAGAAATTCCAAAGGAAACAAGACCAACGAATTTTGGTCACACTCAAACTCTTGGTCGAATGCTCCAGAAGTTGTTGCAACCTCGCCCAGGTGTTGTCTTTCTGAGGAAAGCGTCGATTCTCCATTAAATAAGCATACCTTGAATGCACAAGTCATTCCACTGTACAAGGGTTCTTTGTAAAGGAAACATTTAATCAGGTTCTAATATACTGTAAAAACAATACTTATATTCCGTAATTACAACAGCTACAGTCCAAACTTAGCAATACTAATTACAACGCTGGAAGACGAGGAGTCAGAAAATCCAAGAGTTCATTTCACAAAATTTTATGCCTATTATCAGTGAACATAAACATACCTACATGAATGCAAAATCCACATGATTTGTTGAAGCCGAAGATTGCTACATCCAGATCACGAAAATGGTTGAAGACTGTCGAGCTGTGTGAACGGGAAAGTGGGTATCCCTCGACGGGCATGAAAATGATAAAGAATTGCCATGAAGAACATGACATGCAGCTTGCCACACTGCACCCTCTTGCTTCGAACATTGGCACACGACATGTATCTTCTGCTTCAAACACTGGCTTGTCTTGAATAGAGGCCAAATAAGGCCTTCAAATAGTTGATTGGCTACAACAACAAAAAACACAAAAAACTTAGGTTAAAGCACTTTGGTTTTTGTGCCAAACTTTAATACAATTGAAGGAAATCGATTCCTATAGTCCCTGCTACTTTGTAGGTAAGTAGGGACTAATAAGTAACATTCCTCCCCACACATTCCAAAGTAAGAAACACCATCAAAATAACCCACTAAACTCTCCTCACATAGAATAAGATAAGTAAGTATCGTGACTGTTTTATCTTTTCCTCTTTATAGAATTCAAAAAAGACCCAACAATTTGAAAGCTCACAATAGAAACATATTTGTAGACACATTCTCAAATATATCAAACACCTCTTTGTAAAGTAGAACTTTGCTAATCCAAAACGTTAAACATAAGACAAAAATAAAGCATCCCATAAACTCTACATCTTTTTAACACACTCTACATATCTTAAGGCCAACGCTACTCCTCTTAATCATATTATCCCAAATCATAATGCTATCTGTTAAGGCTAGCTCTACTTCTCTTAATCATATTATCCCAAATCATAATGTTATTTTCAAAACAAAGGCATATGAAAATTCAATATATTATATTCCTTTGAAATTTTGTTTGACTTAAATATGGGTGCCAATGAATTACTAAGTCATGGTGGCCGCATATAGTTGAGATGACTATGTAAGAACCAAACCCTCTATTGAAGGTAGTCTTGGTCCAGCTAACATATAATAATAAACAAATTCTAAAAATTTGTTATTTAAATTGCAATTCTACCTAGTTATTTGCGTAGCAATTACACATATGTCAGAACCGAAAATAAGACGTTGTAATATTATACATATGTCAAAGCAACCATTCTCTGTCACTCGTTGACTTAAATTGTACATGAAACTTACCCTCCTCATGAAGGATTATTTACGGGTAATCTCTGAGAACGATTCACAGCACAGGTAGCACAAATTTGTAACACAAATTTTTAGTTTGTCATTTTTATCAAACTTTTTAAACCTATAAAATAAAACTAACATCGCACATATTTTAAATTATTATTTTTATATTATGTTAGTTTAAATAAGTCCATGACGGTATAGGTTTGGATTTTTATTTATGTGGTTATCATGTAAATTTATATTAATAAATTTATATATTAATAGTATACACACATTAATAATATTGGTGGTATATTTATTTATTATTTATCCAAATTTTAAATTTTTAATAACTTTATATATTAATAATATATATACACTAATAACCGGTTGTATATTTATTTATCATTTACCTATTTTTTAAAGCATTAATAACTCTAACATGGTAAGGTATTAATAACATTGATTGTATATTTATTTATTATTTACCTAATTTTTAAAGCTTTAATAACTTTATATATTAATAATATATACACATCAATAACCTTGGTTGTATATTTATTTATCATTTACCTAATTTTTAAAGCATTAATCACTCTAACATGGTAAGGCATTAATAACATTAAGTTTATTTTCATATAAATTTCAATGTAGAATGTGAAATATATTTCGTTATCTAAGATCTCTTTAAATTATGTAAATATTAATTGATATAATCGGTTTTAAAGTGGATATTATTATTTGTATTTAATTCAAAGTGAACATGGTAAAGTATTAATAACACTAATTGTAATGTTTTATTTTCACATAAATTGGAATATGATATTTTTAAATTAAACTTTTTTATCAAAAATATTTTGAAAATATATAATTTTTTTTAATATATTAATTTTGATTGATATAATTTATTTTAATTGTATCTAGTTTTTTTAATATTTATATTTAATTATTACGCTCATAAATTATTATTATTTAACAAATACAAAAATTAACTAAATATTTAACAAAATCTTATTTTCCTATTTTCCACTGTAAGATAGGGCCATCTACTTCTTATACCACTTATTTAGAACTTAGAATCTTTACCACTACACTAAGAATTGTTGTTCTTGTTACACTAATCACCATCCATTCTTTATACACTTATATAGAATTTAGAATATTTGCCAATAAGGGTTATTGTTCTATAGCTAATACTTAAAAAATGTTAGATATTTTAAAAACAATTATAAACCATGATTAAAGTAATGGAAGAAAGTATATTGATCATGTCAAAGTTATTAAGGCCATTGCATTTAGAGTAGTGAGGTGCTCTCAATTTATTACGGGGAGATGTTGTCATGTTATATTGAGTAATAAAAAATTCATATCAACTCATAACTTATCAAAAATAAAAAGTAATTAAAAAATTTATCCCTCACAATACTTAATAGATCCGTTTAAAATGGATTTATGTTGGTATTTAGTATACATATAAGTGAAACTTAGAATTTAATAATATGGATGTTTACAAGGAATGAATTATTTAGGTTTAGCCACAAAGGGTTAATGTCACCGTTGTTGAGAAAATGAAACCATACGAACCTATTGGAATTTGCAAAGGATATGACAATTCACATAAGTTTATAATCGTTATTGAAATACCAAGACAATTCAGCATCTAGTAATATAGAACTGGAACTCATTCTCTATACAATATTGTTTAATGTACGTCAACACGTACTTCAAAGGAATAATTGCAATGGAAAAATGAGGTATTGAACTCTACAAGTAATTATGACATTCTAGAAGAAGCATGATCCATTTCTGAAAGTAGCATTGAATGGATGGGACTATCACAATATTCATGATCAATGCCAATTCTCCAATCCATTGTTCTTCTAATTCTAATTGTTATTTTATAATCAAGTGACATAGATGTGACGCAATAGATCCTACACATTGCATCTTTATAACTTCATGAATGAGGACTTGATAATATTATGCTCAATTTTGAAGGAGTTGAAATAAGGGTGCGGTTACACAAAAGAACAAACACAAAAGGAGAGAAAATCATGATTTAAAATTTTGCTTTTTTAAATTAATTTCCAAATGCAACAATATGATTCCATTTATAAAATTCAACTTTCTGATCGTTGGAATCTACTTAGGTCGTCCAGCTGATTACAAAAGTGGCTACTAAATCATTGTTAAAACATACCTTCAAAACGCTATCAGATCCTACAAATATCCAATTATCGATGGTCAAGATATTACCATTCAATATCACCTATTGGAATTCTCCTCTGATACATCATACCGATGTATCAACACTTGTCTTTCAGTACTTTTCTCTGCAACCTTTGGTTGGAAGCTCCAACACAAAACTATGATATGTAAACACATCCCCATCAAGACTCTTATATCCTCTTCTTATACAGAACATCCATGTAACTTCGATGCATTGGGTCCGATACACTTAATTTGACTTGTTCCGTTAGGACTCTTTTCCTAACACTATTGGCTACAATTATCGATACTCCATTCCTGATGCATTGTCGTAGTTCATGTTAACAATCAAATTAACACCCTTAGTCATGTGACAGAAGAAGCATATCTTTACTATGCGCCCGTAACATGAAGACAAAACACAAGTACATTCAGAGACAAATCATCTCTGATCTAATCACTTCTCCCATAAATGAAAGAAAGTAAGAACCTAAGGAGACCAAGTTCAGTGATTGAACCACTCACAAAAGGTCCAAAACTAAGCTACACCAATAAAAAAGTGAAGAGAAATGCATTAATTGTGCTTAAAGTATGCTAAGTTGTGCAAAAAAGCCTAAAAACTATGGAAAAGTGGGTTTGTGATCTAAAATAATGAAAAAAAGCAATCCCATATTGAAAAGAAAAACTTGAGAGCACACTTCCCAATGCTATATAAGAAAGGCATTTGGGGCATTGTAAAGGGACAAAGGAAGAGCAAACGCATGCTGGAGAGATTCTGAAGGAGGAAGAAAAGCTCAATTTCTTCAAAAGAAATGGTGGAGAAAGGAAATCTCGTGGCAATGGAGAAGGGATTAACACCAAGATCCATGGTAAGGATGCACCTCTTCATTGTTTTAATATGAAATGATTCAAGTTTGTTCCATTTGAATGTTTGAATATTGCTTATCTTGTATGTTTTAGATGTTCAAATGGCATTAGATCTTAGCTTTGCTTATCTTGTTTGATGAATGAATGTAGATCTTATGTATAACTTGTGATAATCATTTTCATTTGCTGACATAGAAAATCACCACTTCTTAGTAAAATAGATTGATGATTGTAGATCCAACTCCCTACTAGCAAACTACTTCACCTATTATCAGATTGGCGACTCTGTGGCTTGAAATTTCTTGATATTTCATGATTTTTCTTCATATTTTAGTGATTTCCATATTTCAGATCTACAAATTTTCACCTTAAAGATAACTAAAAGATACTTAGATCTAGCAAGAGAAGCTCCAAACCGGCCTCCTCACACCCTCCATTCAATAAATGCTTCAAAATTTCATTGTAGATCTTGATTTTTCCCCATTGGAGGGTCGTCACACTGTCCACACTAGCCTACTGCGACGTCGCACTGTACATACTAGTAGATTGCGATGAGGCTTAAATTTTTGTTTTGGAGACCTCAATACCCCTCACCTTTGCTCCTTTCATGTTGTATGATTGTATGGCTTGGATTAGGGACCTCTTAGGGTGAGGATCCAACCTCCTTTACCCATTTTTAATCCCTCATTTCCTTATGTTCTTGGTTAAAAGATCTACATCTTTTGGTTTTCAATTTGCAGCTCATTAATTAGTTTGTGAGATCCTTGTTTTGGATCTGTTTTGGAGGCTTTGTTTATGCATTTGCAGACTTCATTAAAGCTTCTCTTGCTTCCTAAAGATCAGTAGGTTATTTGTTTTAAGGGTGTAGAAAAGACTTACACAATTTGGATCGACATCTTTTCAATTGGAATCCACTTCCAAAACAGTTTCAAAATGCTGCAAATTGTTATCTCTTTTCAAATATCCTTCAAAGTTGTAATGGATCTACTTAATTAAAGATATCTTTGAAGATAGATCCCTGTCTTGAGACATCTAGGACTGATCTTTACTTGCATTAGTGTCTCCTTTACATGTTTTCAAGTCACCTACCTTCCAAACATATTAATTCAATTTTGTAATCATACACTAGTTTGTGGAGATCTCTTTAGCTTAAGATCTGTTTTGAGACATGATTTTTACTACATTTGCACACTTGTCTAAGGCTTTATTTGCAGCTTGAAATCAGTGCTCTACTCCTCTTGACAAGTTAGGAAAGTTTTGTACCATTTGGACCAAGATATTTACAATTGGAACTCACTTCCAAACACCTTTAAAAATTGCTCCAAATTGTCATCTATTTTCAATCTTTGTTTCAATTGGTAGTAGATCTTCTTGCTTACAACCACATTTGATGAGGATCTTGACATGTATTGTGTATGAGGCACCATATCCTCTTCACTCGCACCTTATGGTGATCTGGTGAATGAGAAAGTGTAACTCACTTGTAATAATTTAGGAGTGGATTTTTTCAAAGCATCTTATATTGAGCCACTATATCCTCTTCACTCGTATCTTATAAGGATATTGTGAATGAGAAAGTGGATCTCACTTGTAACAGAGTAGATTTAATTTCTACATACAGTTTTTCAAGCCACCGTATCCTCTTCACTTGGGCCTTATGGCGATCTTGTGAATGAGAAAGTGGATCTCACTTGTAATAGTTTAGAATTTAATTCATAAGCTTTCCAAAGGGAGCTCTGCGTATCCTCTTCACTTGGCCCTTCATGCAATCTTGTGAATGAGAAACAGAGATCCCCCGTGTAATAGAATTAGATTCATGTTCACTTGATATATCTGTTTGGGTTACATTGGTCATTAACATCAATTATTATCCATATTTCACAAAAACTGTGCATGAACATACGAAATCTACCAGAAACTTTGCATGTCTGAAAGAAACTCATGAACCTCTAACTCTTCATTATTTTAGAATATTCATAGAATTGAAAGGTAGAGTAGTGAGCATTTTGTATTGCTTGGTTCATTTTTCTCTTTTCGAGTCAAAACACCACCAGTTTCACTTCCACTCCTGAAACTAAGAAAACTATCTTTAAAATTGGTGCTTAATCTAAAATTGACAAACTTTTGATTTTCATATCACCAACAAGTTTAGGTTAGTTCCCTAGATTAGGTTTGGAGAGTTAACACTCCTGAGCTGCAAAAATTTGAAATTAGCATTGATTAAAGAGAGTAAATCCATTAGTAGCAAAAAAATCTTATCGGGAAAGCACTTGTGAAACATACGTCAAGCACAAGGTCAATTTGGATAAGTAAGGGTGGTTCCCCCCCCCTCTTGCTTATTTAGTGGGACATGAGCTTATCGAGGGGATTCTATGTTTAGTGACAAGTCGTCGGGGTGACATCACTGTTTCTAGAGTTCCCGGTTATGAGAGTTGTCCTCAACTTACAAATGTTCCGCCCGCCTGTTGATTGTGAAGTGGTAACTTTAGTGGCTATTCCTAGGGTATCACATAGGCTATTATGAGTGGGACACACTTGCAATACCTGAGACAAAATTTGAAACTTTTATTCCTTGGGAGGGTGATTGGTCAGGAACCAACGCTTGCACCCCTAGCGATTAAATTTTATTGTAACTGTTTCTCATACCTTCATTACTAGCAATTGTCTAATTCCTAGCATCCCTCAACAACTACTAGTTTCAGAAGGCCCTCTAATCCAATTTTTCACTGGGCTTTGTCTCTTTGGAAATGTAGTTAGGTTTCTTGGATCTATAGGACTTTTTACTGTATGGACACTTTTTATTTGTGTTGAGTCTAAATTGCCTTAGGATTATTTGATAAAGAATAGCTTTTTAAACACATCCATTTATCAACTTCTTAGAAGTGGCTACTCTCCCGATCCACCAGTCATGGTGGAAGCGAGGTGATTCACCGGAAATTGAAGGCCCTGCTACATTGCAAAGACAGACAAAAAAATCACATCCTAATGACTTGCAAACATAACTGATTTTAAATACAATTAATATTACTCGAGAAGAACAACATCAAACAAACCCTGAACATTCATTATCACATCACGAACTGAATACAGACATAGCTGATGATCTTAATCTAGTTGAAATTGAAACATTGAAAAATCACACAAATGCCCATGTAATTCCGCATTTGATGAGTCTTTCAGAACCAGTTGTACTTACTATCCGTGAGTCACTAGGTGATATCAAGCCTCTTTTTGAAAGTTTGAATGACATGCAAAATTCAACAAGTGACCCTATGGCTTCATCAGGAGCATAAGGGACTACATCGTCGCAACATCAAACAGTTGTTGGAGGTAGCAATACTTCCATTTTTTCCTCTACATCAATCCCAACAGTTAGTATACATGTTAGTAGCACAAGTTCAACCAGCACTTCAGTGCCAGTTGGTACAGTTTCGTGTTCCAATCCCGGAAGTACATCCACTGCGTTCGCAGGAATCCCTACTAAAGGGTGTGCCTTACCAAACATTGGTTTTCCATATGGTTCGGCTAATCAAGGTCAACACACACAAGGAGTAAACCAGAATCCTCTTGGTATGCCTAACACTTGTCCAAATTCTACTTCTGGGGGAAACCCTTCACCATGGAATGGTAATATTCCTGGCGAAAGCAATGAACCATGGAACATTTATTCCAATTGGGGTTATGCTCCTCAAATTAGTGGAAATGCCCTAGGGGGTTATCCTACGACTTATCCTAGCACAATGCCTAGCAAAAATCCACCTATCAACCCCATTCCGCAATGGAGTGGGCAGGTTCCAGTAAGTAACCAATCTTCTTGGGTACCACCTTTGCAAGGAAGAAATAAACCTTGGAACACTTATCTAATCCAAGGAAACAATCAATGGTTTGGTCAGATTCCAGAAAGTAACCAATCTTTTTGGGGCCTACCTCCGCAAGGGGGCAATCCATCCATCCATCCTGTTCCACCATGGAATGGACAACATTCAGGAAGTAAGCAATATTTTTGGATGCCATCTCTGCAAGGAGGAAATCAACCTTGGAACGCATATCCAAACCAAGGAAACAATCAATGGAGTGGTCCAGTTCCAAATAGTAACCAATATAATTGTGGCCCACCCCCGCAAGGGGGCAATCCACCCATGAATCCCAACCAACAATGGAGTGGTAATGTTCCACCAAGTAACCAATCTCCATGGAACATACCCCCCCAAGGGGGAAATCCACCCATGCATCCCAACCATCCAAGGAGTGGTAATGTTCCACCAAATAACCAAACTTCTTGGAACATACTTCCACAAGGGGGAAATCCATACATGCAACCTAGTTCACAATGGACTGGGAAACATCCAGGAAATAACCAATCCTTTTGGATGCAACCTCCGTAAGGAGGTAACCCCTCTTGGAATTCTTTTCAAGCCCAAGGACCACATCAATGGAGCGGCCAGGTTCTAGAAAGTAACCAATCTTTTTTGGGCCTAACCCCGCAAGGGGGCAATCCAACCATTAACCCCATTCCATAATGGAGTGGTCAGGTTCTAGGAAGTAACCAATCTTTTTGGAACCAACCTGCAAGACCTACATTTATCCAGCTAGGCTACCACATGGATATCATGTTAATGGTATGATGGATTCCGTCAACCATCTTGAACAGATTACCCCACATTTGAGACAAGTTTCTATTCAGAATTCGCAACCCACAGCTCGCCAGGAAATGTAGGAACCTGCTAATCCTTCCAACAATTCTAACATCCTCATAGTCTCATCCATAGACCTGAGAGGAAAGAAGAAGTATAAGGGTAAGCAAAGTGCTAATCCTTCCCAGAATTCTTAAATCCTTATAGTCGAGTCCAAAGACCTTAGGGAAAAGAAGAAGAAATACAAGAGTAAGCAAAATGCTAACTCTAGGAAAAAAGATGCACCAACTATGCTTCAATGCAGCGAGAAACAACAAACCACTATTTTGACACTGGTACCCCTGCCAAGGGGAAACCATCCAACCCCCCCGCGAGGGGGAAATGATCCTTATGCCAATGTCTTCATGTGTGATCATGAGATGAACGTTCAAACAAGAATCAATTTTTATGATGTCTCTCCTCGTACATCTGATCAATGGGAATCACATGCAAGTGGTTATCTCTACATTGAGAAACCAACCATAGACTTAGTACCATACCCCCCCAAAGGTGTTCTATGTAGAACAATGCATAATCCTAACACGCGAGTTGCTCAGAACGGTAATGTTCTTGAGGACCTAGCTCGAGTACCATGTGCCATGTCAGCCTTGGAGGTATTGCAATATCATTTTGCGCAAAGAAAGGAACTATTGTCTACCATTGGTGTTGTTGATCCATCCGATGAGACTTTGATCACATCAAACATAGACCATTCAATATGTAGGATCCTTTCCGAAGTTGCTTTTCAGATTAAAGTAACGACTCATGGTAATAACATATGTCTAACCATAGTGGATGAAGGGACCTTAGCTTGTGAAATGTCATTTAAATGTTGGAAAGCATTTGGATCACCCTTATCTTCCATAGAAGTTTCAAACCAAGCTACTCAAATAGCTTCGGCATATTTGGATCAAAATATTCCCTTGATGGAGGAATATGATCCAGTTACCTAGCCCATTTGGGTTGTGAGATCTCCCAGCTCACATGACTTCTTGGATTACATTTTATCATCAAAAGAAGATATCCCTGAAGTTGTAAACATTTGGTTGCACTCACCTAAGGACATCTTTTGTGGGCCCACTGGGAGCATAATTGGATTAAATCTACCCAATTATAGGAGCATGATCTGCATGTTCCTCGATCTAATCTGGTATATTTGGAATCTTGCATATAGGTTTAGGCCATCCCTTTGTGAAGATGCATTTGAACCTTTTGCAACCCAAACTTTCCATAGGGTCGAACTTGTTGGAAATTGGTGGGTCAACCCTTCATATCTATATTTTCCACCATTCCGACAGAAGAGCCTACCAAACATGGGACACCCTAGTCAGCACCCCATTTCCATTTTGGTGCCCATGCTGAGTTATTCTCATAAGTCCAGGATCCCTATTAGTCCGATCATGACTTGGAGTTTGAGACCACATATTTATCTGTCATTCATTTCTGACCATATCCTGATGGGCTCCAAATTTTTTGTCATTGTACATAAGATTGTATTAAAATATCCACTTGAACATCTGTGCAAACTGCTTCGTTGCTTATTGCTTATGTTGCATATTTTCCTTTGCAGTCACTTTCTGTTACAAGATTCCTATAAACCATTGCTTCTGTATATTTGACCCATACCCATGGAGGAAACATCTGTAAGAGTGTACATAACTAGCTCATCCCTTGTTTTCAATATGGATATTTGCCTTGGCCTGAACCATGCCCTTGGCATTTAGGCGCATGCCCTTGAGACACTCATTTCCTCTAATGTATCATAGCATGCTTTATTCCTTTTTCAAGCTAATAAATGAAAAAGGTTAAAAAAAATTAAAAAAAATTGGAAAACACAAAAATCCAAAAACGGAAGAGACTTGAATCATTTCATATTATAAACTTAGAAGAAAACGGCAACAGTCATTCCTTGTCGCCCTTGAACACGAAACATAATATTGTATCCGTTGTCAGTACACCATCTACATTTGCCTTAGGAAACTCTACCAGTATATTGAACAAATCTACACCGATGGGTTATCCTTCCCGTCACTAATGGAGCTTTCGTTAATGCATTTGGCATTAGTGGATTCCATTAAGGTTGGTTACTCAAAGTCCTATGTTTCCAAGTGTCCATTCAGCTTCGTGTTATGTGTTCAAGGGAAGTTCAAACTGAGTCGGCCATTCCTCAAATATTCCTGACCAATCATGTCGGCATTCCTTGTGTCAGTATACAGTGTTGGATCTTGCATTTCTACCAAATTATATCAGACTATTGATATTTTTTGTATCGGTTGATGTGGGATGCATTAATTCCCTCCTTCCGATAGATCTATTCCTATTGACATCAAATCATCATCTAGGACATGGATCTAGAAACCCAAGAGTACCTTGGATCTTGCAGTCATTAGTGGCAGTTTTCCTTGCAAATGATAGTGGGTATACATCAATGACCCCTGATTGTTTGATTCTACAAGTGTTCGAATTCAAAACATCTATTCACACTTGCTTGTTTGTACTCAGTACCTTAGATTCCATCATCATTATTGGTGGGTCTCTTCGCATCTATTAACGGTATACATCAATGACCGGTAATCAGGTGGTGTTTTATTATGCTCGACATCAAATCATTTATTTGCATGATATAAAATCGTGCTATCGTCAGTTTGTATTGAAGACCTTGGGAAAAACAGTTGTATCACTCATCAATGCACTGCCCGAGCTGCGCAAGATTAGACTACCATGTAAGATGTTCGATGAAGACCATGTTCTCGTACTCATCAAAGTGCATGTTTATACTTCTGAATATTTTACTCTTGACATGGATCCACTGTGTATTGTTTGTGGCCATGCTTGTTTACTACTGAGCATGGGTATGCCCGCCTCAGAAAGATATTATATATTTGAGAAATTGCTATGTTTTGCAGGTGTGATCCTCAATCCCGCGCCCACGAGTTTTTCTTTTCCTCATCCTTGCTTTGAACGATAAAGAGTATCAGTATACAGAGTATAAATTTCATCAATGTATTTCGACCCTTAGCTCTACTTCAGACCTCACACATTAGGGGGCATCTGTTAACAATCAAATTAACACCCTTATTCATGTGACAGAAGAAGCATATCTTTACTATGCGTCCGCAACATGAAGACAGAACACAAGTACATTCAGAGACAAATCCTCTCTGATCTAATCACTTCTCCCATAAATGGAAGGATTAGGTGAAGAAAGTAAAAACCTAAGGAGACCAAGTTCAGTGATTGAACCACTCACAAAAGGTACAAAACTAAGCTACACCAATCAAAAAGTGAAGAGAAATGCATCAATTGTGCTTAAAGTATGCTAAGTTGTGCAAAAAATCCTAAAAACTATGGAAAAGTGGGTTTTTGAGTGAAAATGATCTAAATTAATGAAAAAGAGCAATCCCATATTGAAAAGAGAAACTTGAGAGCTGTGAAAATCCTCACTGCAGATCTAAGAGCTGATGTATACCTCACAATAAAGAGTAAGATTAAGTAGGAAAATAGAAGAAGAGTGGTCATGCAGTGTAAAGGAGCAACAAAATTATGATACAGTAGAACTCAGATAGAAGCAGAATAACATCACACACTAATTCATTAATCACAATATGGACAAATAAATAATACAATGGTGAGGATTCGAATGCCAAGGTTGCAATTTGAATTTGCCTTCATGGAGTAGATCAAAAGATCACTGGAGTGACATCAAAGCACAACTAGAAGTCCTTATCATCATCAGTGGAGTCATCAATGCACAAGTAACTATCAACCAGATGTCAAACTGAGTCTAACTGAGTGTGGTAGGTGTAACTGGCACATGGAGGCACTAACTAAATGAAGGAGGATCAATGGAGGGTGCATGAAGATCTAACTGGAGTCAGAATAGGCAGTCTAGTCTCACTGGAGGTCCATCAGAGTGTTACAGTCAATTGAGAGTCAATATAGCCTTAAATCAAGGAAAGATCTAAAGATCACTGAACTAACTTAAGTGCAACTGAGTGGTAGGTGAGAAAGGGCGCTTGGGATGCATGCAATTGCATGCAGGGAACACTAAGCACTAGGAGGGATAAAAATGATCAGAAAGAAGCTCTCGGGGCTAGCTAACTAAGGGCTAGGTGCTGGGACTGATGACTGGGATGCATGCAATTGCATGCATGCATGCAAAATGCATGCATGACTGAAAATGCAAAAATGGAGAATGTTGTTTGGACTAGGATGGAGTATAGGAATATCCAAACACCCCCCCTTAATCCATCCTAGGCCTTGGTAATTGAGACCAAACGTTACCCAATACAATGAATAATAATAATAGTCAATAAATCGAGGAAATGGGGGAAACCTCATGGGAAAAATACCCCCCCTCAAAATAGACTGTAAGGCACACCAAAAATAAATGCTCCAAACTCAAGCAGGTGTGATGCTTGGTCATATGTCTGGAGGTATCTTCTTCTTGGGAAGAAGTGGTTCATGCTCAAAAAGCATGTTCTTGTACATGCTCTTCATATCGAATGTGATGAGAACAAATCCAAAAGTATGAGGATGATCATGGAACCTGTGATTCGAATCAACTAAGGTAGGATCAAATCCATGAATGTGTAGATAGTCTTTTGTTTTCTCCTTCGAACCATCATAGGTGAGATTATGCCCAAAAGAACCATCACATGATAGTGAATGCTTTGAATCCAAATCAAATCCAAGACTTGAAGAATGGTTTCTTGAGATCTCATTTGAACCATTAGAGGTGAGATCAAAACCATGATATGCACGAGAAATTATCCCAAGTAGTGATTGCTTGGATTTTAAATCAGCTCCAAGACTTAATGAATGGTTTCTTGAGATCTCCTTTGAACCAATAGAGGTGAGATCAAAACCATAAAATGCATGAGAAATTATCCCAAGCGAATGGAAATGCCCTTCATCTTCAATCAAATTCGGAGAGCATGAAAAAATGATCTTACAGTAGTAAATAAGAGGTGATCGATCAAGGAGAGCGAATGTATTACCTCCAATGGTTGATTTGACCTCTGAAGCATTCAATAGATCATGATGCAAACCAACAAATTCTTGTGCAAGAGAGGATTTAAGAACCTCTGCAGTTTCTAGAGTGTGAGCTGGCACATAATTCGAAATAAAAGAAATTTGGAGCATGAGTGTAGAATCTGCAAGTTCTTCTTCTTTGTGGACAACTTCAATATGAGGTATGTTTGATATTGATTCATGATCAGGGGGACCATCAAGGAGGGAAAATGCATCACTTTGCTTGCTCTCGAAATGGTTTGGACCAATCCCTTCATTTTGTTTTCCAAATCTTTCATCCAGATGGGATCATAGCTCTTTTGGAGATTCAATAGAATAGAAGTGGTGTACCATGCATCGAGACATATTAAGCATCATGGCTGCAGAGGCTTTTTCACCTTCATCTAACCAGTCATTCTCTTCTTCAGAGGATTCGAACTCTCTTTCAAAACAATAATCAAATAGACCATGTCTCTTCCAATGTGCTATCATCTTTGGTTTCCATTCATCATAGTTGAATGGAGAAAGAGGAGTAATTCCTTCCGAATTCATGGAAGCTATTTCAGAAGACTTGCAAAAAACAATAGAAAATTTCTACAACTACTACTGCTGCACTCAAAATCTTGATAATAACCTGCAAAAAAATCTCAGGAATGGAGATAGACAATACTCTCAACATGCTCTGATACCATGTGAAAATCCTCACAGCGGATCTAAGAGCTGATGTATACCTCACAAGAAAAATTAAGATTAAGAAGGAAAATAGAAGAAGAGTGGTCATGCAGTGTAAGGGAGAAACATAAATATGATACAGTAGAACTCAGATAGAAGTAGAATAACACCACACACTAATTCATTAATCACAATATGGACAAATAAATAATACAATGGTGCAGATTCGAATGCCAAGATGGCAATTTGAATTAGCCTTCATGGAGTAGATCAAAATATCACTAGAGTGTCATCAAAGCACAACTAGAAGTCCTGATCATCATCAGTGGAGTCATCAATGCACAAGTGACTGTCAACCAGATGTCAAACTGAGTCTAACTAAGTGTGGTAGGTGTAACTGGCACATGGAGGCACTAACTGAATGAAGGAGGCTCAGTGGAGGGTGCATGAGGAGCTAACTGGAGTCAGAATAGGCAGTCTAGTCTCATTGGAGGTCCATCGGAGTGATACAATCAGTTGAGAGTCAATCTAGCCTTAAATCAAGGAAATATCTAAAGATAACTCAACTAACTGAAGTGCAACTGAGTGCTAGGTGAGAGAGGGCACCTGGGATGCATGCAATTGCATGCAGGGCTCACTAAGCACTAGGAGGGCTAAAACCGATAAGAAAGAAGCTCTCGGGGATATCTAACTGAGGGCTAGGTGCTGGTACTGATGACTAGGATGCATGCATGCATGCAAAATCATGACTGCATGCATGACTGAAAATGCAAAAATGGACAATGCTGTTAGGACTAGGATGGAGTATAGGAATATCCCAACAAGAGCACACTTCCCAATGCTATATAAGAAAAAAATTTGGGGCATTGTAAAGGGACAACGGAAGAGCAAAGGCATGCTGGAGATATTCTGAAGGAGGAGGAAAAGCTCAATTTCTTCAAAAGCAAGGGTGGAGAAAGGAAAGATCATGGCAATGGAGGAGGGATTCACACCAAGATCTATGGTAAGGATGTACCTCTTCATTGTTTTAATATGAAATGATTCAAGTTTGTTCCATTTGAATGTTTGAATATTGCTTATCTTGTATGCTTTAGATGTTCAAATGGCATTAGATCTTAGCTTTGCTTATCTTGTTTGATGAATGAATGTAGATCTTATGTATAACTTGTGATAATAATTTTCATTTGCTGACATAGAAGCTCACCGCTTCTTAGTAAAATATATTGATGATTGCAGATCCAACTCCCTACTAGCAAACTACTTCACCTATTATTAGTTCACCCATCAGAATTCACCTCCAATAAATCACCTTTGATGTGAGCTCTTCAATGCACACTCAACTGCTTACACTTTTTATCCTGTAAGAACTTCAGATCTCAGACTCTCAGGATTCTAGACCTCACCACAAAATTTGATACTTAAAGGATTTTTGATGTGACTCCATGTAGTGGTATTTAACTTGGTAGGTGCATACTTGAATGTTGGATAAATCTAAACACGATGCCATTAAATCAACCTACAAAACAACTTCAATGCAAGTATGGAACACCTCACAAACTCACCAACTTATCATAGCTTAGCACTGACTGAGCCAACTTCAATTCATGCTACTGTAGACCAATAATTAAGTCGTATTGATTTGATTTCTCATAAAAGAGGGTTGGATAAATAATTACTCCCAACATTATCCCCCCTTAATTATTTCACCAACAAATACTGCCAGGGATGTATCTCAAGCCTACGTATGCCCATAAATTCCCTTTGAAATTCAAAAGCCTCTTTTTCCAAGGGTTTTGTAAACACGTCTATCAACTAATCTCATAACCTACAAAATTCTAGACAAATTTCTCAAGTGTTAACCAGTTCTCTAATAAAATGAAATTGGATATCAATGTGCTTATTTATTTTATGTAACACGTGTCTTTTTGGAAAATAAATGGCAGACCCATTATCATAGAATATTTGTGTTGGTCCATCAGACTCCCGCAACATATCACAAAGAACCCTTCTCATCCATTCAGTCTAACATGTAGCAAAACTTGTTGCAACATACTATTCTTTTGTAGAAGAAAGTGTCACAATGAGATGCTTCTTTGAATCCCATGGCATAGCACCGAAACAAAGACTGAACACATAACCACATGTGGTATTGTTTTCATCAACATTCCCAGCAAAAGCACTATCAATGAACCTTGTCAACTTATAATATGAATATGTTGATTACATGATCTTATAATTAATGGCCCCTACAATATAGCTTAAAATGATCTTTTAGGTGACTCCATAAACCTTGAAATCAAACCTAGTACATACATTATATCAGGACAATGCTTGTTGTTGTTAGATACATGAGACTACCTACCAATCTCTTATATAGAGTTGAATCCACTTGTGCACCTTGATCTTTCTTGTCGATCTTTTTTCTTGTAGCGGTTGGTGTAACTGGAACCTTGCACTTCACCATTCCAAAACTTTTAGAATATCCTCTGCATACCTGGATTTGTTAAATTCATAGCATCATGAGTCATTCTCCAGGTCAATCTTGTGTTTCAATATTGAGCCTCTTGTGTCAAGGTAGTGCATTATAGGAGCCTGAGTTGGACTTAGGAAAATTGGAGAAGAATCTTGAGTTGGACTCAAGAATGGTTAAGCCTCATGTATTGAGGAAAGTGCTTTGTATGTCAAAGTGATAATGTTTTACAGTCTTGGTAGTCAAGGCTAAGGTATTTTGTGTCAAGACAGATCCTCATGGGTTGAGGTGGTGCCACATGTGTTGAGGTGATGCGTTGCATGTTGAAGAATGTATGGTGTGTGATGTACTACTAACCATGGTTGAGGCATTAAGTCTCCTCTAGAGACTCGCCACCTCTAGAGTGAATTAATTTAGCATATAACCACTTGGAACGATAGTAGAACAATATGATCACATAATTGGGAAAATATCCTTAGTATATTTGATATGATAATTAAGCTGGCACATGTGAACCATGCAGATAAGACAAGAGATGTGATAAGATATGAGAGAATTCAAATTGCACATAAAAGAATTAATTAAGAGATAATTCAAATTGTTAAACTTTAGTGAATACTTCAGTAAATCAAGGGAGAACTCGAATTGATCACTACAATTATATTAACAAGAAAGAATCTGTTAAGAGAGTTAACTAAGTGATAACAAAGAAGATCTAGTTAACTAAGTGTTATTGCATGACGACACTTATGTTAAACTAAAACGACACTTGAGTTGCAAAAATTGCATGAAGACACTTAAGTTAGCCACCTAACTAGTGGGAAAAATTTCAGTTAAGGGGTGAGTTCATCCTAGGAGTTAGTTCAGTGAGCTAATGCACTGCATGAGAAGTGGGGTGCACTTCTTCATGCAAGAATGATGTGTTAAGATTTAATATGCTAAGACAGAAAATAGCAGCATTACATTCCATTTCACAATAATAGCATATATAGGATCACTGAAGAAACGACAAGCATAGCATAAACACAAGAGACACAGATTTATCCTGGGAAACCCTCATGGGGTAGAAAACCCAGTAAAGCTTCCTCAATATAGATGACCAGCAATATACAAAGATGCAAACCAAAGATATGATCTCCTCCTCCACCATAGCAGACCTCTCCTCCACAAGTGCGCCTCTCTCTCAAGTGAGTGTGTGTGTCAAATGAGGAACACACCTCCTCTATTTATACACTACTCTGACATATCTTTTACACAAGTACACATAGGCTCGTATTTAACCAATGGGTTAAATACCCCACTACAACTGATTGGGCCGACCCCTCTAGGGTGGTCTAATAACCCTTTGACCCACATAACACATACAGGGCCGACCCCCACTAGGGAAGTCTAATAACCCGAGTTACCACATTCCGACGGACGAATAAACATCTCCGGATATACAATAAGATCTTCACGGACGAATGAAACATCTCCGGAATAATAAAGTACAAATATAATATTCTTTGAAGTTACAATATCTCAACACTCCCCCTTAATGAAAAGGATATTATAACAGCATCTGCACGAGCAAGGAGTCATCAACATCATACATGATACATCTATAAATCATTGGAAGCTTTCTCAACATCATCAGTAACTCAACCAGTTACTGGAACATCTTCAATACTGGAACATCAACATCTTCAGTACTGAGTCTTTATCTTCTGCAGCACTTGAACAACTACAATAACATCAACATCTATATCCTCACGATTGTCAGCATCATCATCATATGATCATTAGCATCGTGATCATCTCGATCTACAGCATCTGGATCATCTCGATCTACAGCATCTGGATCATCACGATCTACAGCATTTGGATCATCACGATCTACAGCACCTGGATCATCTCGATCTACAGCATCATCATCATCTCAATCTACATGATCAACGTCATCGTCATCTAGATCAACTCAATCAGCATCATCACATCTAGATCAACACGATCAGCAGCATCATCATCTAGATCAATACGATCAGCAGCATCGTCATCTAGATCAATACGATCAACATATCACATGATCAGCAGCATCGTCATCACACGATCAATCCAGTTCTCTTTAGGACATATGTCCAAGGATGATGCAATCCAGTCATGTACCTTTTGAACCGAAGTCCAGGGACGATCCAGTCCTATCATGTACCTTTTGAACCGAAGTCCAGGGACGATCCAGTCCTAACATGTACCTTTTGAACCGAAGTCTAGGGACGATCCAGTCCTAACATGTACCTTTTGAACTGAAGTCCAGGGATGATCCAGTCCTATCAATTCTCAGAGACCTCATGTCTACGGCTCAGTTCACAGGACCAAAGTCTAAGGATGATCCAATCCTTACCGTACATTTAGGACCGCGTCCAAGGATGACTTAATCCTCCACCGTACATTTAGGACCACGTCCAAGGATGACTTAATCCTCCACCGTACATTTAGGACCACGTCCAAGGATGACTTAATCCTCCACCGTACATTTAGGACCACGTCCAAGGATGACTTAATCCTCCACCGTACATTTAGGACCACGTCCAAGGATGACTTAATCCTCCACCATACATTTAGGACCACGTCCAAGGATGACTTAATCCTCCACCGTACATTTAGGACCACGTCCAAGGATGACTTAATCCTCCACCGTACATTTAGGACCACGTCCAAGGATGAGTTAATCCTCCACCGTACATTTAGGACCTACGTCCAAGGATGACTTAATCCTCAACCATCCACCAAGGACTTCATTCTCGAAGACATACATCTACGGCTCTTCTTTAGGACTGAAGTCCAGGGATGATCCAATCCCCTCACATGTTCACCAAAAACTTCATTCTCGAAGACATACGTCTACGGCTCTTCTTTAGGACTGAAGTCCAGGGATGATCCAATCCCCTCACATGTTTACCAAAAAATTCATTCTCGAAGACATACGTCTACGGCTCTTCTTTAGGACTGAAGTCCAGGGATGATCCAATCCCCTCACATGTTCACCAAGAACTTCATTCTCGAAGACATACGTCTACGGCTCTTCTTTAGGATTGAAGTCCAGGGATGATCCAATCCCCTCACCTGTTCATTCAGGATTTTGTTCTCGAAGACATACGTCTACGACTCTCTTTAGGACTGAAGTCCAGGGATGATCCAATCCCCTCAAGTCCACCAAGGACTTCATTCTCGAAGACATACGTCTACGGCTCTCTTTAGGACTGAAGTCCAGGGATGATCCAATCCCCTTAAGTCCACCGAGGACTTCATTCTCGAAGACATACGTCTACGGCTCTCTTTAGGACTGAAGTCCAGGGATGATCCAATCCTTTCAAGTCCACCAAGGACTTCATTCTCGAAGACATACGTCTACGGCTCTTTTTAGGATGATGCAATCCTATATGTCCACCAAGGACTTCATTTTCAGAGACATCATGTCTACGGCTTCTTTTAGAATATATGTTCAAGGATGATGCAATCCTCTTGTCACCTTAGACCTTGTCTAAGGACCATCCACCAACCTCTCTGTCGGCATCACTAATATAGGTATCCTCATCATCGACCTTACTGTCGATGCAGGCAATCTCATCATGAGTTATCACATCACTCCCCCTTTCGAGGAGGGTCCTTCTGAACTATATTAAGTTTGTCTCAGAAAACTTTACTTGAGGTAGAGGTTTGGTTAGTACATCAGATCGGTAGAGGTTTGGTTAGTACATTGTTACAAATTCGAACTTTTGGTTCCTTTCTGCACCATATCTTGGAACACTAGATTCTTTTCCATCTTGATACAACTCTGCTTGTCACATAGGATCATAGTTGTGTCTATCTCTAAGTCAAACAATCCTGAAGCCATACTGCTTCATAACTTAGCAGAGCAAGCAGCCATATATTCTGCTTGTGCTCATGAGATCATGGCTGATCCCGAACAATAACATCCTCTCGATGTGCTCTTCCTGTCTGATACACTTCCTTCCCAATCAACATCTGTGTAGCCATCTTAAGTCATGATCTCCAAGATAACATAGATCAAAGTCTTATTGTATCCTTTTGGTACCGCATCACATGATTTGCAGCTTATCAGGTGAACACATCTAGTTTCCACTAGATACTGACTCAAGGTGTTCACAGCAAAGCATATATCTGACCTAGTATTCTTTAGACACATCAATGACTCAATATTTTGTCTATACAGAGTTCTATCCACTAACTCTGATGAGTCATCTAATAACAACTTCAAGAGTGGCCATTCCAACACATCAAGTCCTTTTAATATTTCTCAGCATACTTTCCCTGGTTGAGAAAGATTCCTTCTGAGCCTTGTCATACTTCCAATCTGAGATTTTTCATTTTCATTTCTTCAGCCATCTTCTTCTTTCTTTTCATGATCTTTTTCTCATTCCTTGTCAGAAAGATATCATCGTCATACAATAATGGTATGATAGGTTCATCATCCACAACCTTAAGGTAAAGGTTAGGAACAAATTTACTTTTGGTAAAGCCCAAGCTTATCAAGAAACTGTCAATTCTCCCTTTGTGACTGAACATCATTCACACTCTGCATTGAATGATCTTCTGCATATCTATCTGTGCCATCTCTCGTTAGATGGGTCTACTGATATGAGCCTCAATATCATTTGAACTCTGTGGTGAGTTCCTTCTTGCATCCATATCGTCTGTGTATAGAAACAATATTCAACCTTGTAGCAAAGGTTGAGATCCTCATCACCCATGGTGATCATTAAGCTCATCAATTGATTATCGATCCTGGGTACCCATACAGAACCTGATTCACACTTCTTCTTTAATTACACCATTAAGAGAATGGTCTTATCTAGCCACTTGGAGAAAACATCTTATCATGATTCTCTTCCTCTTTCTAAGAGAATTTTCTAGCCACAAGCCTTCTATAGTGTGTTTGATTTGTAAATCCTTTTGTTTGAACATCCATCGCTTGTTCAGTGTTCATCATTCATCATGATCTTTCCTACAAATCAAAATTAAGTACATGATTAGTAATACTTCATAATCATCAAATCATATTGACATGATAACCTATTATGCATACAGATATCATTTACATAGTTATGTACCTATTTTGACCAATACTTTGGCACAACACTTTCCCATATCCTGTATGCATACAGTGGCTATCTAGATGCCTTCCATCTCTACCGGAACATACTATTGAGAGTGTGCATAGCTCTCAGCATGTCAGCAAAGAGGTTTCATTCTAGACAAGCAACAATGGAATGTTTGTCCAACTTACCAATCATATGCATATTAGTAGTATACTGTTCAATGCTCTATGAATGTTTACACTCAGCATGATATATTCTAGGAATACAAATATACATACAAGCAATATCATTTACTATTTCAAATAACAACTCAAATACTTATCTTTTATGTTTGTGTGGTTGCCTCCCGCTTGATCTTCTATATGTCTTTTGAACTTCTATTCATTCTGTACCACTGTGCATGCTCAAGTGTGCACTAGTGTCATCCTCATGATCTCTTACACAAACATACATTCATTAGTATATTCTCAAAACATTCTAATTCTAAATAATCTTGAATATGTATAGTCATGATTATAGATAATATTCAAGGTTTCAGGGAAGTCTTCTTTTACTCATGCATATTCTTGTTTGATCTAGTTAGTTAAATAATCAACCAAGATAAGAGACATAATATGCATAAACCCTTGATTACTAACTTTATGAATAAGCATAACCAATCATACCAAGTATACTTATATAAGGGATCCTAACATGACATAGGAAAACATACCTGGATTAGTATACCTGCTTAGTTATGTACAAAACAATCTCTTCAATGATTTAGAGATCCTGAGCTAGAACCTGCATGTCTCATAGGTTAAACATAATATAACAAAGTCATACATACCTCGTAAGTAGAACAAAGATTATGGATGAGTCTTTGTCTTCATGATGTCATGGTCATGGAACTTGATTTGTCTTTTGTGATGTACCTGCATCTTGTTAGCAGACAACATCAACCTCACACAACACCATAATGCATTAGTACAATCATATAGCCCTAATCAATGAATGTCTTCGATCATTCACATGCATTCATACTGTTACTAGGGTGATAAGACAATTCTAACATTAATCAAGATTGTACTAATAAATAATATGAAGACAAACACATCATGAACTTAATCAAGAATCAAATTTCAAGACATACATGAACCTCCTTAAGTCATACCTGTTGAGACTTCTTGTAGTCTTCTTATGTAAGGCCTTAGCCTCAACTCCCCCTGAAACTTGATCTGGAGCTTGATTAGGGTTTGCTAGAGAAACCCTAAAAATTCAATCTTTGACTTTCACACTTCCGAATGAATGGAAGGATGTGTCTTGCTGAGCTGATCAAACTAGCATACTTCAATTTTGAAATCTCCAAAATTTGACCCCTCAAAATTGCCTTTGAAACTTCTGGATCTTCTGGACAGGATCCTGAACTAGGGTTTGATGAAGCCCACCCTTCTGCTCAATCAAAAGGTTTGATCCAAGGCTCTAAACTCTTATTTTTCTGAGGAGCTTCCAGCCATGGTTACAGACTTAAAAAATTCCAACTTTTGCTGAAGCCCTAATTTTCCATCTTTCCGATCAAAATCTCGAGCTAGGGTTTTAATCAAGCCCGGTCTTCTACCCAACCAAAAAATTTGATCTTGGTCTCTAAATTTTTATTTTCCTGAGTAGCATTCAGCCGTGGATTCCGATTCCAAAAATTCTAACTTTCTTCGAAACCCTAAATTCCAGAAGCCATGAATAAAGGTGCTCCAAAAATAATTCTGTTTTGACAGAAATATGTACCTGATTGTTTCTGCTATAACTCCAAAATTTTTGCTCCACAGGGTCTGAAAACCTTTTCTACAGTAGCCTGACCTGTCATCTTTCCATCCTGATAGGTCTGACCTCAATTGGATTTTCTGAGAGAGAGTTATGCCAAATGTCGCAACGTGACCTGTTTTGGGATAATACAGGAGAGCTAACTTGTACGACGTGCCACATGTCACTATTTGAACTTGGGCCTCTAAAAAATTTTCCTGAGATAGCTCGCCCTGTTATATTTCCATCCTGATAGATCTGACCTCAATTGGACTCTCTGAGAGAGATTTATTCCAAGTGTCGCAACGTGACCTGTTTATGGGATAAAACAAGAGAGCGAACTTGTACAGTGTGCCACGTGTCACTAGTTCAGCTTCGGCCTCTGAAAACGTTTTGTGAGATAGTACATTCTGTGTACTACCTGTAACTTTTTATGAAATTTCATTAGGAGCTTCCTAGCCCAAGTTATGACCTTTTTCCCTAGGTCACCTGATTTTGACTGAGATCTGGAAGAGGCAGAAACCCTAACTTGTATTGATCATAACTTACAAAGTACAACGAATCTAAGGGTTCCCTTTGGACACAAGATACCTAGAGATGTTATATACGACCTGTAAAGGTTTCATATCCTGAACCTTTTCCAAAATGGATTTATAGTGAAAGTCCCACGATGACTGGTTTTTGCTATGTAAAACCCTAACCTTCAAATTGTCGTAAGTGAAGCAAGTGTCGTAAGTGCCATACCTTGCCTTCCTTCAAGTTATCTCTGATACCATGTTAAGATTTAATATTCTAAGACAAAAAATAGCAGCATTACAATCCATTTCACAATAATAGCATATATAGGATCACTGAAGAAACAACAAGCATAGCATAAACACAAGAGACACAGATTTATCCCGGGAAACCCTCATGGGGTAGAAAACCCAGTAAAGCTTCCTCAATATAGATGACCAGCAATATACAAAGATGCAAACCAAATATATGATCTCCCCCTCCACCATAGAATACCTCTCCTCCACAAGTGCGCCTCTCTCTCAAGTGAGTGTGTGTGTCAAATGAAGAACACACCTCCTCTATTTATACACTACTCTGACATATCGTTTACACAAGTACACGTAGGCTCGTATTTAACCAATGGGTTAAATACCCCACTACAACTGGCTGGGATGACCCCTCTAAGGTGGTCTAATAACCCTTTGACCCACATAACACATACAGGGCCGACCCCCACTAGGGAAGTCTAATAACCCAAGTTACCACATTCCAACGGAGGAATAAACATCTCCGGATATACAATAAGATCTTCACGGAGGAATGAAACATCTCCGGAATAATAAAGTACAAATGTAATATTCTTTGAAGTTACAATATCTCAACATGATGCACCCAGATGGAGGACAAGTTCACCTTGAATTCATAAGATAAAAATAGAACTCAATGCATGTGAACAATATATAAATATGTTATATATTATTGATGAATTCAATGTGAAGTGAATTCTCTTCTCCCTTGAAGGACATGCGCTTTTCTTTTTGTAGGATATTATTCTGAGTCTCTCTTGTTTATCTTTCTCTTTCCTTGTAATTGCACCGGGGGTGCTTGATGTAAAAGACATTCTCTATTATCTATCAATATACTAAGGAAGGTTTTGTTGGGGTTCTCTCCCTCAAGTCATAGAGGGTTTCCCCAAGGTAAATTCATGTGTCGAACATGATTACTTATGTGTATGATAGTTATTTGGTCTCAAGTACTATTGCAACTCTGAATTAAAGATAAAAAAATTAACATGGTATCAGAGCTCAGGGCGTGAAAGAGCCAAGTTTAGCAATCAAACTTGAGCCTACATAGATCCTAAGTGAGAACAATACTTGAAGAACAAGCTTCGAAATCTGAAGATGGAAAAGGATGAAACTATGTATTCCTTCTTCACAAAGCTCTCTCAAGTAAGATATCAACTCATGAGCATTGGTGTGACGGTCGATAATGATGATCTTATACAAACTGTTGTCGATGGTCTTCCATATTCATGGGAGACATTCTCGGTTGCAGTAAATGGTCGAGAAGTGCAACTTGATTTCAAGAGAATATGGCAGGATTTCCTACAAGAATAAGGGTGAATCCAGAGCAAGTATACTTCCTCCAAATAAGAGTACCTTGCTTTTGCGACACAGATGAAAAGAGGTAAGAAATATCACAATAAATTCTCTCATCAAAAGGAGAATGATTTCAAGAACTTTGATAAGTCTAAAGTTAAATGTTTCAATTTCAATAAGAAGGGTCATTATGAAAGAGAATGGCATGCAAAGCAAAGAGGAAAGTTCAAGGGTAGGTTTCATGCTTCTACTGCTAGAGAATATGAACCTACATGAAAGAATTCATACAATGATCAAGAGACAAGGAATGAGTACTATCTTGTCTCATCCCTTTCTGGATCCATTACCACTAGTGCTGAGACATGGCTAGTAGATAGTGGCACATCCAATCACATGACTAGATATAGGAGCGCTATAACATATATGAAGGAAAAGAAGTTTACATGTACGGTGGAGCTTGGAGATAATACCACATATTCAATCCAAGGTATTGGATCCACTTCTTTTTAGTTGGATTCAGGAAATGTACTGCATGTGGATGAAATTTTGGATGTCCCTAAATTGAAGAAGAAGATCATGTTTATTTCGATTGTAGAATATAAAGGATTCATATTTATATTTACAGACAACAAAGTGATCCTATGGACTAAGCATGAAGACTTGAACTCTGCATTAGTGATTGGATTTAGAGATGAAGGTCTCTACAAAGTTCCTAGAAAACTCATTCAAGCCATGATCCATGACATAGTTATTTTGTGTGATTTATGGCATAGAAGGCTTGGTCATATCCATTTCAAAGCACTATATGGATTGCAGAAGATGGTGAAAGGTATGCCCATTTTAAAATCTTATTTTGATAGTGTTTGTAGAGGTTGTGCTCTTGGAAAGAACAATACGAAGAGTTTTCCAAGTAGTACCAAAAGATCCAAATGGTTCCTTGACATGATACATTCTGATCTATGTGATCCTATTTATGCACCCTCCTTGAGTGGCTAGTTATATTATGTGTTTTTCATAGATGGCTTCTCTCGCATTTCATGGGTTTATTTTCTGAAAGAAAAGAATGAAACTTTCAACAAGTTTCAAGAGTTCAAAGCACTAGTTGAGAATCAGACTGGAAAGCACATTTTTGCTTTGAGATCTGATAATGGAGAGGATTTTGAGTCTCATGACTTCAATGAATTTTTTCGAGATGCAAGAATAAGAAGACAGTTGACTTTACCCTACAACCACCAGCAAAATGGGGTTGCTGAAAGAAAGAACATAACGATATGTGAGGCTGCAAAATCCATGATGTGTGGTGAGGAATATATTCCCACATCTTTATGGGCATAATCCTCCAACACTATTGTTTATATTCAGAATAGAATCCCTCATGCTATCTTGGGATAAAATACTTTGGAAGATGTTTTCACTGGTGAAAAAATAGATGTTGGACACTTGAATATTTTCAATTGCCATGTCTATATTCATGTACCAAAAAAGAAGAGGACAAAGATGGAGCCATCCGGATAGAAAGGAACCTTTGTTGGATATAGTGAATCCTCCAAATATTACAGAATCTATGTTCCAGGACAAAGAAACATTTAAGTCAACAAAGATGTAACTTTTCATGAAGAGGTTGCCTTCAAGTGCTCCAAAGAAATTCAATGTGATTCAGAAATAGAGGAGCATGATACTCCTATGATGGAGGATCTAGTTTCTTATTCTTTTCTTTCATATGGTGGGAGGGAGAAGCCATATGAGTCCATGGATCTACTTGATCCTGAAGATATTAAAGATATGATAGAGAAATATCTTGATGAACCTCCTGCTAAGAGGAGATCTGCATGGTGTTGAGACATTCTGCAAGAGGCGAAAAATCATGGATCAACGCCAGGGTCATATAGAGAGATAAAGAGACCTGAAATATTTTCAGGATATGTAGCACAGATGATTCACATTAATGATTCAGAACCCTCTATCTATGAGGAAGCCTCAAAGAAACATGGAAAGATGCCATGGTAGAAGAATACAAATATATCATGAATAATGATGTGTGGGAAGTGGTTCCTAAACCTGATGAGAAGTCAATACTAACTTACAAGTGGATTTATAAAATCAAGCATGCAGCTAATGGAATTATTGAAAATTATAAAGCAAGATTTTTGGTTTGTGGTTTCTCATAAAAAGAAGGGATAGACTATGATGAGACAATCTCTCTTGTGTTTAGGTACACTACTATCTGAACCTAATTTCCCTTGCTTCATTTTTGGGTTGGAAACTTCACCAGATGGATGTGAGGAATTCCTTCCTCAATGGCGAGGTTGAGGAAGAGGTTTACATACAACAAACTGAGGGGTTTGTAATTCATGGGAAGGAGTCACATGTATACAAACTTAAGAAATCCTTGTATGGGATTAAGCAGGCCCCAAGGGATTGGTATTCAAGGATTAACAACTATCTTCTGAGCTAGGGATTCTCCAAAAAAAAAGATGACCCCAACCTGTACTTCAAGGTTGTGAAGAACTAACCATTGATATTGGTTCTCTATGTTGATGACTTGTTCCTTACAAGAGAGAAGCAACAGATAGCTCGGTGCAAGAGGGAGCTCACTTTTGATTTCGAAATTAAATACTTAGGTCTTATGCACTATTTTCTTAGTCTAGAAGTTTGACAAAGGAAATGTGAGATCTTTATCTCTCACGGAAAGTAAATAGTTGATGTACCATGGAGATTGGGTATGTCTCCTTCAATGGTGTCTATTATAATGAAGCTACATGAGTTAGATTCTGGATCAAATCTAGTGGATCCTACCATGTATAAACAGCTCATTAGTTCCTTGATGTATATGATACATAGTAGACCAGATATATGTTATGCAATGAGTATCTTGAGTTAGTTCATGTATGATCCAAGAAATAGACATTGGGTTGCTTCCAAGCATGTGCTTAGATACCTTCGAGGTACTATTGCTTATGGAATCAGATATGCCTCAAGTGGTGGAATTACGTTACTTGGATATACCGACTCCGATTGGGGTGGTAGTATTGTGAATCGAAAGAGTACATCTAGATTTTTTTTAGCTTGGGATAAACTATGATTTCTTGGCCTAGCAGGAAGCAGGGCTCCATAGCCTAGAGTACTACAGAAGAAAAGTATATTGTAGCTAGTACCACCTTTCGAGAAGATGTGTAGCTTAGGAATCTACTTGTTGGATTGTTTGGTGAGATTATTGAGACTACTATCATTCACTCTGACAATTAGAGTTGCATAAAGCTCTCAGAAAAACCCGTGTTTCATGACAGATCGAAACAGATTGAGATGAAGTATCACTACATCAGAGACATGGTTCAGAGAGGTGCCATAAGACTTCTGTACATTGATACTGGTGAGCAGATTTCAAATATGTTGACTAAGAATCTGTCAGTGACCAAGTATAGGTACTTCCAAGACAAGCTTGGCATGGAAGAGAATGCCTCCCTCATTGAGAGGGAGTGTTAAAGTTACAACATCACGAGTCACTCTCCATATCAATATTGTGTGTCAATATTGAGCCTTGTGTGTTGAGGTAGTGCCTTATAGGATCCTGAGTTGGACTCAAGAAACTTGGAGAAGAATCTTGAGTTGGACTCAAGAATGGTTAAGCCTCATGTGTTGAGGCAAGTGCATTGTATGTCAAAGTGATGATGTTGTATAGTCTTGCTAGATCCTCATGTTTTGAGGTGATTCTTTGAATGTCAAAGCATGTATAGTGTGTGATGTACTACTAACCATGGTTGAGCTATTAAGTCTCCTCTAGAGACTATCCACCTCCTAAGTGAATTACTTTAACATATAACCACTTGGAATGATAGTAGAACAATATGATAACATCCTTGGGAAAATATCCTTAGTATATTTGATATGATAACTAAGCTAGCACATTTGGACCATGCAAATAAGACAAGAGATGTGATCAGATATGAGATAATTCAAATTGCACATAAAAGAATTAATTAAAAGAAATTCGAATTGTTAAACTAGTGAAGACTTCAGTAAATCAAGGGAGAACTCGAATTGATCACTATAGTGATATTAACAAGAAAGAATCAGTTAAGAGAGTTAAATAAGTGATAACAAAGAATATCTAGTTAACTAAGTGTTATTGAATGATGACACTTATGTTAAACTAAAATATGACACTTGAGTTGCAACACTTGCATGATGACACTTAATTTAGCCACCTAATTAAGTGGGAAATATTTCAGTTAAGGGGTGAGTTCATCTTAAAAGTTAGCTTAGTGAGTTAATGCACTACATGAGAAGCGGGACACACTTCTTCATGCAAGATTGATGCATCCATATGGAGGGTGAGTTCACCCTGAAGTCAAAAGATAAAAATAGAAACCGATGCATGTGAAGAATATATAAATATGTTATGTATTTATAAATATGTTATATAGGATTGATGAATTCAATGTGAAGTGGATTCTCTTCTCCCTTGAAGGAAATGCACTTTTCTTTGTGTAGGATATTATTCTAAGTCTCTCTTCTGTATCTCTCTCTTACTCTATAATTGCATCGGGGGTGCTTGATGTAAAATGCATTCTCTGCTATCTATCAATATACTAAGGAAGGTTTTGTTGGGGTTTTCTCCCTCAATTCATAGAGGGTTTCCCCAAGGTAAATCCATCTATCGAACGTGATTACTTATGTGTATTATTGTTATTTTATTTCAAGTATTATTGCAGCTCCGTATTAAATATAAAAAATTAACAAGATTGACATATAAAGATGCCATCATCAGATTAGGTTATCTCAATGCTAAAGAAATATTTCATTAATCCCAAGTATGTCATCTCAAACTCTGTCTTCATTGCAGTATTAAAAGACTCAATGGAAATATTTCCATTGAATATTAAATTATCTACATACAAGCAAATAATTAAAATATCACCATCCTCATTTACCTTAGTGTATAGATTTGGATCACTTGGACTTCTGCAAAATCCATTATTGAAAAAGTATGCATCTATTGTACTATAACAAACCCTAGGCGCTTGTTTCAACCCATACAAAGACGCCTTCAGCCAATAGACTTTGTCTTCATATCCATCAACCTCATAACCAGGAGATTGTTTCACATAGACTTATTCCTCTAGAAATCCATCAAAACCACAAATTTTACATCCATCTAATGTGCATCCCATCTTCACTGCACTGCAATAGCTAACACAAGAATTAAAGTGTCTAATCTTGGCATAGGGGTAAATGTTTCATTATAATCAACATCGGGTTGTTGACTAAACCCTTGAACCACAAGCCTTTCCTTGTACTTTTTAACAACACCATCAACATTCAGTTTTGTCTTGTAGATCCACTTAACAACCACACACTTCTTATCTGAAGGTAAATATACAATCTCCCAAGTGTCATTCCTCTCTATTGCATCAATATCATTATCCATAGATTTATCCTATACATAATCCTTAACTACTTCTTCAAAGGAATTTGGGTGATAAGAAAGTACTAATGCATAATTTGACACTTGATCTAAATTATCATCTTATTGTTCATATAGATCCCTAAGACTTCTAGTATGGTTTCCTTTAATCATGGACCTCAATTGAAATAAAGTAGGATCAAATTCACTACTTACATATGAACTTGATGGATGATTTCCTCCATAAAATGATGTCGTGCCACACTCTTAAATTATAAGGGTTTTGAATTGTGATGAATTCACTCCACCTAGTTGTATTCTAGGTAAGCTTGATGCAGGTGTGTTACAATGTGGAATCTATTCTCGACCATGTGCAACCTTCTCCTCTCCATCATAATCTCCTCCATGTGATATTGAAGATCCCCCTACAACGTTTCTATCAACACTTCCATACCAAGCCTCTGCTTCCATAAAATCAACATCTCTGTTGAGCATGCACTTTTTAGTAATGGGATTGTAAATCCTATAATCCTTAGAATCCTCATTGTATCCAATAAAGATACATTTCTCACTTCTGCCATCTAGTTTTCTCCCATTTTCTTTAGGTACTTGAGCATATTCCACTCACCCAAAGATCCTCAAATTATAAACATTGCAACTCCTACCACTCCATGCTTCTTGGGGTACTGAGTTGTTCACACTCATAGTGAGACTTCTGTTTAGTATATAAACAGAGCATGCAACTACATCTCCCCAATAATCATTTAGTAGCTTTTTCTCTTTCAATATGATTCAAGACATTTCCATGATGGTTTTATTCTTCCTTTCAACCACACCATTCTACTAAGGTGTATACATGGTTGTAAACTACCTCTTCATTCCTTGTTTCTTGCAATACTCTGGGAAGTCACTTGAATTTTATTCTCCTCCTCTGTCATATCTCAACCTTTTGATGTAACATGCACTCTCCTTCTCAACCATGGTTTTCACTAGTACAAAATGAGAGATAAATGACCAAAATCCGCATATAAATTACCACTTTTGAGTTGGTGACCACTGGTAGCAAATTAGCAGTCATTTATCACGCGACAAAAAATGTGGTCATATTTAGCTTGGTCATTTATAGCTTATCTTGTGGTCATATACTTGGTCGTATATTTGGTCATTAATTGTCACAATTAATGACCAAATGTATGAGCACATTTTTTGTCACGTGATAAATGACCGCTAATTTGCTACCAGCGATCGCCAACTCAAAAGTGGTCATTTATATGCATATTTTGGTCATTTTTTTGGTCACTTATCTCTCATGTTGTACTGGTGGTCATTTATATGCAAATTTTGGTCATTTTTTTAATCATTTATCTATTTTTAGTGGTTTTAGAATATATATAGGGAACGGAGGAATCAAACCAACAACCTCATTCCTATAAGGCAGGTGCTCTACCATTGAGCTAGCACTCTTAAATAGAATTCCTTATGGATTGATATGAGAATAAAATTTCCAACAGTTAACACCATCTTGCCAAATTATGGAAAAGGGTCACATACCTAGGTAAGAAACAAAGATTACCCAATAGTCACCAAAAAGGGTCATGTTAATGATAACCTTCTTTTTCCAAAATCTCTCAAAAATCAAGAATGTAGTTGTATTGTCAAATTTTTCTCGAGTGGTACCAAATCAAGAATCACAATTTTCTTTTCCTGATCTTTGGGTATCTGCATTTTCTCCCATTATCCTTACTTGGATTTGTTTCAAGAAAGTTATCGCTGATATCTATGCAACCAGCACTGAAACCAATGGGAAAAAAGCAGAAAGTGCCACCCCAAGATCAAGCTCCACTTGCATTGGATTTACAAGCCACATGGTGCACCAAGAGGAGTAGATATCAATGGTTGAGTGCAAGCTATTAAATTGCAATCTGTACAAAGAATGCATCAAGTTAGTCACACATAATGTATCCTGATTCTTTATACACAGAAATAAGGTGAAATCTAAGCAGACTGATCTTATATGCATGGAGTAAATTTATTTGCAAATAAAATGATAACAATTACAGAGAAATTCAACTCTTGATAACAAAATGAATGTTCAAAGAATAACAAAATATATTATGTACTTCTGATACCTTTAGTAGGTGGAGGGGGGAGAAAATACCAATGGTGGTGGTGCCACTTATTCTAAGAATGAATATTTTTTGTAATTGCTGGCTGATTCACTTCAATTCTTTATGAAATAGAAATGAATTCAAAGTTTGCTCATAATGTTCAATTTGTTTTTTCAAGGTATGGAAGGACCATAACAAATCAGCTAAAGAGGTTGGGTGCATCAAGTGACTGGAGTAGAGAACATTTCACCCTTGATGAACAGTTGATTCATAAGTCGATACTTGTCCTAGAAAAAATTAAATTCTTGCTCAATGATCTTTCACTGTTTTTGGAGATTATGTTTAGTTGTAATTCAAGTTATTTTTCAATAAGAACATAAATTGTGTAAAGGATAAGCAAGTTTTGAAGATAGTTTCTACTGCCAATTTTTGGCTACATGCCAAAGTTGCACCAATCTTGTTGCTGAAACTCAAACATTGTGAATAGAAAAAGTAGAATTGCAAAAGCTGCCAAATGTTTTCAATGGTATATTCTATTTTGTAAATTAATTTGCACATGTTCTGGAAAATAAGAACTCATAATCTTGGTTACTTGTCATTTTTATGTTTGTAAATATTTTCAATGTTTTTGTTGCAGAAGTTGTTGTGGAAGCTTTTATTCGGTTACATGAGAAAGGCCTCATCTATCAAGGTATTGGAATTGCTTTATGTGTATGATAAAGATATTTATATTTGTCTTGATGACCTTCAACCATGAGGAAACCTATCATAGAACTTTTCATTTTTTTTGGTAATAAAGCTTAATAAAAGAAGATCTCATTTAAATAGAGGACATAGTACAAGTTTTTCTAGCAGATAATCAGTGGGAACTATTAGTTTAGTTCTATAATTCCACTTAGATTACACAAAGGGAGCATGGATTTTAATGACGTCCATGTCTTCATTTAAAAAAAAAACTCAGTTTTTGATATCTTCTGACATTGCACCTGAGCAATTCAGTTTTAGCATAAGTTTTTCTTGTAGTTATACTATTATCAACATTATGTGCCAGACTGTAATATGAAAGCACTATTGATAATCTCTCGATTTCCAAAATAACTATAAAACTAATAACACAGGTAACTAGAGCTGGTCGTTATGTTATTCTAGATGTTGCTTGCTAATGAAGATAATTCAAAAGGAAGTATGCATCCGTTGGAAAATTTACTCTTTTGCAGTGGGAAGTCCATGGAGACGGCCTTCTGCTTCAGCTGGCGATATGACCCTGCTTCATTGCTGACAAAAAGAATTCAAAAGGAAGTATGCATCCATTGGAAAATTTACTCTTTTACAGTGGGAGGTCCATGGAGCTGGCCTTCTTCTTCAGTTGGAGATATGACCTTGCTTCCCATTTCCTGTGAATTGTTTAACTCCACTGTGGCTAAAATATATGTATTTATTACTCCAGAGTCAGCAGAAATGGTTCAACTGAGCATAGGAGATAAATTATTTATGTCTCTCTTCCCATTATGTGCTCTCCCCCTTTTGATGGGCTTGGTTTGATCCCTGGTGCATATGGATTTTAAGGTCGGCCATCAATTCCCATCTTCTGTTGTACTCATCAATCTTTTGTTGCAGAGCCTGGGACATAATATAATTTTTTCTCTCCAGTTTCTTCCATGGTGCCTATGTTTTGTCTGATCATGATTTCCATCTATCATATCTTTCACTTCCCACTGTGCTCTCAATAAACTTTGAAGAGATGACCATGTATGTTCTTTGGGTCTTGAGAGGTGAAAATGGAGGGGTTGTTATGTGCCCCCATTCCTTACTTGCTCTGCCTTTGCTCTAACATGGATTGCGTGATGAGCTTCATAGGCCAAATGATCAGTCTCAATCCTTGCAGAGGACCTATAGCAGGCTTTCCTCTTCCTCACCGATGAAGATTGCTTTCCTTCCATATAGTTAGGTGCTTTCCCCTTTGCAGCATGGTATTGTTTCTCATGTCTACCTTGGATTGTTGGATTTCTTGAGAACTCTTATTTATAGGCCTATCATGTCCTTCCCACTAAGGTTTCGCCATTGGAAATTTTGGAGAAAAGGGGCATTGCTACTCACTCTGTCCACTCTCGAGATCCCAGATTATTTGGCACCCCCAACTTTCATTGGTGACCTGTGGTGATTTCATCTGCAGAACATAAGGCATTATCCCGAGTTCATAATTTGGTCCTCACCTCCTCCATTGACCATAAAAAGTAAACAATGATCCACTTGTTGTAATAATGGTAAAACTGCAATGGGTACTAGAAAACTTGTCCTTGATGGTCAATCTCGTGTCACTTGAATGAGATAACCAGTTTTGATGCAACTTTCATCTGTCCACATTTTTTTCTCAACATATATTCATCCTTGATTTGACTCATGTATTTTCCACTTAATCCACCAATGGTGGCCTTTCTTAACCATAATGGTCCCTGGAGTTTCTGGTAATGCATAATAGTATAGTACTCAATCACGGCTATGTACCATCATTAGTTCTAATTGATGAAAAAAATTGGCTTGCTTTATTGTCCCTTCCTCGAGCACCACATAACGTAGTGGGGTATAGTCATCCCAAGCCACCTCCTACTCTACATTTTTTTGTTTCCTTGGTGCTTTGATTTCCTTATCCATTATTTTATCCATTTTTCAAAATAATCCCATGTAACTAGAACATCTTAAGGAAAACATCTTAGAACAATGTTTCTCGGAATAGAAAAGTTCAAGGCACATTGATCTTTCCATTGGTGGCGATAACATATTCTCGATCAAAGAAAGTCTTATAAAGGATATTTTGAATTTAATGTGAAAATTTTCCATTCTAAGTTCCAACCCATCATCTAAAAAGGAGGTATTACTTGCAAACTTCATTGTAAATATTCATTCTGCAATGCAAAATTTCTTTCCTCTGGCACAAGAAAAATAAGAAGAATATTTGAAGAAGAATGTCTGTATACATATTGTAAATACCAATCCAAGTGACTGCTTTTGGTTGTCAGTGAACAATTATATGTTGAATTTGGTTGTCTATGAACAATAATATGTTGACTTTGTTTTCCATTTTTTTGACCTTACAACCCAAAAACTTGTACCAGGAACAAACTAAAAATGGATTGCTTTGGTGCATAACTCTATAGCACCACTGTATAGGATTGACGAAATAAAATATAAACTCGGGCAATAAGAATTCAAAGCAATGAAAGGATGTTTAATGATTAAGGTGCCATTTAACACAAACATTTTTGTATTCCAAAAAAAAAAAATTCATTTCAAAGCTTGATCTAGGGGGAAAAACACTAGACCCATAAATACTAGAACTCCCTAATGAAAGTATGACAACAATATTAAAAGTCCTGATTGTCCTAAATCAAACGACTACCATATAGGGAATATGATAGACATCATGGCTTTAATTTCAACAATAGGAAGAGGAATTAACAATCAGGATTCATAAGCTATGTTCAAAGCCATAGAGTTGTTCTAGGTCCCAAAATAGGCTCTTCTAATAGCCTCTAGGAAAGGCATCTCTAACTTTCTAAGCATCAGTATTTTGGAGCAAAATATTACAAAATGAGAGACCATGACAGAAAGTAAATGAAAAGGGCCAAATAATATCAGAATGGAAAGAAAATTCCTATCTTAAAGTACCTTCCATGCTTCCCTGAAATCAAAGGTCATCGATTATTGCTATTTAAATTTAAGAATCCCCTAAGAGCAGTATTTAGTTCAATAACCATGTTAAGAACTTCATTAAGGCACCACATCTCCACTATTGTGAATGCCCTCCTTAAGAGTCCTCAGTATTTCTACAGATCTTCCTGAAGTGTTTGGAAAGTAATTAAGATAGTTGAGAATTTGTGTTAGGAATTGTAATCCCAATATTCACTTCATCCTATATAGAAAAAGACCAGAACCAAAATTTTCAAGGAAACGATAACAAATTTAACCCACCAACACCTATGATAAAGACAATAGTATTGAATACCAAGAAATAAACTAGGATAAGATATTACGTGCTTTGCGTATCAAGCCTTTTGTTGCAAATAGACCAAAAATATGAGTTATTTCTAGCATTTTATGTGTGCCTATTCTTTGTAAACTAACACTGTATAAAACCCATTTACATTTCCAAAGTAGATTCTACTAATGCAAAGGGAAATATCATCCACTTACTAAAATGCAAGAGTTACACTACCTAAAATTTTCATGAAAACCTTGGTTGGTCCACATTCATTTCCATTAATAGTATCCAATGTAAGACAAAATGAAACATATATTTATTTTACAAGGCCTTGACATTAGGTATAATTATACTCACACTCTAGAGATGTTGATGAAATCCTTCATCATCTGAATCATTTAGATCACTAAAGGAAGGGCACACAGGTGATGCCTGTGTATGATGTGAAGTGGGAAGTTGAGAACCATCAGCATCTTGGGAATCACGATCCCTCAACGAGAAAAAAGGTGCTAATACAGTATTGCCAAAATCATCAATCAGAACTTTATCAGTAGGAGGAACACTTTCTTTGGATTTCAAAGGAGAACCTGCTTTAGCTTCTATTCCAAAACGCATCCAACTTTCCGAATCAATGTGTATTTTGTCAGAATTCCTTGGCAGTACATGTTCATTAATACCATCATCCTCATTTTGGATTATACTATTTTCAGAGTTGGAAACACATTTTCTAGGTCTAAGAAGTGTCTCATCATAATTGCCAAGTGGATACAAAGAGACTTGTACTCTTTTCTTTGTTGGAAATGAACGCTTTACAGGTTGATGAGGACTTGGAATTGCCTGATCAGGAGTCTTTTGTTGAATATTTTTCAGCCTTCTTGTTTTCTGATAATCCAACAGACAAAACTGCTGATAATCAAGATGGTTTCTGCCCATATTTTCCATGACCCCGTCCCTTGGACCTCTTGGTCTTCCTACCAGGTTGCATAAATGATTTTCGCTTGAGAAAAGTTTGACAAGGGGGTTTATTCTCATTTTCTTGGCCATATGATACCATGTAACATACAATGATCAATCTACGAGAATAGAGAGAAAGTGCATTGCATTTTCAAAGACCAAATGCAAAATGCAAACTTACCAAAAGAATTTATTACAAGAGGTGGAGATGGTCGTGAGGAAAAATGATTAATACCAACAACCATTTCCATGTTTCTATAAAATTTTACCAAGCTATCCATATGCAGAGCAAGACAAATTTTTGCACTCAAAATATTGCATTATATTGTATTAAAAAAATCACCAATAGAAGAATCTTCAAACATATTATAAATGCCCCTAAATTTGAAAGAAAACACTGAAATTCACGTGACCTATCAAAACTAAGGTAGTTCAGAACATATATGTTTAGTGAATACAAAGCAAAATCAATGACTAATTAAGGATTATCATGTAAAAGATTTAAACTGGTAAAAACCAAACCAAGTTCCTACAAAAACATATCCAAAGCAACCTAGATTCACAGAGACTCGTTGCCCCTCTCTTCCAAAATTGGGAGAGCTGGAGTTGTAAGGCATCTATCTAATTTAAAGACAGGATGCTTGCACAAGATGGTTCATAACCCTTCTATCAAAGTTAAGCCTAATAGAAGGTGGAATCCTAATGATAACAAGTTGAATGCATAAATGAACACAATTTATTTGGGAACAAAGATTTCGTTTAAATTGGACCCACTGCCTAGTTCATTATGTGCATGCACATCCAATTAAAAGATGACTACATAAAATGAAATTAATAGATGGAAATTGTTGCTCTGGTAGGAACCCAAAAGATGTTAGCTATTTTTTTTGGAGGTGCTCATTTGACAAGGAGCTTTGGTCTTGGATACAAATCCATTTTACAGGCATGTTTGCACCACATCTCTACTATTGTGAATTCCCTCCTTAGGAGTCCTTGGTATTGCTACAGATCTTTCTGAAGTGTTTGGAAGGTAATTAAGATAGTTGAGCATTGGTGTCAAGAACTGTAATCCCAATATTCACTTCATCCTATATGGAAAAAGACCAGAACAAAAATTTTCAAGGAAATGGTAACAAATTTAACCCACCCACACCTATGATAAAGACAATAATATTGAATACCAAGAAATAAACTAGGATAAGATATTATGTGCTTTGCATATCAATCCTTTCATTGCAAACAGACCAAAAATATGAGTTATTTCTAGCATTTTATGTGTGCCTATTCTTTGTAAACTAACACTGTATAAAACCCATTTACATTTCCAAAGTAGATCCTGCTAATGCACAGGGAAATATCATCCACTTACTAAAAAGCAAGAGTTACACTACCTAAAACTTTCATAAAACCTTGGTTGGTCCACATTCATTTCCATTAATAGTATCCATCGTAAGACAAAATGCAACATATCTTTATTTTACAAGGCCTTGACATTAGCTATAATTCTACCCACACTCTGGAGTTGTTGATGAAAGCCTTCATCATCTGAATCCTTTAGATCACTAAAGGAAGCATGTTGTCACATCCCCATTTTGACCCTATTGCATTCAAATTGTAAATGATATAAATATCGTTATTAAATCATGGTGAGGAGCTCAAGGCCAAGGCCCCGCCATCGAATTATCGTTTTATGTATCGACAATTAAAAATCGGTGCATATGGTTCTTGTGCTGGACAGGCACAATGTAAATTAAGATATCATGTAAATACAAATTTTAATGAAATACCCACAACTAGCTATGCAATGCAACAAAGAGATGGGGGCATGATTTTACAAGGAATAGGGATGGAAATTATTTAAACCCTTGAGCCAATGGTGCTAATCCAAATGTCATTGAGAGAACCCATAAACCATCAACTACCCATTTTGACTTATGCACCCAATCATTTAATTCTTCCAAGAGTTGGTTGAGGTAGTTAATGCCTTGGGATTGGAGAGGTATGGCAGCCAATTTCGTGTATGGGAAAGCCATCAACCTGGGAAATCGTATTTTTGCTTCTTGGGCAAGAAAACACCCACGAAATTGTGCCCAAATCCAATCTTCACCCATGGACTTTTCTCTCTCACACAGTCTGAGCTAGCTGGGGCTTTCTCCTTCACGTTTTCCATCTTTTTCCTGCATTTTCCATGGTGGGGAACTCGTTTTTGTATTGCACAGTGGATGGGAGGAAGGAAGTCACGATTTTGGGGTTTATGGAGGCCGTTTTTGTCCCTTGAATGCCCATAAACGTTTTTTGAAAATGATTCTGCTCTCCCAGGGTTGTTTCCCCATCTTCCATTTCATTTTTGGTGGCCCACGTTTTTCTGAAGCTAATGGAAACCCCATTTTGGGAATCCCACTGTAAAAACGCTTTTCTTCATGTCCAACACTTGCGATTTTGTTGTTTTGTGCATCCCTGTTTTGGTTTGAACCTGTGCAAGGAATTTGGAGTGGAAGTGGACCGGAATTGGCTTGATAAACCTAGTGATCAAGGTAACCTCTCAAGAAGATCAAAGGGCTGGTTACTCTTCTATGCACACCTTGAACAACACTGAATTGGAAGGTATGGCTTGAGGGACTTTACAGTGGTGAAGGGAATACTTCCTTGAGTCGGGTGTGTAGGCATTGTGGGGAACCAAGCTAGATAGATCTTGTAGAGGTACCCATAGCTCTATGGTCGAGCTTACTAGCTTAGCAATTATTTTCTTTCCTTTGCCTTAGCATCTTGATAAAACCAACTATGGATTGGCTCGCCTAAGTTTGGTGTATTGTGGCTATGAGTGAGTATGTTGTTCCCTTTTCCTAGTAGAATCATGTCCATCTCGGGGGTGTCCATTGTGTTGAGAGATTCATGAGCACAATTGGCGATGGTTGGGTGGAACATTGCAGTTGCATAGCCAGTTGCTCGGGACTAATCTGCTTTAAGATAAGTACTCTCTCTTGTGTTAATTATGTAATGTATCTATTTGATGAATATCTTGAATGTATGCTATATGTGTAATAGAATTTACTTCTGCTATGTTTATTGAATATATATATACATCTGCATATGTCCCTTTCTTTATATTCTGGGAATGATGTTAATAATCATGGGGCTAGATGCCCGGCTTTAGTGTCATGTTCTCTCCCTTGCTGGGTCTGATGGGAGGGTATGTGACATAATGGTATCAGAGCCTAGGCTACAACATTGGGACTCTATGGACCAAATATGATCACAGTTACAAGGGAAGACCCCTTCCTGATCACCATAGGTTGCAACATCGGGCCTAAACAGGATAATATTGAATAGTTGCAGAGGTAAGGTTACCTCCTGTTGAGCAGTGATAGCAGTGATCATCACAAAAAGAAAGAAGAAAGAAAAATTTTGAATTTTTTTCTAAGTGTTTTGAATTTTTCCTAAGGCTGTGTCTACAAAAATTATCCTAATTTTCTGCGACACGGCCAACGAAAAATGTCCTATCTTTCTGCGAGATGATAGGCGATTTAGGCTTAAAATCTGCGACGCAGGCGGTGATTCTAGGCTTAAATGCTGCGACGCGGGCGGCGCTTTTTAAGCTAAATTTTCATGACACGGGTGATGATTTTTAGCCTAAAATTTCGCAACACCGGCAGCGAATTTTAGTCTAAAATTCCGCGACATCAACGGCAATTTTTATCCTAAAATTCCGCAACATGGGTGGGATTTTTAGTCTTAATTTTTGCGACACGGTCATAGTGGAAAAGTTGGGTCGCCAATCGGAGAGCGACGGTTGGCGATTTCTAGTCCAGAATGCCGCGACACAGTCGGAGTAAAAATTGCTAAGTCCGCTGAAATGGGGAAAATACAACAGCTTTTTATTGAGATTTTCAGGTGCCAAAAATGGAAAAATTGCCATGAAACTTATGCACCAGATTGTGAGAAATCAAAGGAATTACAAAAAAAAAAACCAGGGCGATGCCCTCGACCCACCCTACAGTGGCGTAAGGAAGCCACAAGGGGGGAATCTTGACCCCCGTCGTCCCCCTGAGACAATCGTCAATTGTGAGAAAAGTCTATGATTGGACAAAGTGGTCAATATAGGATTTTCCCATATATCTGCAAATAATTTATGATATTATAATGCAACTAACAATTATGTTGATGAACACATTTTGCAGAATAATAGTCACATCAAAAAAACAATCCAGATAGTACAGTTGGAAGGTTTTGGTCTTGGTTGGGCCAAGATTATCAACATCATGGATGATCCACAGGATCCCTATGAGCCTGAAACAGACGCCATGGGGAAAAACATACATGTTGAGAATGCTGAAACAAAATCCAATGGGAGAACAAATCAAGAAACTTCACTCGGTATTGCAGCCACCATGAGGAGCCTAAGGGTGGAGTTGCAAAGTTGCAAAGAAGATAATGAAAGGATGATTAAAGCTCGGGAAGAAAAAAATTAGTTGAATGCAACCATGCTACAGAGTTTGACAGACATCCAAAGGAAAATAAAATCTGGGCATCAGACATCAAATCCAGAAAGGAGTGGTAGAAGTTCAAGGAAGAATCCCCACAAGAGGGCCAATAGCTCAAGAAGGGTTTCTAGAGACAGAACATATACTCCAGAAATCTCTTCTAGTGGATCATCCGACTCTGAGGAATCCATTGAAGGTTCAAGCTCTTCATCTCGCAAGAATAAGAGAAAGAGGCATTACAAGAACAATTCACATGGGTAATTTAAGAAGGAAAAACCTCCTACATTTGATGGAGAGGTAAAGTCTGGTCAAGAAGCTGAAGCTTGGCTTCTTGGGATAAGAAAGTATTTCCAATTCCAAGACTACTATGGAAATATGAAGGCAAGGGTCTCCATCTTCAATTTGAATGGAAGAGCATCTATATGGTGGGAACACATCAGTCAAGTGAGGAAGATCATTGAAAGAAAGATTGTGTGGAAGCAATTCAAGAAATACTTCAAGCAGAAGTACCTCTCTGGTAGGTACTATGATGATAAGATCAAAGAGTTCCATGAGCTGAGATTGGGACAATTAACCATGGAAGAGTATGCAAACAAATTCTTGGAGCTACTGAGGTATGTCAAGTATATTCGAGATGATAAGGTGAAAATTCAGTGTTTTCTGAGTGGACTACCTCAGTCATATAAAGATAGGATTGAATTTGATGAACCTCAAACTCTAGAGGAGGCAATAAGGAAGGCCAAGTATTGTTATGATCAAAACAAAAGCAAACCTGATTTCCATAAGGCATGGAAGGACAAGAAAAATGAGAAGTTTGACCAAAGGAAGAAAGGTTTAAAACCTCCTCATATCATAAATTATCAAAGGCAGCCATCACAAGTTGTGACTAAGCCAACTAGGATGATGGGAGACAAGCCAAGAGACCCAAAGGAGCCAAGAGAACCACTTCAATGTTGGGGTTGTGGAGGAGACCACATGCTTAGGAACTGTCCACATCAGAATGGGAATGCAAATCAAGTTCAAAACATCCAAGGAGTTGAAACTATGGGTCAAGTGACAAGGACAATCCCTAGAATATATGCAGCACTAGACGACCGCCAAGAAGATCATCAATCAACTGTTGTTGAAGTTGAAGGTAAGATTGCTAAGCAATCTGTTTCTATTTTGATTGATCCTGGATCTACTCACAGTTATGTCACTCCTAAAATTGTTGATATTTATTTGTGCTTTTAAGAAATTAAAGCATAGTAAATCATGGTTAGTTCAACTAGCCACTGGAACCAAGAGAAAGGCTAGTTGAATTGTAGAGATATGTCCCTTAGAGATGGATGGGCTGTTCACTTATGCCAATATGAATGTTTGTCCACTTGGTTCCTATGATATTCTCATTGGAATGGATTGGTTAGAAGCACACAAGGTTAAACTTGACTGCTACAATAAAAATTTTGAATGCATGGACGAAGAAGGAAACCCAAGGGTTGTAAAAGGCATTCCAAAGGTGATTTATGTTAGACAGGTTTCAGCCATGCAGCTGAAGAAGTTCTATAGAAAGGGTTGTCAATTGTACACAACCCATGTTTTGGAGGCAACGAAAAATGAAACTCTTAGGTTGGAGGACTATCATGTATTACAAGAATTCATGGATGTTTTTCCTGATGAGATTTCAGGACTTCCTCCAAAGAGAGACATTGATTTTACAATTAAACTTGTGCCAGAAGCTTCACTAGTGTCCAAGACACCCTACAGGATGAGTACAACATGATAATAGATTATGGTCTTTGCATGTAGGGAGTTAGTTCTGCAACATATCAATCTATCTTACTAAGAAATGGTGAGTTCCTATGTCAGCAACATGAAAATATTATCACAAGTTTACAAAGATCTATATTCATTAATCAAAACTCATTAAGATCTAGATTCATTTAAGAATTAAATTCATGCATGATAAGCCAAATTCAAACTCTTAGATTGTAGAAACTTGAATCCATTCATATTAAAACTAAGAAGAAGATCCTTACCAATGATCTTGGTGTGAATCCCTCTTCCATTGTCATGAGCTTCCCTTCCTTCACCCTTGCTTTTGAAGAATTTGAGCTCATTCTCCTCCTTCATAATCTCTTCAGCATGCCTTTGCTCCTCCTTTTCTCCCCTCTACAATGCCTCCCATGCCTTTCTTATATAGCATTGGTAAATGAGCCCTCATGTTTCTCTTTTCAATGCGGGATTATCTCTTTTCATCTTTTTTTGATTATTTTAGCTCAAAACCCGCTTTTCCATAGTTTTTAGGATTTTTGCACAACTTTAACATACTTTAAGTACAATTAATGCACTTTAATGCATTCATCTTCACTTATTGATTGGTGTAGCTTAGTTTTAGACCTTTTATGAGCGGTTCAGTCACTGAACTTGGTCTTCTTAGGTTCTTACTATATTCACCTAATCCTTCCATTTATAGGAGAAGTGATTAGATTAGAGCGGACTAGTCTCTAAATGTACTTATGTTTCTGTCTTCATGTTGTGGGCGCATGGTAAAAATGTGCTTCTTCTGTCACATGACTAGGGTGTTAATTTGATTGTTAACAGATGCCCCCTAATGTGTGAGGTCCGAAGTGGAGCTAAGGGCCAAAATACATTACTGAATTTTATACTCTATATACTGATACTCTTTATCATTCAAAGCAAGGATAAGGGAAGGAAAGCTCATGGGCACAGGATTGAGGATCACACCTGCAAAACATAACAATTTCTCAAATATATAATATCTTTCTAAGGTGGGCATACCCATGCTCAGCAGTAAACAAGCATGGTCATGAACAATACACAGTGGATCCATGTCAAAAGAAATTTTTTCTGAAAATGTAAATATGCACTTTGATGAGTGCGAGAACAAAGTCTTTATTGAACTTCTGACATGGAAGTCTAATCTTGCGCAGCTCGGGTAGTGCATCGATGAGTGATACAACTATTTTTCCCAAGGTCTTCAATACAAACTGACGATAGTACGAGTTTATATTATGTGAATAAGTGATCTGATGTTGAGCATAATAAAACACCATCTGATTACCGGTCATTGATGTATACCGTTAATAGATGTGAAGAGACCCACCGATAATGATGATGGACTTTTAGGTACTGAGTACAAACTAAAAAGTGTGAATAAATGTTCTGAATTCAAACACTTGTAGAATAAAACAATTAGGGGTCATATTTGATGTATACCCACTGTCATTTGCAAGGAAACTTGCCACTAATGACTGCAAGATCCAAGGTACTCTCGGGTTTCTAGATCCATTTCCTAGATGATGATTTGATGTTGACAGGAATATATCCATTGGAAGGAGGGCATTAATGCATCCCACATCAACCGATACGAAACAAAGATCAATAGTCTGATATAATTTGGTAGAATTGTAAGATCCAACACTATATACTGACACAAGGAAGGCCAACATGATTGGTCAAGAATATTTGAGGAATGGCTGACTCAGTTTGGACTTCCCTTGAACACATAACACGACGCGGAATGGACACTTGGAAACACAGGACTTTGAGTAACCGACTTTAATAAAATCCACTAATGTCAGATGCATTAATGAAAGCTTCATTGGTGATGGGAAGGATAACCCATCGGTGGAGATCTATTCAAAATACTGGTACAGTTTCCTAAGGCAAATGCAGATGGTGTACTGACAGCGGGGACCAAATTATGTGTCGTGTTCAATGGCGATAAGGACTGACTGTTGTCATTTTCTTCAAGGATTATAATATGAAGTGATTCAAGTCTCTCCCTTTTTGGATTTTTGTGTTTTTTAAAATTAATGCTTTTTCATTTTTGTAAAAAAGAATAAAGAATATTATGATACATAGGAAGGAATGAGTGTTGCATGGGCATACGCCTATTTTTCAAGTGTACGGGTTAGGCCAGGGAAAATATCCATAATGCAAACAAGGGCTAAGCTGGTTGTGCACACTCTTACAGTTGTTCCTTCCTGGGGGAGTCTATCTGAAGCAGGATTATGTGTCGACGGACGGTGAAGTAATACCATGTGACTGAAGTTATCCGATTTGGGGAAATGGCCAAGTAGGAATTGTTCAATGAGGTTTACTTCAGCTTGAGTCTTGTGAAAAATTCCAAAATCATAGATCATCATGAATCATGGTCTGTCTCAACTACCCGAGTAAAATAGTTTGAACTATCAAAGTCTTCAAGTCCTGAAATCAAAAACCATTTCACTAGCCAACAATTTAGTTAGACACTGGTTCAGATGTGCATTTAATATCTAAAAAGATAGCTAAAATTGAAGAATTATGCCTCTTTCTATCATTCAAAAGGATACGGTTTGTACATGTATGAATAAAAGATAAGTAAAAATACTCATGATTTACCATATGTGTTTGTTGTGCAGTTGATGTATGAGAGGAAGCGTTCCCTTTCAGCTTGAATTCCTAGAAGCTATTAACCTTTAGTCTTTGATCTGCCAGTAGTGAATTAGTTTCGATGTCAAACTAGAAAATTTTTGAAACAATTTCCCATGTTTTCGAGTTTTTCCAAATTTTTCATTTTTTTTTGTTTGTATGAACATTTTTTGGGTCTTATCTGTAAGAAAAAGAATCAAAAAGGGAAATAGTATTTACACTATTCTTTTTGGTGTGTGCAAAATTTACACAGTTTTTGGGTTATGATGTAAGCTAGATTATTTCGGTTTCACTTATGTCTTTAACTGATGTGTTCAATTAAATTGGCCATGAAATAATGTACATGCTTGCTTTTTGGTATAATGTTAATGACTTAGATGCCAATCAAGTATATAGTTGGCCAAAGAGTCATCCAAACTATTTAGACTTCTAGGAACATGTATATATTCAATAAACTCGAACTGATGCTCTAAAAGACGTACTTGTAGAAACTTTCTAAATAGTGTAGGATGTCGAACCTGATACTGACCATTTAACTAGGATACAACTAATTCTGAGTCCAGTTTGACGATTATTCATCGGATGCCAAGGGTGATAGCCTCGACAAGAAGCTTAATGACTGCGCTATATTCTGCAACATTGTTGGTTGCAGATTCGAGAAAAGTGCCTCCTGAACTAAGCACTTCGTTATTAGGTTAAAAAACAACCCATGCGGTGGAAGAAACATTCCAAGAACTACGGCTGGTGCCATCCGCATATCCCAAATATGTGAAAGACTCTTATGCCATCTACCAAATTGACAATGCCAAGCAAGATAAGTGTGTGCCCGAAATAACTAATGTACAAAATTTTAAACAAAAAATACAACATAATACAACAAATGGTGAGAGGCATCAGTGCCTACGCGAAGTATTTCTTCAGATAGAGACCATTTCTGATCTCTGACATGGGTTCCCCATCAAAATTGACCAATTCATAAGCTCCCTTTTTTAACACAGATTTGACAATAAGTGGGCCAAACCATTTAGGTACAAGTTTAACTTCTCCTATTTTATCTTGGTCTTGGTCATAAACTAAAACCAGATCTCCTTCAGAAAAGACTCGAGGACGAATGGACTTGTCATATTGTGTTTTGAACCTCTTCTTATGTACTTCTATGTTTAGAGAGGCTTCTCTTCTAGTTTCATCCAACACATGGAGATGGAGAAGCCTTTCCTCTTCTGTAGAAGTGTTAGGTAGGAGTTCGATAGCTATCTTTAATGATGGGATTTCAAATTCAATCGGAAACACAGCTTCTTCTCCATAAACAAGTTGGAAAGGAGTAAATCCGGTTGCGGTTTTAGCAGTTGTGCGGTAGGCCCAAAGAGAAGTAAACAACATAAGTGCCAGTTGTTCTTGTTTTTATTAATCATCCTTTGTAACATGTTTTTCAAAACCTTGTTGATGGCTTCTACTTGTCCATTAGCTTGAGGATAATATGCCGAGGAAAAGTCCTGCTGCAATCCTAACCGGTTTGTAAGTTCATCCATACAGGAATTCCTAAAATGACTTCCGTTGTCTGTAGTGATCTCTTTGGGTACACCAAACCTTGCTATCACATGATTGAATAGAAAGTATGCTGCAGTTTTACCCATGCAATTGAATGTAGGGATTACCTCAGCTCACTTGGTGAAGTAGTCTTGTTGATTCCCCAAAGATCGTAGCATCAAGCAGAAAGGGATTCTCCCCGGTAGACTATCCCAATTAGATTGTACACCATTTGGTGTGGGGAATCTGTCCGGTTAGCGGTTCCGGCAACCGTTAGGTTTGGATATTTGCTTCAATTACACCGGTTATGGCCCGATCCACCGTTCTTTTGATTTTATGGTTTAAATGATATGCAAGTGCCTAAGCTAACTTAATCTAAATGCAGAACTCGAAACAAATCTGTATTTAAAACCGAAATAAACCTAAACTATCCCTGCAAGGAGCAAAATTATAAGTATGAGTAATGTGCTGGAAGAGTTATCTAAAGATCAAAAGACAGCCATTAAATCATAAAGATATATCTACAGCAAGAAAGCAACATATATTAGAACATAGCTTCCAATTCACATACAACGCATTCCATTACCTATGTAGGAGAAAAATCATTTGCACAAGAAACAGTAAGATCATTCAATACAGAGAAATAATTCAAGACAGCATAGAAAGATCCCACTGTAAAATATGAAAGTCACAAGAATAATCCAGCATGCATCCAACATCTATTTCCATGCAAAATACGTCCTCTCCAGGCTCTTATTACGAAAATGTCATTTCCTTGAAGCAAGTGCAAGATAGCTCGTACAAGTTAAGAAAATTATTTTCCCTGCAAAAAGTCCTCCTTGCACTATTCCCTAACCTTCTATTTATATCTTTACAAAATGCCTCTTGGGCTGGCACCTGGCTCTTTACACATGTCCTCTACAGACTTTTCCCTTTTAATAAACAAATCGTGGCCCTTTCCTTAAAACATAAAATTTCTCAAAAACGAAAAGGACAGTTGTCCAGTGGTTCCACGCTTTAAACATAGGGAGACCAAAATAATAAAAAGGAACAATGCTGTAGGATCAGCGTGTTCACCCTTGGGAAGGTGCTTCTGCTGGGAGAGAAGGACTTGGACTGGCTGCTACTGCTGGGAGAGAAGAACTTGGACTGGCTGGTACTGCTGGGAGAGGACTTGGACTGGATGTTGCTTCCTTTTCCTCCTCTGTTATGTAACTGAACCAGATACCAGTGTCTATGATAATCACATTTGCTGAGGAAGGGAGCAATATCTTCTGGGAAGTCACATCTTTACCAAGTTCTGCTCCAATACCCTGAATTTCTGCAACTACTGCTTGGTGGATTTCTTTAAGCAAATGACTATAAATTGATGACAACCCAATATAGTGATGGAGATCATCAGTGGCTAAGACATCAATCTTCTTTACATATTCTATTTGAATGCCTAGCTCTTCCTTCAAGTCTGATAAACGTTTCTCTTTGCTTGGGAACTCATCGAGGGACTGACGAAAACTCATCTTGCACTTATCATGCACTTCATGGATTTTTTGATAAAGGTTGTTACTTTTATCCATTGTTCCTTGGATCTTAGCCATTAGATTAAGGCCACAGTTCCTGCAGAATTCCATAAGGGCTATATCTTCTTTAAAATCATCTATAGACTTGAATGGGAGATGCTTGGGGAAATCAACCTTCCCTTCTCTCCATTCCATCTGGCTCAGGATGTTTGCTTTAACCCAAGTATATTTTCCCTTAAGCCTATTGGCCTCTGCATTGACTTCTTTCAATCTAGCCATCATGGCTTTGAGCTTGCACACTTCCTCAGTAATCAACTCCTATGTGGCGTGCATTTGTCTCAAAATGTCACAGGACAACTCATGAAAGGGAGACATATCTATTGCTCTGCTCTCTTCCTGCTTTAATTGCTCAACCATTGCTTGCTTATCTGCTTGCAGATGAGAAAATCTAGCTTCAGAATCGTTCTTTTCTGCTTCTAGAACCATCATCTGGACTGCCAGGTGCTCCTTTTCTTCTTCTAAATGGCGATACTTATCTGACAATTCTTTGTGCTCAACAGACAGGCGATTATATTTATTCACTACAAGGTCCCTGTAAGCCTGCTCATTAGCCACAGTATGTTGCAAAATGCGAGCTGTCCTCTTAGTTGACTCAAATTCTCTAACCATATAGACCACATTGTCCTGTGTTTCTTTTGCTGCTGACACAGTGGCAGATGCCATGGCTGTGGGAGCCTTATTTGTATTTTGCATCACCGTGGTCTCCCGCCGAGTAACAATATCTTCTTTGAAGAGTCTCTTTATCCTCTCTTCTGATTTCAAGACTACTGCCTTCCTCTTCTTATCATACACAAATTCATCCCATCGGGACACAGTATGATCTTCTGATGGAGTGTAAGGGACGATTGGGAGGTCTATTACATGTATTTCTGCTTCTATGGGTGGGGTCTATACTACTTGATACGTGTCTGTTCCCACATTTTGGGTGTCGGGGACACCTGCTTGAGCTATGTCTGCCCCCACATTTTGGGTGCCGGGGACACCTGCTTGAGCTATGTCTGTTTCCATATCTTGGGTGTCAGAGCCACCTGCCTGGACATCTTCATCCGTCTTAAGTTCTTCTTCTTCCTTTTGTTCCTCTTCAGCTTCAAGCCTTCTTTCTTCTTCTTCAGCTTGCTGCTGATTTTCACTTTCTTCCATCTGCACTGCATCTTCAGCTTCTTTCTGCATCCTTTCATCTTCTGCTTCTTGTTGTAGCCTTGCTTCCTCAGCCTTTCTCTACAACCTTGCATCTTCAGCTTCTTGTTGCAGCCTTGAAACTTCTGCTTCTTGTTGTATCCTTGCTTCCTCTTTAAATATTTGTTCTTCACGGGCTAGGGCATCAGCTGCTTCTCTCTCTTTCTGCAGACTGGATTTTCAGGTTGGGGTAGAGATAGAGCTTGCTCCACTACCTTGACGACAAATCTGCAACTCAGTCATGTTGCTGATGCCTCTGAACACTTCTTCCTTGGCATCATAGTAATGAGCGTATTCAAAATGAGCATAAAATTCTTTGCAGTGCTCGGCAACCTTGCTCCACCTATCATTTCTATGGAAGATCATTTCACCGAAGTGGAAAGATTTGAGCTCTTGAACGAATTCCTCAGCTGATGCAACCCCTGAGAATTTGTAGGCTCCTATGCAGAAGGGAAAAGGAGGGAAAGAAGCCTTATGTTGCTTGTTAAGCACCCCTCCTATTCCATCAAGGAAAATTTGTCTGACTGCTTCCTTGAGGACTACATAATCAGTAGCATATTTTGGCAAAATGTATGGCGCTTTGGTACCTCCAAACATCCTGATGTAGGTGCCTTGCTCTGAGAAATAAAAATCTCCATAGTTTTCTAGGATCTCCATGGCATTTTCTGATAGACAATTGGGCTCTTCCTTGAAAATCTGCTCATACAGAGGCATGATGAATTCTTCGCAAATGAGCTTATAGATTGCTCTGTAATTTTGAGCCCACATTATTTTATAAGCAATGTAGACCGGGGTGTTGGCTTTATCCCATGTGCAACCTAGTCCGGGGAAAGAGAGTTTGGCTAAGATGTAGTCAATGAGATAGGAAGACATGTAAAATTCTGACTTTTTTAAAGCCAGACCTTCTCTTGCAGTGGCCACTGTGGATGCCAAACTGTCCGAAAGGATAGTAGCCCAGTCAAACACAGTTCCTTTGAATGCTACGAAGTGGATGATGGGGGCCCACTGTATCCTATATACAGTGCCATCGGGCATGCCGAAAATTCTGCATAGCATCAGGGCGATTAACCTAAAAGGAGGTCTTAGGTTCTAAACATCATATTCATCATTACCTCTCTTTCTCAAGTGTTTTCCTATGACCAATAATTTTTTGGCCATCTCAATATTATTCATCTTACCCAACCATTCATCACTTAGAGCTTGTTGGGGGCGTGAAAATTTTTAGGCTGCAACAATATATGCTGGATGGAATGAAGCAAAAGGCTCTCCCTTGCTGTCATGCAACACTCTTGTCTCTGGGTTGGCATGTTCCAGTATTCACCTGATCACTTCAGAGCATGGGAACAATTAAGGGCGGGTAGAAGCCCTAGCTATGCCAGAAGTTCTAATGTTGAGGTAGATTTGTTCTTCTTCCAATAATACATCTGGGATATCCTGGTCCTTAATCATCCGGTAAACATCTCCCCAACGGACCTCGGGAGGAATGCCGATGGTACACTTAGTGTCTTGGAACATAGTTTCAGTCCTTAGTTGCACTGGCTCTGGTTCCATCACTTTAGTTTTCTTTCTACCACCTCTTGGCATCGTGGCTTATCCCTGCTAGCAACCAAATGTGAATCATTATAAAAATTTGCAACATGTTATGAGAGTGTAACATAGAGAAGGACAATTTTAACATGCTAATGAGAAATATAGACAAAATTATAAGATGCATGCTAGGGAATCAAAATAGATCATTTCAAAAAATGAAATATGGTCCTGAGACTTGATTATTCAAGGGAGACAATGCCTAGACAGGAACTGTTGGAATGCTTCCGAAAAGGTAAGCATATGACGTGGAAAAAAAAACCTGCTTCCCTCCTAGTCCTCGGAGAGAGGGTTCCCTTCATTGTAGCACTCCTAATGGTCAATGGTGGGGGAGCCTGGAGTGGAAAAAATCCTATGAATAAACAATGAAACAAGGGAATGTCCTCCACATTCATTAACTGAGCCAAAAAGGTGAGTGGTTGAGTATCTCAACCGACCACTACTGCTATTAATAATACTTGAGAAACGGTGTGTGGCCGGTATGAAGTTTGAATCAGGGTGGGAAAATGATCGGAATACGGCCGGTGAAAAACTCGGATGGTCACAACTATGGCTTTTAGTCGGTAGGAATGAGAAAATTAAGGGGCCACGGCGGCCGTAAAAAACAAAAAAAAATGACCTATGCTACCAATGTCTATCGGCCACGTTATGAATGGGAAAACCCAAAAAGTATCTTGACGTGGAGATGAGACAAAGCTGGTTGTTAAAAATCCTACCTGGAGACGAGATAGTGGTTGAGTGAGGTGGACGCGGTCGTGGATGTGCTGAGATGGAGCGAGTCGTCGCGGTCTTCCCAACGACGTTCTTTGAACGATAAAATAACAATGCGATCAATGAAACCCCCCACCGTCCTTATATAAGATTAGACATGTGCGGCATTAAATGGGTAGGTGGTGTCATTAAAACGGGGCTTTAATGCCTTGTACGGTGTGGTCATTTCAAGCTGTCTTGGCATTTAAGCGTGACCGTCGGTTGCGGGGCGGACTTACGAGTTTTGTCCGCAATTGCGGAACAAGATGGTGAATTGCTTTGGCGTTTCGGGAGCGCTTTGTGTTTCTTTTCGAAATACAGTCTCTCGGAAGCTTATCGCGAATGGTTTTGCCGAGTCGTCCCGCAGTTTCGAAAGATTCAGGATATCCTTCCGCAACTTACGAAATAACTTTGTTCAAGCTTATCAACATTTGACAAAAGCTTCCGCAATTTCGGGAGAGAAACTTGAGTTCTTCCCCAGTTTCGGGAGAGATATGCAAATTGATTCCGTAGTTTCGGAAGAGAAACGCTATTGCTTTCACAGTTTCGGAAGAGAAACGCTAAGTCTTCCGTAGTTTCGGGAGAGTTCGTCTAGTTCTTCCCCAGTTTCGGGAGAGTTTCGTGAATTGCTTCTGCAGTTTCGGGAGAGTTTTTTTTTAATTTCTTTCCACAATTTCGAGAGAGACACGTGAATTGCTTCCGCAGTTTCGGGAGAGTTTCGTGAACGCTTCTGCAGTTTCGAGAGAGCTTTTTTGAATTTCTTTCCGCACTTTCGCAGTTTCGGGAGAGATATGCAAATTGCTTCCGCAGTTTCGGGAGAGATATGCGAATTGATTCCGCAGTTTCGGGAGAGATTTTTGAATTTCTTTCCGCAATTTCAAGAGAGATATGCAAATTTCTTCCGCAGTTTCGGGAGAGATATGCGAATTGCTTCGGCAGTTTCGAGAGAGATATGCAAATTGCTTCCGCAGTTTCAGGAGAGAATCATGAATTTTAACTTAGAAGAAAAACTTCAATTTTTAAAAGCAGATTCCTTAGTTGAAAACAAAAACTAAGTTAATAGGAGAATTGACTTCTTTAGGTAGTCTTTCTAGAAAAACTAAAAGGAGGGGCCCCAATATGTACAAAATTTGGGGGGGATGTTGCTCCAACAACAATTGGCAAGTCGCTAGCGAACACAGATCTCTGAAAAAATTCCTCTTGATGATCCAAAAAATTCTTAAAAGATATCCATCTTATATGCAATATTCAGCTGAACCTTTGAATCTCGGTGAAGGAAAAAGTCACTTTATCTGCTAGCCATTGGGGAAAGGGGAGCTTTTGATAGAGACATCTTTAAAACTCTCAAAGGGCCAACATATGGGGTTCATTTTAGAAGATTCATCTTTCAGATGGCTACTGCTATCGGACTCCACAGGATTTGCAACACTTTCTCATGGACATTATTGCTCTTGTTGCTCATTCCCATGCCGCTTGCATCCTTTTGGATGTTTATACTTTTGACAGCTTTGCTGTTTTAGCCTTCCAGAAATATTTTCTTTAGACATGATCTTTGATTTTGGCTCCTCAATCCATAATGTCCTTTTGTGTGAGTGAGAGATTTTATTGATTTGATCAAGCCTCACGGATGGAGAGGAGCCTAATTTGAGCTGAGTCTTTTGGACAGCTTTCTTGACTTACACGCTTTTCTTTTGTCTCAGCCATGCTTCAATTGAGGCGAGAATCTCTGGAAAACAGACCCTTGATTATAAGCCATTTTGGCTGCTAAATTTGCAGCATGGAGTCATTTCAATACCTTATTCCCTCGGGATGTGCTACTCTCCGTGGGTCCAACTTCAATGACCTTCTTGAGATGCATTTAAGTGTGAGAGTGGATGGAGCCCGAAGATAGTAGTAAAGATAGTCATAGATCTCTGCTATTTAAACAGGATTAGTGTGACTAGCAGAGTAGGCTTCCTTCCTTCTGAAGAAAGTTCAGCAAGAGCACAATACATAGATAAACTTTCATTCGAGTGTAGTTTCGGATTCATGAGTTGTGAGATTTCTTTGAGATATATATCTTGATGAGAAACCCAACCACAGGAGCTTTCAGAAAACAAACTTTGTACAAAAGGTTCAAATGACGAGAAAAGAAACAACATAGCTGAAAACGAAAAAAACAAAGGGCTAAAGCAACATAAAAGAGAAATTTATTTATGTACAGAAAGTCTCAGTGAGACTACGCAGAGTATTGTTTCAGGGCGAGGCCATTGAGAGGAAGGGTTACTTCTTCTCCCTCAAGGTCTGTCAACTTATAAGTGGATGGGCCTATCTTTGCTGAAATTTGGTAAGAGCATATCCATAAATGTTGGAATTTTGTATGCATCCCTTTGCCTTCATGATTATGATCCCATTTTAGGACTAAATCCCCTACTTCAAAACTTCTTTTACCGGACTTCCTCTTATCGAACCATCTCTTCACTATGTCTTGGTGCTGATGGAATCGGTCTTTAGCTTTCTATCGGGCTTCTTCAAGTTGAAGCAGGGTATTGATCCTGGATTGTAAGACTTGGCTACCAGACCCTCGAGAGGCTTGGGACAACTGTCAGGATGGGAGCAAGATGTTGGGGGGAAGGATGGATTCCTTGCCATAGACAAGAGTGAAAGGGGAAACCCCTAATGCATTCTTTGGAGTCACCCTATCTGCCCATAAGGCATTTGGGAGAGCTATATGCCAACTTCGTTGATTTTCTATCACAGTATTCTTGAGAATTCGAATGAGGTTTTTGTTTGAAGATTCAGCTAATCCATTTCCCTGAGGGTAATAATTGGATGAATAATGAAGCTTAATCCCCCATTCATAAACAAATTCATTTATCTTAAAAGACAAAAAATAGGGAGCATTATCAAAAACAAGGGAAATTGGAACCCCAAACCTGGTTATGATGTTTTCCTTCAAGAAATTGATGACCGTATCTTCATTGATCTTGCGCAACGGGATAGCCTCCGTCCATCTAGTGAAGTAGTCGGTAGCCGTCAGGATGTATCGATGTTGCAAAGAAGAATTTGGATTTATCTCTCCAATAACATCTATACCCCACTGTTCAAAAGGTTCATAGATAATAACCGGCTGCAAGGGTCCGGCTGCCTTAGGTAATTTCCCGGCACTTCTTTGGCATATATCACAGTTTCGTGCATACGCATGGGCATCTCGAAACAGAGTGGGCCAATAATATCCAGCTCTAAGTATCTTGTGGGTTGTTGTCTCCCCTCAATAATGTCCACCCGCGGGGCCATCGTGTAATTCTTTAACAACTTTACTTGCATCTTCCTTTTCTAGACATCTAAGAAAAATTCCATCATAATTCTTTCTGAAAAGTATCCCATCAATTATTTTATAAGCTGCTGATTTCAAACGGAGTGCCCTCCTTTGCTTAGATTTCCAGTGCTCAGGTAGGTATCCTTGCTGTAAATAATGCACCAGATCTCTATACCATGACTGAGGAGTTGAGAAGATAAGACATACTTCAACTGAGTTTAGCTCAGCTTCATTCTTCCAATGTTGCTCTTCATCAGTCAAGTAAGCAATTTGCACAGGCCTTGTCCTTTGATGATCGTGGTTGGTTTAAATTCTAAATCGTATTCTTGAAGAGCTGTGACCCAGTTTCCCCTCCTTTATCCTAGTTCCTTTTGAACGAAGAGGGATCTAACAGCTGGGTGGGGAGCTATAACTTTAGTTATGTTCTTAAGAATATATGGTATGAACTGTTTGACTGCTTTGAAGACAGCATATGCATGCTTTTCAACCACGGGATAGTTTAGCTCAGCCCCTTGCAGACCAGTGCTCATAAACGAGATTGGGTATTCGTCCCCTAGCTCCACCTTTTGCGTGAGTACAACCACGAGGGAGTCATCCAAAGAAAAGGTATACAGGATAAAATCCTTATCAAAATCTGGACTTCTTAAGGAAGGATATTTAGCTATAGCTGCCTTGATGTCTCTAAATGCATCCTTTTCTAAATCTGTCCACTTGAACTGTATGCTTTGTTTAACCATTTGTTGCAAAGGTTTAACAATTTGTGCGAAATCTGGAACAAATATTCGGACGAAATTGATAGTGCCCATAAAGGACTGCATAGATTTTTTGTTATAAGGAATTGGAATTCTATTGATAGCTTGTACTCTTTCCTGATCTATTGACACTCCTCCTTTGGAAATGATATGGCCCAAAAGTTTACCTTCAGGAACAGCGAACACACTCTTCTTGGGATTCAATGAAATACCATATTTCCGACACCAATCAAAAATATGCTTCAAATGGACAACATGATCTTCCCTTTTCTTTGAAAAAACTGTCACATCATCTAGGTAGACAACAACACACTCCCCACCTAATCCTCGGAAGGCGATATCCATTGCTCGCTGGAATGTAGCTCCTGCGTTTATCAGGCCGAATGGCATCCTTCTATATGCGAAAGTTCCCCACTTAGTGTGGAAAGTAGTCTTAAGACAATCTTCTTCGGCTACTAATACTTGATTGTAGCCAGAGAAACCATCGAGAAGAGAAAATAGCTCAGATCCCGAAACCATTTGAAGAATTTGTTCCATTGAAAGGATGGGATAGTTGTCTTTATCCGGAGCTCTGTTTAAATTTATGAAGTCCACACATAGTCTTATCTCTCCTGACTTCTTTCTTATGGGGAACTAAGTTAGAAACCCACTCAGAATGCCGGACCTTAAAGATTATTTTAGCGTCCAGGATTTTCTTTAATTCCTTTTGAATCATAGGTTCCAAAGTAGGATGCATCCTTCTTAATTGCTGCTGAAATGTCTTGACACCCGCTTTCATCGGTATAACATGCTGAATAATGTGGATGTCATACGTTTTCAGATCCTCATAGGTCCATGCAAAAACATCATTATATTGTCTAAACAGTTTGATGAACCTATCTCTTTCTCCCGGTGAACAACATTTGCCAAGGTTGACAAATTTTGGTTCAGCCTCTGTACCTAAATTAACTAACTCATGCTGCATTGATGAACTGTTAGTTTTGGTGTTCGCTGGCCTTTTGAACTTACTTTGAAGGTCAAACAGCATTTCGAGTGACCTTACCCCTTTGGGGATGAAATTTCCCTTATTTGCATCCTTCTTTAGCAAATCAGAATCATGTTCTTCTTCATCTATCACAGCTCCTTGGAAAATTTCTTCGTTTGTTAGAAAATTGATAATCTGTTCGTCATCATCAAAAACCCTGAAGTTTGTGACGTTGTCAGGAATGAAGGGTCTGAAAATTAATTCAATTGAGCATTTGTTATTAGATGGCACCAATCTAGAAGCGGATGTTGCTGACAAATCAGCCGTAGAATTTTGCAATCTAGGAATAGACTTTATATTGAAAGCATCAAAATGCATAATTAAATCCCATACCTTAGCCTAATAACCCTTGAAATGCGGTGAGAGACAGTGAATGGTATCTCTTACCTGTCTCACAACTATTTCTGAGTCACCAAAAACCTTCAGGTATTTAACATTTAAATCGATGGCCTTCTTTAATCCATGTACCAAAGCTTCATATTTTGCAGTGTTGTTAGTACAATCAAATTCTAACCTACAGGACAAAAAATACTTATTTCTTCCCGGATCCATCAGAACACAACTAGCTCTGGATCCTTCCAGAGTTTTAGAACTGTCAAAGTATAATGTCCAAAACAAATATTTTGATTCAGCTAAATTAGTATCTCTATGGTCTAAGTCAGTGACTAAACTAACTACATTATAGTCAACATCATCAGTCCGAGAAAAATGAAGGAGATCGGACTGTTCATTTGATTCATGGCTGATAGTTTCCGACTGATAATTACCCGGATCAATTTCTAAAAAATAATTCCCCAGAACCGAGGATGAGAATGTTACAGCTTCATTCTTTCCCTCTAGTTGAGTTACATTTTGTTTCATGTGCGGTTCTCTCAGGACTTTGATCTGATTCTGTCTATTTTGATAAAGCAACCAGAGATGAGACCAATCAGTTGCAAAGTAACCGTTCAGCTTGGTGGACCAATCCCTACTTAAGATCAAACCATAGGCCTCAGGAATATCAACTACCATTATGTCAATAAACTGACAGAATCTAGAGTCGGCTGATAATCTAATGAGGACATCTTTCATTTCCCCAATAACCTTGACAGCAGTTCTATCTAACTGAATAATTTGGGCTGGAGATGGAACAGGTTGCCCGTTAATTTTTTTACAAATTGACAGTGGCATGACATTTGAAGATGCTCCAGAATCTACCAGACAATTGTGAACTTTATGATTGAAAATTTCAAAGGTCAACAGGAATGGCAACGTCTGAGATTTAGATTTCCCGTCGATACTAGCCTCATTAATGTCGGGATCTTCTTGAGTATCCGTTAATGGAGTGCTGGGCTGGGGCTGCAGAGCATGCAGCAGCTTATCTCATTGTTGAGGAAAATTGCACATATCGAATATTGACACATTTGCTTTGACTTTCTTTATATCCTCAATAATGTCATATCCTATATCAGAATTGTTCCCAATTCTAGCCGGATTGTCTATTTTATTCATTGTGACCTTCGGTTGTTGAAATATGGTGTCAATGTTTGGCTGTTTGGCCACTGTTTGGCTAGCTTTAGGTTGCAGTGGAATGATTGTTATATGTCTTCTAGGTAGTTCTTTTGAAACTTTAGGCTTGGGAGGAGTAGAGTCTGGCACAGGATCCATAATAGGGCCTTTACTGCGAGTATTAATGTTCACAGTAGAGAGAGAGATTTCTATGGGATCTTCTTCTACTAATTCAGTTAAAGGTACCCAATCCCATAGCACCATGGTGGTGTCCGGAGGTGGTTCTTCTAATTCAGGGCTCGATTCCTCTAGAGGATCGTCTTGATCTGGAATCTGTGAATCCAGCATTTGATTCATGACTAAACTCATAGAGTTAATCCATTGTGGGCAGCTCTTCTCCAAATGCAGTTCTTGATGAAAGGTGCAGAAGTTTTCCATCCCTATTTCATTGAGGTTTAAAACAGGGGAAGTATTCATGGGTGGATGAGGTTGATTACTGTCTTCCCTCTTTTTGTAAAATGGCTTGAAATATTTCCTAGATGTACTAGCAGCCTTATCTTTCTCGAGATCTACAATTTTATTGGACAACTTCTGCATCATCTTAACTACATTCACCATGTCTGTTGATGACTCTTCTTTACCTCTAGTGAGCAGCAAGGTTTTTTTACTGACTGCTAGTTTTGTTTCTGCATCTAGGGCATGTTTAACAATGATATCCGCTTCTTCTTCCACCTTTCTAGCTTCTTCGAAATTCTCTATCAGGGTGGTTTTGTTAGACCTTTTAACGAACATTGTTATGGGTCCTTCAAGAGTGTTGTATAATATTCAACCAGAGATTCCTCTGCTTGTTTATTTGCTTCACTGAAATTATTTAAGAGTGTTGTGAACCTTTGGTTAAAGTCTTGAACCTTTTCTTTCTTTTCCATTCTCATGGACAATAATTCTTTCATAAGCATAGCTACAGTTTTTTGGTTTCCATACTTCTTTAAGAAACATTTTTCAAATTCATCCCAGCTTGAGATCGAGCTAGGTTGTAAGCTAAAATACCAGGACGATACTTTCGGCTCAAATGTCTATGGAAAAAGCCTACAGACTACATCTTCATGTTGCACATCCAAAAGATTCAGAGCTAAATAAAAACTCTTGAGATGATCTTCGGCCGAAACGGCTTTCCCTGGGTCGAATTTAGGCAAGACTTTCTCTGGATTTTTTGGAAGATTGTGGAATGGCCCAACTAGATTCAACACTCCCCTTGCTCTCCAAGCAGGTACGGACATGTCTCTATGTGGAGAATCTGGTGGAGAATTGTAAGGTGAATTCAATGGAGTGTTCTTTGGAGTAATAAGTTCTCCAAAACGTTCTTGATCTGAAATATTTTCTGGGTTTTCAAGATCGACCTTGTTCAAGAGTTCTGCAATTTCTTCCAAGGTTAAATTCACAAGCTCTTCAAAATTTTGCACAAGAATCGAATCACGGGTGTACTGTCACTCTTTTCTAGGAGAACTTTTCCTTGGGAGAAAATTTACTGCGTTTAAACCACCTAGCTGTCTAACATAAGATCGTGTATGTCTCCTTAAATCTTCTATTTCTGCAAAAGGCACAGCATATAATACTTCTTGAGGTTTAGAATCAGAGATGAGGTTTTCTTGGTTTGTTACTTCAAGATTTGGGCTGTCTGAAATTTCTCTTTTAAGTGGGTTTTCAGTAACATTTTTGACAGTGGAAAATTTTCCTTTATTAGCCATGCACTTTCAGGCCCTCCTTCTAGCGCCAAAAACTGTTGATGCACCAAAGATCGCAGCATCAAGTAGAAAGGGATTCTCCCCGGTAGACTATCCCAATTAGATTGTCCACCGTTTGGTGTGGGGAATCCGTCCGGTTAGCGGTTCCGACAAATGTTAGGTTTGGATATTTGCTTCAATTACACTGGTTATGGCCCGATCCACAGTTTTTTTGATTTTACGGTTTAAATGATATGCAAGTGCCTAAGCTAACTTAATCTAAATGCAGAACTCGAAACAAATCTGTATTTAAAACCGAAATAAACCTAAACTATCCCTGCAAGGAGCAAAATTATAAGTATGAGTAATGTGCTGGAAGAGTTATCTAAAGATCAACAGATAGCCATTAAATCATAAAGATATATCTACAGCAAGAAAGCAACATATATTAGAAGATAGCTTCCAATTCACATATAACACATTCCATTACCCATGTAGGAGAAAAATCATTTGCACAATAAACAGTAAGATCATTCAATACAGAGAAATAATTCAAGACACCAAAGAAAGATCCCACTGTAGAATATGAAAGTCACAAGAATAATCCAGCATGCATCCAACATCTATTTCCATGCAAAAGACGTCCTCTCCAGGCTCTTATTAGGCAAATGTCATTTTCTTGAAGCAAGTACAAGATAGCTCGTACAAGTTAAGAAAATTATTTTCCCTACAAAAATTTTTCCTTGCACTATTCCCTAACCTTCTATTTATATCTTTACAAAATGCCTCTTGGGCTGCCACCTGGCTCTTTACACATGACCTCTACAGACTTTTCCCTTTTAATAAACAAATCGTGGCCCTTTTCTTAAAACATAAAATTTCTCAAAAAAGAAAAGGACAACTGTCCAGTGGTTCCACGCTTTAAACATAGGGAGACCAAAATAAAATAAAAAGGAACAACGCTGTAGGATCAACATGTTCACCCTTGGGAAGGCACTTCTGCTGGGAGAGAAGGACTTGGACTGGCTGCTACTGCTGGGAGAGAAGAACTTGGACTGGCTGGTACTGCTGGGAGAGAAGGACTTGGACTGGATGCTACTGCTGTTGTTGCTTTCTTTTCCTCCTCTGCTATGTAACTGAACCAGATACCAGTGTCTCTGATAACCACATTTGCTGAGGAAGGGAGCAAGATCTTTTGGGAAGTCACATCTTTACCAAGTTCTGCTCCAATACCCTGAATTTCTGCAACTGCTGCTTGGTGGATTTCTTTAAGCAAATGACTGTAAATTGATGACAACCCAATATAGTGATGGAGATCATCAGTGGCTAAGACATCAATCTTCTTTACATATTCTATTTGAATGCCTATCTCTTCCTTCAAGTCTGATAAATGTTGCTCTTTGCTTGGGAACTCATCGAGGGACTGACGAAAACTCATCTTGCACTTATCATGCACTTCATGGATTTTTTGATAAAGGCTGTTACTTTTATCGATTGTTCCTTGGATCTTAGCCATTAGCTTAAGGCCACAGTTCCTGCAGAATTCCATAAGAGCTTTATCTTCTTTAAAATCATCTACAGACTTGAATGGGAGATGCTTGGAGAAATCAACCTTCCCTTCTCTCCATTCCATCTGGCTCAGGATGTTTGCTTTAACCCGAGTATATTTTCTCTTAAGCCTATTGGCCTCTGCATTGACTTCTTTCAATCTAACCATCATGGCTTTGAGCCTGTACACTTCCTCAGTAATCAGCTCTTGTGTGGCGTGCATTTGTCTTAGAATGTCACAGGACAGCTCATGAAAGGAAGAGAAGATAAATAGATATGTCTAATTGCTCAACCATTACTTGCTTATCTGCTTCTAGATGAGAAACTCTAGCTTCAGAATCGTTCTTTTCTGCTTCTAGAACCATCATCTGGACTACCAGGTGCTCCTTTTCTTCTTCTAAATGGCGATACTTATCTGACAATTCTTTGTGCTCAACAGACAGACGATTATATTTATTCACTACAAGGTCCCTGTAACCCTGCTCATTAGCCACAGTATGTTGCAACATGCGAGCTATCCTCTTAGTTGACTCAAATTCTCTAACCATATCGACCACATTGTCCTGTGTTGCTTTTGCTGCTGACACAGCGGCGGATGCCATGGCTATGGGAGCCTTATTTGTATTTTGCATCACCGTGGTCTCCCGCCGGGTAACAATATCTTCTTGGAAGAGTCTCTTTATTCTCTCTTCCGATTTCAAGACTACTGCCTCCCTCTTCTTATCATACACAAATTCATCCCATCGGGACACAGTATGATCTTTTGATGGAATGTAAGGGACGATTGGGAGGTCTATTACATGTATTTATGCTTCTATGGGTGGGGTCTGTACTACTTGAAACGTGTTTGTTCCCACATTTTGGGTGCCGGGGACACCTGCTTGAGCTATGTCTGCCCCCACATTTTGGGTGTCGGGGACACCTGCTTGAGCTATGTTTGTTTCCATATCTTGGGTGACGGAGCCACCTGCTTGGGCATCTTCATCGGTCTTAAGTTCTTCTTCTGCCTTTTGTTCCTCTTCAGCTTTACGCCTTCTTTCTTCTTCTTTAGCTTGCTGCTGATTTTCACTTTCTTCCATCTGCTCTGCATCTTCAGCTTCTTTCTGCAGCCTTTCATCTTCTGCTTTTTGTTGCAGCCTTACTTCCTCAGCCTCTCTCTGCAACCTTGCATCTTCAGCTTCTTGTTGAATCCTTGCAACTTCTGCTTCTTGTTGTAGCCTTGCTTCCTCTTTCAATCTTTGTTCTTTGCGGGCAAGGGCATCAGCTGCTTCTCTCTCTTTCTGTAGACTGGCTTTTCGGGCTGGAGTAGAGCTACAGCTTGCTCCACTTCCTTGACGACAAATCTATAACTCACTCATGTTGTTGATGCCTCTGAACACTTCTTCCTTGGCATCATAGTAATGAGCGTATTCAAAATGAGCATAAAATTCTTTGTAGTGCTCGGCAACCTTGCTCCACCTATCATTTCTATGGAAGATCATTTCACTGAAGTGGAAAGCTTTGAGCTCTTGAACAAATTCCTCAGCTGATGCAACCCCTGAGAATTTTTAGGCTTCTATGCAGAAGGGAAAAGGAGGGAAAGAAGCCTTATGTTGCTTGTTAAGCACCCCTCCTATTCCATCAAGGAAAATTTTTCTGACTGCTTCCTTGAGGACTACATAATCAGTAGCGTATTTTGGAAAAATGTATGGCGCTTTGGTACCTCCAAACATCCTGATGTAGGTGCCCTACTCTGAGAAATAAAAATCTCCATAGTTTTCCAGGACCTCCATGGCATTTTCTGATAGACAATTGGGCTCTTCGTTGAAAATCTGCTCATACAAAGGCATGATGAATTTTTTGCAAATGAGCTTATAGCTTGCTCTGTAATTTTGAGCCCACATTATTTTATAAGCAGTGTAGACCAGGGTGTTGGCTTTATCCCATGTGCAACCTAGTCTGGGGAAAGAGAGTTTGGTCAAGATGCAGTCAATGAGATAGGAAGACATGTAAAATTCTGACTTTTTTAAGGCCAGACCTTCTCTTGCAGCGGCCACTATGGATGCCAAATTGTTCGAAAGGATAGTAGCCCAGTCAAACATAGTTCCTTTGAATGCTACAAAGTGGATGATGGGGGCCCACTGTATCCTATATACAGTGCTATCGGGCATGCCGAAAATTCTGCATAGCATCAGGGCGATTAACCTAAAAGGATGTCTTAGGTTCTGAACATCATATTCATCATTACCTCTCTTTCTCAAATGTTTTCCTGTGACCAATAATTTTTTGTCCATCTCAATATTATTCATCTTACCCAACCATTGATCACTTAGAGCTTGTTGGGGGCATGAGAATTTGTAGGCTGCAGCAATATACGCTGGATGGAATGAAGCGAAAGGCTCTCCCTTGCTGCCATGCAACACTCTTATCTCTGGGTTGGCATGTTCCAGTATCCACCTAAACACTTCAGAGCATGGGAACAATTCAGGGCGAGTAGAAGCCCTAGCTATGCCGGAAGTTCTAATGTTGAGGTAGATTTGTTCTTCTTCCAATAATACATCTGGGATATCCTGGTCCCTGATCATTCAGTAAACATCTCCCCAACGGACCTTGGGAGGAACGCCGATGGTACACTTAGTGTCTTGGAACATAGTTTTAGTCTTTAGTTGCACTAGCTCTGGTTCCATCACTTTAGTTTTCTTTCTACCACCTCTTGGCATTGTGGCTTATCCCTGCTAGCAACCAAATGTGAATCATTATAAAAATTTGCAACATGTTATGAGAGTGTAACATAGAGAAGGACAATTTTAACATGCTAATGAGAAATATAGACAAAATTATAAGCTGCATGCTGGGGAAGCAAAATAGATCATTTCAGAAAACGAAATATGGTCCTGAGACTTGATTATTCAAGGGAGACAATGCCTAGACAGGAACTGTTGGAATGCTTCCGAAAAGGTAAGAATATGACGTGGAAAAAAAACCTGCTTCCCTCCTAGTCCTCGGAGAGAGGGTGCCCTTCATCGTAGCACTTCTAATGGTCAATGGTGGGGGAGCCTGGAGTGGAAAAAATCCTATGAATAAACAATGAAACAAGGGACTGTCCTCCACATTCATTAACTGAGCCAAAAAGGTGAGTGGTTGAGTATCTCAACCGACCACTACTGTTATTAATAATACTTGAGAAATGGTGTGTGTCCGGTATGAAGTTTGAATCAGGGTGGGAAAATGATCGGAATGCGGCCAGTGAAAAAATCAGATGGTCACAGCTATGGCTTTTAGTCGGTAGGAATGAGAAACTTAAGGGGCCACGGCGGCTGTAAAAAACAAAAAAAAAACGACCTATGATACCAATGTCTATCGGCCACGTTATGAACAGGAAAACCCAAAAAGTATCTTGACGTGGAGATGAGACAAAGATGGCAGTTAAAAAGCCTACCTGGAGACGAGATAGTGGTTGAGGGAGGTGGATGCGGTCATGGATGCGCTGAGATGGAGCGAGCCAGCGCGGTCTTCCAAACGGCGTTCTTTGAGCGATAAAATAACAATGCGATCAATGAAACCCCCACCGTCCTTATAAAAGGTTAGACACGTGCGGCATTAAATGGGTAGGTGGTGTCATTAAAACGGGGCTTTAATGCCTTGTACAGTGCGGTCATTTCAAGCCGTCTCAGCATTTAAGCACGACCGTTGGTTGCGGGGCGGACTTACGAGTTTTGTCCGCAATTGCGGAACAAGATGGTGAATTGCTTCGGCGTTTCAGGAGCGCTTTGCGTATCTTTTCGAAATACAATCTCTCGGAAGCTTATCGCGAATGGTTTTGCAGAGTCGTCCCGCAGTTTCAGAAAGATTCAGGATATCCTTCCGCAACTTACGAAATAACTTTATTCAAGCTTATCAACATTTGACGAAAGCTTCCGCAATTTCGGGAGAGAAACTTGAGTTCTTCCCCAGTTTCGGGAGAGATATGCAAATTGCTTCCGCAGTTTCGGAAGAAAAATGCTATTTATTCCACAGTTTTGGAAGAGTAACGCTAAGTCTTCCGCAGTTTCGAGAGAGTTCGACGAGTTCTTCCCCAGTTTCGGGAGAGTTTCGTGAATTGCTTCCGTAGTTTCGGGAGAGTTTTTTTTGAATTTCTTTCCGCAATTTCGAGAGAGACACGTGAATTGCTTCCGCAATTTCGAGAGAGTTTCGTGAACGCTTCTGCATTTTCGGGAGAGCGTTTTTGAATTTCTTTCCGCACTTTCGTAGTTTCGAGAAAGATATGCAAATTGCTTCCACAGTTTCGAGAGAGATATGCGAATTGCTTCCGCAGTTTCGGGAGAGCTTTTTGAATTTCTTTCCGCAATTTCGAGAGAGATATGCAAATCGCTTCCGCAGTTTCGGGAGAGATATGCGAATTGCTTCCGCGGTTTCAGGAGAGATATGCAAATTGCTTCCGTAGTTTCCGGAGAGAATCATGAATTTTAACTTAGAAGAAAAACTTCAATTTTTAAAAGCAGATTCCTTAGTTGAAAACAAAAACTAAGTTAAAAGGAGAATTGACTTCTTTAGGCAGTCTTTCTAGAAAAACTAAAAGGAGGGGCCCCAATATGTACAAAACTTTGGGGGGGATGTTGCTCCAACAACAAGTCTACTGCTACAATGATGTAGTGGTGGCCATCGGCTAAAGGTGGGTTGACTATCATATAATCAATGGCCCATTTTGAAAATGGACCCACGGTTACTACAGGGTGTAAAGGAGCAGGATGTGCACACATTTTTCTTGTGTAAATTTGGCAAGGGTGGCACTTTTTGACAGCATTTATGCAATATTTAAAAATTGCAGGCCAAAAGTATCCTGCACCAAGATTTTCTGAGCAGTTGCTAACCCAGAAAGATGACCGCCACATGCTCCAGCATGGCAATCATTCAATACTTCTTCAGCTTCTTGGTGTACTAAACAACGCCTTAATATCATTTCTATTCCTCGACGGTACAAAGTATCCCGATGATGAGGTATCTTCGAGCTCGATGTCGAATGCGACGTCGTTCAATACTAGAAAGCTGAGGATCGATCCTTGGGGTTTGAAGGTATATAATGAATGCTCCATACCATGGATCAGAAGGTGCAATGAGGAATACATGTTCATCTGCCCAAGTTTCAACAGATATAGTACCCTCCTTCTCTATGGGTAACTCAGACATTAATTCAGCAAATGCCAACAACTTCTTGGCTTTAGTGTTTTTGAATTCGAGGTCAAATTCTTGTAAACTTACTATCCATTTTGAGTATTTTCCACCAATGACATGGCGGGACAAAATGTGTCTCATGGGGTTCATTTCAGCCACTATGGTTGTTTTCTGTGGAAGTATGTAATGTCTAAGTCGTTGGACATCATGGACTGTTGCCAAGGCCAATTTCTCGACCTGGTAATATCTCAATTCGGGACCTGCAAGGCCCTTACTAAGATAGTAAACAACATGTTCTTGAGAGGATTCATCTTCTTGTGCTAATACCATTCCAATTGTGGTAGGAGAGGTGGCCAAATATAGCAAAAATTCTTGATTATAGTTTGGTGGACTAATCACCGAGGCGGAGACCAAAACTTTCTTTAGTTCATCGAATGAGCATTGAGCTTGGTCATCCCATGTAAATGTTGCATCTTGTTTTAAGAGACGCATGAAACCTTTAGCTTTTTCAGCAAAATTTTCGACAAATCTTCTCAAGTAGTTGGCTTTTCCTTGAAGGCTTTGAAGTTGAGTGATTTTTTTGGGGGAAGGAAACTGAAGTATTGCCTCAACCTTGATGGGATCAACCATGATACCTTTTTGGGATACTACAAACCCAAGTAACCTCCCAGAGTCCACACAAAACATGCATTTATGTGGATTTAACCTAATGTTGTACTTGCGGCAACGCTCAAATATGGCTTGTAAATGTGCATCATGTTCAGCGCTGTTTTTAGATTTAGCTGCCAAATCATCAAGGTAAACTTCGACGATATCTTTTATATCGTGAAATACGTATGACATTGCTCTTTGAAAGGTAGCCCCGACGTTTTTAAGGCCAAATGGAATTTTCCTATAAGAGAAGGTCCCCCAAGGGCATATAAAAGCTGTTTTATGTTGGTCTTCCTTTTTTATCTGGATTTGGTTATAACCGGAGAAGCCATCCATAAATGAAAAGATTTCATTCCCGGCACATTCATCGATGATCTGATCAATGAAGGGTGTGGGATAGTTATCCTTAGGACAAGCTAAGTTTAGATCTCTAAAATTGGTACAAACTCGGATAGTTCCTTGTTTTTTGTTAACTGGAACAGGGTTGGATACCCAATCACTCAAAGGAACAGGATAAATGAATCCAGCGTTCAAGAGCTTTTCGACTTCTGCTTTAATGGAAGCTGATTTCTTAGGGTTCATTGGACATAGTTTTTGCCACACAGGTTTAACATTGGGATAAGTTTTGATTTCATGTTCTACGATGCTGGGATTGATGCCTGGCATTTCTGCATAAGACCATGCAAATATATCACGAAACTTTTTAAAAAAAGCAGTGTAAAATTTTATTTCCTCAGGAGAACAATCCACACCTATGTTTATATATTCAACGATGCCAAGCTTGATAGATATATCAATTTGGATGGTTTTCGAAATGATCACCAAATTGCTTTCGGAATTCACATCATAGATTCAGACACGACATTGGTACTTACGGTTGTCACCATCGAAGTAAAAATTTTCAGGTTTAACTTCTAATGAGTCGATCTTAGGAAGAAATGAGGATTTGTGATGCATATCCTCCCAGGGTCATTGTGAGATGTTCATAATCTCTAAGATGGCTTCATCCGAAGGGAAGGTTTGATCTAGGATATCATGGTTACTTTGCGAGTTCAAGGCCCAAATAGGTGAAGTATAGGGATCATACTCCTCCATCTTGGGAGGTTTTTGATCCGGTTCTACCGAAGCCATCTGAATAGCTTGATAAGCGAGCTCCGCGGCAGAAAAGGGAACACTACTCTCCATTTCCTCATGGTGTGCAGAAACATGTATCTTGCCATCATTATTTTCATCTAAGGTGTTTTCTTTGGAGGTTCCAACCGACGACGTGGAACCGACCTCCGAAACGGAATTAGAGAAAACTCTTAATGGAAAGTATACCTCCAATGTTATGGTGCAAATTGCAGCAATGTTAGGGGTCAATATTGGTGGTGGAAGTGGGAAAGTTCCCAAAAGGGATGAGTCTTTAAACATTCCTACCCCAACATCTTGAATAACCGTCGTTCCATCCCCTACATAAGGTACATTCGAATGGATACCAGTTTTAGGTGAGCAGTAATCTAGTTGATCGATTGTAACAATCTTCCCTTAGTGGGGGAACCCAATGACTCAGAATACGGAAGACACTACCGCCGTCATCTTGTGTATCCAACTACGTCCCAATAGAAAATTGTAGTCTAGGGGTGCATCCACTACCTCAACATCTACTTGAACTGTTTTCCCCCCCAGTTCAACTGGGCAAGCCAAGATGAGTCCATGAGGTGGTAACGAATGTCCATCAAATTCCTTGAGTATTGTTTGGGATGGTACTAAGGTGGGTGATCCTAAAGCTTTCCAACAAGCTAGGGACATGGAGGCTCCTTCATCCATAATGGTTCAAAAAATATTCTTCCCATGTGAAGTTACTTTAATTTGGAAAGCAATTTGTGAGGGAAGCCTACCTATGGGTTGTTCTAAGTCAAATGTGATTAAATTGGTATATGATGGATCAACATCACCGATGGCAGACAATAGTGCTTTCCGTTGAGTGGGACAACCTTGCAACACCTCCAAGGTAGACATTGCACAAGGGGCCTGAGCTAAATCTTCAACCACATTGTAGTTTTGAGCAGCTCGCGCATTGGGATTGTGTGTTGTTTTACGGAGGACCCCTTTTGGAGGTCGAGGCACCATGTCTATGGTTGGTTTTTCAATATTTAGAAAACCACTAGGCTGAAATCCAGTTGCTTCAGCATCTTTTGAAGGTATGTCGTAAGAACAGGTCATAGTTTGGTTATGAATGTTATGTTCACCAATTGTGAAGATATTTGCGTTGGGTGGATTTCCCCCTTGTGGGGGGTTTTCCTGGTTTCCTCCTGCTGGAGGTGATGGCACCGCAACAACCATTTGTTGTTGCTGGGGGAAGGGTTGAGTTAGGAAAGCAGGTTGAGGTTGTTTCCCTCCTCGTTGTGCCAACATGCAATGAATATCATCCATATGAGGACAAAGATGAGTAGGATGATCTTCTTTGCAAATTTTGCAAGGATATTTGTTTTTCCTATTTTCCTGATTGCCTCCTGTGGGGTTATTCACCTTAGGTTCCTCTCTTGTCCCAGGGTTTGCATTAGGTTTCTTCTTTTGCTTATTCTTTTTTCCTTTTGGGTCCACAGTTTGAACTGTAGGGACTTTGGAAGTTTGGGCAAGAGTTGCAGCTTGCTAAGTTGCCTGGCCAACTGTGGGTTGCGGGTTTTGAACTGACATTTGTCGCAATTGTTGGGTAATCTATTCAAGTTGGTTCACGGATCCAATCACACCATCGGTATGAGGTCCTTTTGGAGGCCTAGCTGGATCAGACGCAGGTCTTACAACATGGGGTATTAAATCATAAAGTTTGCTTGATTGGGAATATACTAAATCCATATGGTGAGCACTCTGAATGAGTTGTTCTTTAGTCATGGCTCCTGACATGGCTACATCTTTAGCAAGAGTAGGCGATAGTGATTTAATGAACCAATTTGCTAAGAATTGATCAGGGAATTCAGATTTTATAAGCCTTCAACGTCTCCTCCACTCGTGGATATGATCCGAGATGTAAGTAGCGTTGGATTGCCTAAGTGAAGTTAAAAGTTCAGTTCCCATCTCATAGCGGATAGGTAATTGAAAATGTGTCAAAAATGACATAGCTAAAGATGAAAATTCTGTAAATGTATTGAGGGGAAACTCAATGTACCATTTCGTATCATTTCTGGTTAGGGTCCACTGAAACAACCTCAACCTAGTACTATCATCAACTAGGGAATTGGATGAACACCATAAATGGAATGTCATCACATGATTTGATGGATCTTCCCCTGGTTTTCCATCAAACTTGGGTATGTCTGAGGGTAGATTGGTTGGTATGGTTGGCCACCCATTCAAATGTAGAACAGGTTCATTGGTCAGCCGGGATAAATCCGGTAGATTCAATGTAGCTAGAAATGGTGACTTGGATGATGCCGGAGCAAATGCTTGATATCCAGTTGAATCTTGATGGCTCCACTGTTGTGGTCCTTGGGCTTGAAAAGCATTCCAAGCAGGGTTACCTCCTTGCGGAGATTGCATCCAAAAAATTCTATAAATGTATTGCGGGGAAACTCAATGTACCATTTCATAGCATTTTTTGTTAGGGTCCACTAAAACAACCTCAACCTAGTACTATCATCAACTAGGGAATTGGATGAAAACCATAAATGGAATGTCATCATATGATTTGATGGATCTTCCCTTGGTTGTCTGTCAAACTTGGGTATGTCTGAGGGTAGTTTGGTTGATATGGTTGGCCACCCATTCAAATGTAGAACAGGGTCATTGGTCAGCCGGGATAAATCCGGTAGATTCAATGTAGCTAGAAATGGTGACTTGGATGATGCCGGAGAAAATGATTGATATCCAGTTGAAGCTTGATGGCTCCACTGTTGTGGCCCTTGGGCTTGAAAAGCATTGCAAGCAGGGTTACCTCCTTGCGGAGATTGCATCCAAAAAGGTGGGTTATTTTCTGAATATTGTCCATTCCATTGCGGGATAGGATGCTTGTATGGATTGCCCCCTTGCGGAGGTATGTTCCATTGAGGGTGGATACTTGGTGGAACATTGCCACCCCACTGTGGCATAGGATTAATTGGTGGATTTCCCCCTTGCGGGGTTATGTTCCATTGAGATTGGTTAGTTTTTGGAACATTACCACTCCATTGTTGGTTGGGATTCATGCGTGGATTTCCCCCTTGCGGGGGTATGTTCCATTGAGATTGGTTACTTGGTGGAACATTACCACTCTCTTGAGGGTTTCCTTGGTTTGGATAAGCGTTCCAAGGTTGATTTCTCCCTTGCGGGGGTGGTGCCCAAGAATATTGGGTACTTCCTGGAACTTGCCCACTCCATAGTGGAATGAAGTTGGTGGATGGGTTGCCTCTGGGCGTGTTACCTGTTGGGGGAATGGGATTTCCCCTAGGATTTGTGCTAGGAAAGTTCGGATAAAGGTTTCCCGAGGCACTTCCACTAACTTGTGGAGTATTACCCCAATTAGCATTAGTTTTCCATGGTCCATTAAGTCCACTAGGGATGCTGAGAGTCCAAAGTGAAGGATTCCCCCCAGGGTTAGGATTTGGAAAAATGTTTGGTATGCCAATGGGATTTTGGTTGACTCCTAAATTGTTTTGAACTTGAGTAGCCAAACCATATGGGAAACCCAAGTTTGGTAAGGAAGATCCTCTAGTAGGGATTCCTGTAGGTAAAGTGGATGTACTTCTAGGATTGGGACCCGAAACTGTACCAACTGGCACTTAAGTGCTAGTTGAACTTATGGTAGAAGTAGGTCACGGGGGATTCACTCAATAAACAACTATCATAGCACATTCGATCGTGGCATATGAAACAATACCACTAATTTCACTAAATATTGGAAAATACCTTCCAAATTTATTTTTTTAACCCCCTCCCAATATGACTTCCCAATTTAAAAAAAACCCCTATTTTCACTAGATATTGTATGTATCAATTTTTTCATTAACATTTTTTATACCCCTTTATATTTCTACCTATTATATTGATATGATACCCCTCTTATGACCCCACATGCATTCTATAATGCACCCTGCTTCTTTCGATGTATATTGTGGATGCACATTACTTCACCCACAATGCAATTACTCAACCACATATCATTATGATTTGCAACATCTAATGGTCTAATGAAGAGATAGGGGATCACTTCTTGTATGTCACTAGAGCCAATGCACATAGTACAACATTTAGATTGCATGTTGCAGTTCCCCAATCGTTGACTAAGCCTGTTGTGGGCTAGGTATCCAAGCCCCCAGGGTCTGTAACAAGCTCTAAGAGGCTGACTAAGCCTCCCAAGGCCTATAATAGGCATGAGTGGTTGGGTATTCAAACCCCCAAGGCCTATCGAGGGCCTATAATAGGCCCTGGAGGCTTAGAGGCTCCCAAGGCTAGTGGTAACAACTGGCTCAGTGTTATTGGTAACAATTGGCTGTCAATGAACACTATCTCTCGACTATGATGGACTGGAAACCCACTTCACCACGAAACCTCTGGTCTTAAGCATGCCTCAAGACGCGATTTTTTTGCGTATTGTTAAGCTTGAGCCTTGCCTCAACCCAATTTCTCATCCGGACGTGATCCCGCCATCTCCATTTGGCGGATATTTGTCAAACCTCCCATATAAAAAAGACCCCAAAGTATTTTTGTATTGTTACATTAAATAAAAAAAACCCTTTGCCCTTTAATATATAAGCAATATAATTTTTAGGTTTTCATGAATATTTAATACCGCAATATGAATGAATGTGGTATTATATTTCCTTCTAGTGAAGCCCCCGTGAAGCAGGTAAACTAACTGGTGGAGTCATGGTAGAGGTCAAGTTGGAAATATTACTACCTCCAGCAACCGTGTGCGGTTGTGATGATGTGGTCCCTTGTGCTCCTGATGAAGCCATAGGGATGTTGGGAGTATTGCTACCTCCAACACTTGTTTGAGATGGTGCTGATGTGGTCCCTTGTGCTCCAGATGAAGCCATGGGATTAGATGTTGAATTTAGCATGTGTACCAAGTGTGCCACAAGAGGATTGAGGGTGTTCAAAGGTTCACTGATGTGGAGTACCACTAGGTCTGAAAGATTTGTCATAGGTGGATTTACGGGATTTGCAGTGTTGTCTTCTAATGCTTCAATTGAAATTGGAGCAATAGGATCAACAATTTCTATGTTTTCCTGGGTAGGTGGTGTTGTAGTATTTGTTTGATGTGTCTCTTCTCTACTGTTGATTATTGAAGTTAGAAGTGTGTTGGTTTCAAAGTCAAAGTATCTTGTATTTTGTAGTCACTCCGCAATGTAGTGGGGCCTTCAAGTTCTGGTGACTCACCTCGATGCCACCGTGACTGGCGGGTTGGGAGAGTAGCCACTTTGAATAATTTTGATAAAAGGATGTATTTGAAAATATTTTTGCAAACAGAATCAGACAATCCTATGGCTTTCTAGACTCAACAAAATAAAAAGTGTCCACACATTAAAAATTCCCTAGATATTTCAAGCAAGCAAACTTACTTTTCCAAAGAACCAAAGCTCAGTGAAAAGCTGGATTGTAGGGCCTTCCGAACCTAGTAGATGCTGATGGATTTCATGTCCTCGTACAATTGCTAGGAGCGAAGGTGTGAGAAACAGTTACAATATACTTTAATCGCCAGGGGTACAAGTGTTGGTTCCTGACCACTCACCCTCCTAAGGAGTAAAAGTTCCAAAGTCTGTCTCAGGTATTGCAAGTGTGTCCCACTCACAACAGCCTATGTGATATCCTAAGAACAACCACTAAAGTTACCACTTCACAATCGATGGTTGGGCGAATAGTTGTAATTCGAGGACAACTCTCATTACCAGGAACTCTAGAAACAGTGACGTCACCCCGAGGACTTGTCACTGAACATAGAATCCCCTCGATAAGCTCATGTCCCACTAAATAGGCAAGAAGGGGGAACCACCCTTACTTATCCAGATTGACCTCGTGCTTGACGCATGTTTCAAAAGTGCTTTCCCGACAAACATTTTTTGTGACTAATGGATTTACTCTCTTTAATCAATGCTAGTTTCAAATTTTTGCAGCCCAGGAGTGTTAACTCTCCAAACCTAATCCAGGGCACTAACCTAATCTTGTTGGTGATATTAAAATCAAAAGTTTGTCAATTTTAGATTAAGCACCAATTTTAGTGGAAGTTCGCTTAGTCTCAGGAGTGGAAGTGAAATTGATGGTATTTTGACTTAAAAACAAAATGAACCGCACAATGCAAGATGCTCACGATGCTATCTTTCAGTTCGATGAATATCCTAACTGAAGGAAGGGTTAGAGGTTCATGAGTGTCTTTCAAACATGCAAAATGTCTATTAGATGTTTTATGTTCATGCACAGTTTTCCTAAAATATGGATAATAATCGATGTGTAAAGATCAATGTAATCCAAACCGATATCTCAAGTAAACATGAATCTAATTCTATTACACGGGGGATCCTTGTTTCTCATTCACAAGATCGCCCAAAAGCCCAAGTGAAGAGGATACACAGAGCCCTTTTGGAATGCTTTTGAATTAAATCCTAAACTGTTACACGTGAGATACACTTTCTCATTCACAAGGTCATCATAAGATGCGAGTGAAGAGGATATGGTACCTCAATATAAGATGCTTGAAAATCAGCGCCTAAACTATTACACGTGAGATACACTTTCTCATTCACAAGATCATCATAGGATGCGAGTGAAGAGGATACAGTGCCTCATACAAGATGCTTGAAAATCAACCTCTAAACTATTACACGAGAGATACACTTTCTCATTCACAAGGTCATCATAAGATGTGAGTGAAGAGGATACGGTGCCTCATACACAATATATCTCAAGAAAACTGAACTTTAAAGGTGCAACTCTCTCTAATTGTGCATGAAAATCATGAAAACATTCTAACTCCAAAACATAATGCCACTAATTAAAGTTTTAATTCTGTTTTTCGGAAAGAAATTATTCTCAAATTATCTCAATCATATGATGTTCAAGGTGTTCTTCAAATGCAAATGTGTGTGAAAGGCTCTTCAAAGTGTGTATGGTTTATGTTTAATGAATGTTTCCAATCAGCATATGGTAAAGGTCTGAAATATTGAAAGTGCTTAAGGTGTTTTGGTAAACAATTTCTTAAGTGTGATTTTGGAGACTTGCATCCATGTAAAGAGACATTAAGGTAGGTTAATATCAGTCCTTAAACATTTTAAAACAGGGATATATCATCTCATACGGTTGTAAGCAAAATAGATCTACTACCAATTGAAAAAAATTGAAAATGAATTACAATTTGGAGTAGATTTTAAAGGTGTTTGGAAGTGGATTCCAATTGTGAATGTCTAGATCCAAATGTTATAAAACTTTCTTAACTTTTCAAGAGGAGTATAAGGCTGATTTAAAGCTGCACATAAGGCTCTAAACAAGTGTGTCAATGTCATACAAAATAGGTCTCAAAATAGATCCAAAGATGAAAGAGATCTCCTCCAACTAGTGTAAGATTACAAGTTTGAATTAATGTGCTTGGAAGGTGTGTAAACTTTGCAAAGAGGTAAAGGAGGTTCAAATGAAGTTAAATATCAGTCATAAGTATGCCATAGCAAGGATCTAGGAGCTAATATGCTCTCAATCTACAAGATCTATTACAACTTGAAGAAAAGATTGAAAAGAGAAAGCAAATTTGGAGCAATTTTTAAAGTTTTTGGAAGGTCATTCCAATGGGAGATATCTTTGATCCAAATGATGCAAAAAACGTTTCAAAGGTTCTCAAAAAGAGTAAGATGCTAAGTATGAGAATCAAACTGATATTGAGCTAAAGAACACAAGCAAATATTTAAAGATCCATCACAATTTTGACAAAGAACATCAAATTTGGGGCAGATTTACAAGTTATTGAAAGATGAGTCCAAAGGTGAAGATCTAAGTTCAAATCATGCAAAGCATATGAAAACTTGTTAAATTACTGATAGGCTGATCATGAGCAGCAAATTAAGCTTCCAAAAAAGGTCTGCAAATTTGCTTATTAAGCCTCCAAAATAGATCTAAAAAAAGTTTCTCACAAACTAGGTGGATGAACTGCAAATTGGAAACATAAAATTCAAGAAACTAGATGTAGAGTGGGATTTTGAAGCATTTGCTGCAAGAAAGGTGGGAGGAGGCCGGTTTGGAGGTCATATTGTTGGATCTATGGATCTTGGACTGATATTTAAGCTCCAAGTGAGTAGATCTAAAGGATGGAGATCACCAAAAAATGAAGAAAAATCATGAAATATGCAGAAATTTCAAGAGATTTCAAGCCATATGGTTGCCAATCTAATAATAGATTATGTAAAATCTCAATCACAGCTGAACCTAGCTACTGTGGATTCCTCACTGGTGAAAGATTGCACAACATTTGCAAGAATTGCATAAAAAATTAAATGAATGAAGAACAATACACATCAAATTGGTGAATAATGTCAATATTATTAACTGTCCAACCTTAACATAGGTTAAGAACACCCATATATACAAATCTGGAAGAATTCGAATCCATCTGGAGTGTTCACACTGATCTAGCTTAGAAATAGCTCAAACCCCCCTAGGTTGACCAAAATATCCCAAACCATCCCAAACTGGTTCGAATCAGCTGTGTGAATGCTAGGAATGACTGGACAGGCCCATGTGACCTCACACATGTGAAGAAAATGGTTGGTTAGAGGTTTGGTAGCTAAAATTGGCCAAAATTATGACAAAGTTGGCAAGATTGTCCACAAATTGAGCAAATGCGCCCTAGGTAGAAGAGAAGCATGATGAGTGCATTAAATGACCTGAGGAGGGCGCTCTAGGCATGCTGAGTGCATTAATTGCCCTGGGGAGCGCTCCACATAGCTGGTTTGACTCAGCACTTGTTCACATTGCTAACTAGTTCAAGATAGTTTGACCATTTAGTAGCTAACCAACTTAGGGATGTAATCATTAATCACTTGGGCATTAATTAACCATCATTAATAAATGATTAATGTACATAGGTGTAAAAATGTTCTAACACCCCCCCTTAAGCTAGACTTAGTGAAATATCAAAAATTAAGGCCTTGGCAACTAGGCTCAAGTCACCTTTTACATCATGAAAATTTATTTGTCCATGTAACCAAGGTAAGGAGGAAAACCACATGGGAAATAAAACCTCCCCTCTAAAATGGACATGTGGCATATATCAAAATACACCAATCATCACCATGCATCACTCACCCCAAGCAAAGATCTAAGGTGAGTGAAGGTCTTCTCGGTAAAACACTTGGTGAAGATATCAGCAGTTTGCTCACTGGATGGGCAATACTGCAATGCTATGATCCGGTCATGCACCAAACCCCGAATGTAATGCATGTGTATCTCTATGTGCTTGGTCCTCTGTCTCTGTACTGGATCGGTAGAAATCTTGATTGTACTTTGATTATCACACCAAAGAATAGTGGGTGAGTCAAAGACAATCCCGAACTCTGCAAGAATACCTTGCAACCAAACACATTGTGTGGCTGCATTAACTGCTCCCCTGTACTCGGCCTCAGCTGAAGATAAGGAAATAGTGCTTTGTTTCTTGCTTGACCAGCATATAGGTCCATGTGCAAGCATAAAGACATAACCGGAAGTTGACTTCCTATCGATACAATCACCGGCCCAATCAGAATCTGTAAATCCTACTAGTTCAAGGGATGAACCAGCAGCATAATGGATACCAAAGGACTTAGTACCCTGAACATAATGAAGGATCCTCTTGGCTGCCTTCCAATGGATCTCATGAGGCTCTTGCATGTGCCTTGCAACAGCCCCAACAGCATATGACAAATTTGGTCTAGAATGAGTAAGATATAGCAAGCTTCCAACAAGTTGCCTATACAACGAACTGTCAACTAGTGGTGAAGAACCCCATTCTGTAAGCTTAACTCCTGAAAGAAATGGAAATTTTGCAGACTTACATTCAGCCATCTTAAATTTCTGCAGCAAATCTGAAGCATACCTTGACTGACATACAGAAATTCCATTCACAGATTGATCAATCTCCAAACCCAGAAATTGTTTTAGCAATCCTAGATCGGTCATGGAGAATGCACTGTGCAATGCTCTCTTAACTGAGTCAAGTTCTTTGGTGCAGCTACCAGTGATCAAAAGATCATCAACATACAGTACAATAATCAATATCAGATCACTAACATGCTGCATATACACATTTGGATCAGACTTACACCTCTCAAACCCCAAAGATAGCAGAAAATTGTCCATTTTTGCATACCATGCTCTAGGAGCTTGCTTGAGCCCATAGAGTGACTTGTTCAACCTGCAAACAAGTGTATGATCAGAAATAAAACCTTCAGGCTGCTGCATATATATCTCCTCATTCAGATCCCCATGAAGAAAGGCACTTTTTACATCCATGTGATGAATCTCCCATCGCTTGGAAGCCCCAATGGCCAAAACTAGTCTTATGGAGTCCATCTTTGCCACCGGTGCAAATGTCTCTGTATAGTCCACTCCTTGGACCTGAGAGTAACCCTCAGCCACCAACCTGGCCTTATACTTCAGATCAGAGCAATCAGATCCAATTTTGGTTCGATAAATCCACTTGCATTGCACTAGTTTCCTCTTGGGAGGAAGAGGGACCAAATCCCAAGTTTTGTTCTCATGGAGTGAGTTCATCTCCTCTTGCATGGCTGATTGCCACCTTGGGTCTGTACATGATTCTGAATATGACATTGGATCAGATCCAACCATCAAGTAACATGCCTCACTCAGATCAGAATTATCACATGCAAAGGAATTGTGAAATTGAGATCTAGTTTTTCTAGCATCTTGGGGATCTCCCACAAGCTCTCCGACACTTTGAATTGTTTTCTCTGCCCACTTGGACCTTGAAGGGGGGATATGTTTAGAATCCATATCAACATCATCTTCAGCAATATCAGAATCAGAAATATCAGAGAAAGAATCACTACTTACTTCATCATCAAGACGAGGGAATGAGCATTCCCCATCACCTTGTTCACTAGCTTGCAAGAATTCCTCCTCTTCGAATTTGACACTTCTTTCAATGAAAGTTTTGTGAGTGGATGGATCAAAGAGCTTGTAGCCCTTGGAATCCTCTGCATACCCAACCATGATTGACTCCTTGCTTTGTGGTTGCAATGCCTTTCTCTTCTCCGGTAGAATTCTGGCCCAAGCCCTTGAGCCAAAAATTCTGAAATGTGAGACATTGGGCTTGTGGCCCATCCATGCTTCAAATGGAGTGATTCCTTGCAAAGCTTTGTGTGGTGCTCTGTTCTGAACATATGCTGCACAATTCATAGCTTCAGCCCACAATTTGGGAGACAAATCCCTTGCTTGCAACATGCAAGTTGCCATCTCTTTCAGTGCTCTATTTTTGCGCTCTGCAACACCATTTTGATGTGGTGTGTAGGGCACTGAGTGTTGCATCTGAATGCCATGCTCTTGATAGAGCTGCTGCAAATTGTTATTGACATACTCTCTGCCATTATCAGTCCTCAAAACCTTCATGGCCTTCCCACTGAAGTTCTCAACCATGCTCTTAAAAATTTTGAAACATTCAAAGACTTCAGATTTTTGCCTAAGGAAAAATAACCAGCAGTACCTTGAGTAGTCATCGATGAAGGTGAGCACATATTTGCTGCAGCCATAGGAGGGTGTGGGGAGTGGCCCTATCAGATCAGAATGCACTATTCCAAGTGGTTGATCAGCCCTCCTTTCCTTCCCTTTGTCATACTTCTTTTCAGGATGCTTCCCAATCATGCAACCCTTGCATGTTCCACTTGAAAAACTGATTTGTGGCAGCCCTTCTACCATCTTTTCTTTGCTCAAAACTTGAAGATATCTGTAGTTTAGGTGCCCATACCTTTGATTCCATAGCTTGCTGGTCTCATTCCCATGTGACAGAAGCACACTTGGTGAAGAGAATTCGAGGAAGTGGGAGAACTTGTACATCTTCATGTCATGGTCTGCAACGCCCTTTGCAACAATTTTCCCGGTGGAAACTTCTGATATCTCCACATCATCTTGAGTGAAGACCACCTTCTTTGCTGCTCCAGTATGTGTCATTTGATATACAGAGAGCAAGTTTGCTGCAAGATTTGGCACATACAGCACATTGGAGAAGAATCCATTCTCCATAGAGATTTTCCCAATGCCATGAGCAGGGATTTCTGAGTCATCTCCCATTCGAATTGAGAGGCCACTGTAGGGAGCAAGTTCAGAAAACGAGTCTCTTGAGGAAGCCATGTGCCTTGAGGCACCTGAATCAATGATGAACAAAGGGGAATGAGATGAACTAGCCACCAAAGCATGACAGCTCTCCTTGTCTTCAGAAACGCACTCCTTCTTCTTGGAACTTTCAGGAAGAGGAATATTATTTTTCTGTAGGAGATGGGTCATGGTGTCTATGGTTTTCTTCATGCATGAGCTCTCTGGATGAAAACCTCTTTGACAGTAGCTACATTTTGTCTTCTCAGCCTTCTTTCCCTTGTTCTTGACAGGATTCGAAACCCCCTCAGAGGATTTGGGCCTCTCATCCTTCCTCTTCTTCTCTTGAGGTTTCGACCCCTTGGGTTTTTGCTTGCCTCTTCCACATTTCGAATCTCCAGCTGCAAGAACTTGATCTTTTTTCTTGATGGAGTCCATCAAGACCAGCTTGTCTTGCTCTTGAGTTAGCATCTCCATGAAGTCAGCCAAATATGGCATCTTCCAACCTCTAACTGTGAGCCTTGTGGAGTTGAAGGAAGACACAAAAAATGAGTATTCAGAACCCAATTTGGAGAGAATGGACAACACCAACTGTTCTTCTTTCTTCTCTATGCCACATTGTCTGATCTGCAAGACCAAGTTCTTGAACTTGGTGAAGAAGTCCTGGATGGAATCGAAATTCCCTGGGCTCAGTGAGACAAGCTCATTTTCGAGCTGGTGGCCTCTCATCTCATCAGTCTTTCCAAACAGTGTCTCAAGCTTGAGCCACACTTCATTTGGAGTTGCTAGACTTTCTACATGAAACAGGAGGTCTCTCGAAATGCTGAGACAAAGGAGGCCAAATGCCTCATCCATTGTGTTAAAAAACTTGGATTTCTCCACAGCTGAGTTTGGCTCAACCTCAGTGCCCATCGTAATTCTATAGAGACCCTTAGATCTCAGCAAAATCACCATTTCTGCCTTCCAATCGAAATAGTTGAAGGGAGTGAGCACGTTTGGGTGAGATGGCTCCATTCTCCTCTGCTGCAATTCGCACTTGCTGACAATGTTGGTCTTCAATACCTGCAAACAACTCTCAAATCACTCTGGAGGGATCTACACTAACAGATTCGAACCCTGTATGGATAGTGGGTGCATTCGGGAGAGCATCACACCTGAGAGGAGCCACTAGATTTCTCCAGTAAGCTCAAGGCAATGGCCTCAGGAATTATGTGGTTTCTCCACTGCTTCTGGCAATCCACTACAACAGTCTTGCTGGTTCGAATTCTAGCTCCAAGAGCTCTGATACCATGTAAAATCTCAATCACAGCTGAACCTAGCTACTGTGGATTCCTCACTGGTGAAAGATTGCACAACATTTGCAAGAATTGCATAAAAAATTAAATGAATGAAGAACAATACACATCAAATTGGTGAATAATGTCAATATTATTAACTGTCCAACCTTAACATAGGTTAAGAACACCCATATATACAAATCTGGAAGAATTCGAATCCATCTGGAGTGTTCACACTGATCTAGCTTAGAAATAGCTCAAACCCCCCTAGGTTGACCAAAATATCCCAAACCATCCCAAACTGGTTCGAATCAGCTGTGTGAATGCTAGGAATGACTGGACAGGCCCATGTGACCTCACACATGTGAAGAAAATGGTTGGTTAGAGGTTTGGTAGCTAAAATTGGCCAAAATTATGACAAAGTTGGCAAGATTGTCCACAAATTGAGCAAATGCGCCCTAGGTAGAAGAGAAGCATGCTGAGTGCATTAAATGACCTGAGGAGGGCGCTCTAGGCATGCTGAGTGCATTAATTGCCCTGGGGAGCACTCCACATAGCTGGTTTGACTCAGCACTTATTCACATTGCTAACTAGTTCAAGATAGTTTGACCATTTAGTAGCTAACCAACTTAGGGATGTAATCATTAATCACTTGGGCACTAATTAACCATCATTAATAAATGATTAATGTACATAGGTGTAAAAATGTTCTAACAGATTATGGTGTTTGTATGTAGCGAGTTAGATCTGCAACATATCAATCTATCTTACTAAGAAATGGTGAGTTCCTATGTCAGCAACATGAAAATATTATCACAAGTTTACAAAGATCTATAATCATTAATCAAAACTCATTAAGATCTAGATTCATTTAAGAATTAAATTCATGCATGATAAGCCAAATTCAAACTCTTAGATGGTAAAAACTTGAATCCATTCATATTAAAACTAAGAAGAAGATCTTTACCAATGATCTTGGTGTGAATCCCTCTTCCATTGTCATGAGCTTCCCTTCCTTCACCCTTGCTTTTGAAGAATTTGAGCTCCTTCTCCTCTTTCATAATCTCTTCAGCATGCCTTTGTTCCTCCTTTTCTCCCCTCTACAATGCCTCCCATGCCTTTCTTATATAGAATTGGGAAATGAGCCCTCATGTTTCTCTTTTCAATGTGGGATTATCCCTTTTCATCTTTTTTTGATTATTTTAGCTCAAAACCCACTTTTCCGTAGTTTTTAGGCTTTTTGCACAACTTTAACATACTTTAAGTACAATTAATGCACTTTAATGCATTCATCTTCACTTATTGATTGGTGTACCTTAGTTTTAGACCTTTTATGAGCGGTTCAGTCACTGAACTTGGTCTTCTTAGGTTCTTACTGTCTTCACCTAATCCTTCCATTTATAGGAGAAGTGATTAGATCAGAGAGGACTTGTCTCTGAATGTACTTATGTTTCTGTCTTCACGTTGCGAGCGCATGGTAAAAATGTGCTTCTTCTATCACATGACTAGGGTGTTAATTTGATTGTTAACACACCGGAATTACTAGAACTGAAAATGCAATTACAAGAGTTGTTGGAAAAGAAATATATCAAGCCAAGTGTGTCCCCGTGGGGATCACCTGTTCTATTTGTGAAAAAGAAAGATGGAACACTCAGGTTATGTATTGACTACAAGCAATTGAACAAGGTCACTGTGAAGAACGAATACCCATTGCCCCGAATTGATGACCTTTTTTATCAAATGAAAGGAGAAAAGGTATTTTCAAAGATTGAATTGAGGCCTGGTTACCATCAGGTAAGAATCAAAGAGGAAGATATTCATAAGACAGCCTTTAGAACGAGGTATGGACACTATGAGTTTGTGGTGGTACCATTTGGTCTCACAAATGGACCAACTACATTCATGTGTCTCATGAATAGTGTTTTTAGTAAGTATTTGGACAAGTTTGTTCTCATTTTTCTAGATGACATTCTTATCTATTCTAAGAATGAAGAGGAGCATGAAGAACATTTGAGAATGACTTTGCAATTTCTAAGGGAGCATAAGTTGTATGCAACGCTAAGGAAATGTGACTTTTATAAAGATAGAATTCATTATTTGGGTCACATTATCTCAGACGAAGGAATATCTGTGGACCCTAAGAAGATTGAAACCATTAGGAATTGGACAACTCCAAGAAATGTGACAGATGTGAGATCCTTTATGGGACTTGCTGAGTACTATAGGAGGCTCATTGAAGGATTCTCCAAGGTCGCAAACCTGATCACTTCTTTGCAAAAGAAGGGGATAAAGTTAGAATGGTCACCAAGATGTGAGGAAAGTTTCCAATGGTTGAAGAATCTTCTTATGAGTGCACCAATTTGAAAATTGCAGACCCAGAAAAAGACCTTGTGGTGTGTACTAATGCATGCAATCAAGGACTTGGAGGAGTTCTTATGCAAGACAACCACGTGGTATGCTATGAGTCGAGAAAGTTGAAGGAGCATGAGAAAAACTATGCTACTCATGATTTAGAACTTGCAGCCATAGTACATGCTTTAAAGATGTGGAGGCATTACTTAATGGGCAGGAGATTTGAGCTAAGAACAGACCATTGTGGTCTGAAATACTTATTTGATCAACCAAATTTGAATGCTAGGAAAGCTAGATGGTTGGATTTTTTGTGTGAATTTGATTTTGAAATCAAACACATAAAATGGAAAGAAAACAAGGTGGTTGATGCGCTCAGTAGGAAATTACATGAAATGCACGTGGTAGTGCTTAGTACTTGCCAACCAAATTTGAGGCAACAGATTGTTAACCATATTGTTGAAGATGAAGTGTATGTGCAGATAAAGGGCAAATTGCAGCAGCAAGACCTTGAAAAGAAGTATGAAGGATACCATTTGGAAGAAGACGGACTTCTTACTTATAAGAATAGAGCCTATATTCCAAATGTGGCAGATTTGAGGAGGATTGTTATGGATGAAATCCATAAAGCTCCATACTCTGGTCACCAAAGATATCCGAAAACAATTACTACAGCAAAAAAATATTATTTCTAGCCAGAGATGAAGAAGGATGTTGCTCAATACATTTCTAAGTGCATGAAATGTCAGCAAGTGAAGGTTGAACACCAACACCTAGTAGGTTTATTGCACCCAGGGCCAAATCCTGAATGGAAATGGGAAGTAATTTCCATGGATTTTATTATAGGATTTCCAATGACTGTGAGACAACATGATTCCATCATGGTTGTGGTGGACAAGTTAACAAAGGAAACACATTTTATACCGGTTAAGTCCAAACATAAAGCCGATGCCATTGCAAATATTTTCATGAAATAAATCTTCAGGTTACATGGATTGCCTAAGGCAATAATTTTTGATAGGGACACAAAGTTCACTTCCAATTTTTGGAAAGGTCTCTTTGCCGATTTGGGTACACAGTTGAAATTTAGTACTGTGTACCATCCTCAAATAGATGGAAAAATGGAAAGAGTAAATTAGGTGCTTGAAGACATGCTCTGCATGTATGTAATGGACAAACCATCCAAGTGGAAGGATTATCTACACCTGGTAGAGTTTGCATATAACAATGGGCAGCAAGAATCATTGGGAATGAGTCCATATGAGGTTTTGTACGGCAGAAGGTGTAGGACACCAGTGACTTGGGAAAATCCAGTGAACAAAATTGTACTTGGGCTAGAATTGCTTAAGGAAATGGAGCAAGAGGTTGCAAAGATCAAGCAGAATTTAGAAGCAGCACGGGATAGACACAAAATCTATGCAAATAAGCATAGGGTGCATAGGGAATTCAGTGTTGGGGATCATGTGTATATTAGAGTGAGGCCAATGAAGGGTTCCTTGAGGCTTCGGAGTTGTGCCAAGCTATCACCTAGATATTGTGGGCCATTTGAAGTGCTTGAAAGAATAGGGCCAGTTGCATATAGACTTGCATTGCCTGCTAGCACTAGAGATCATAATGTTTTTCATGTCTCTTTGCTTAAGAAATATGCACATGATCCTAACCATGTGATTAATTGGGATGTGATCCAGGTTGAACCTGAGGGAGAGTTCCAAACCGATCCATTGCGCATCCTAGACAAGAAGGTAACATTGCTCCGGAACCAAGCCATCGGGCAGGTAAAGGTGCGATGGAAGCACTACGGTCCCAATGAGGCTACATGGGAGTTGGAGGATGCCATGAGAGTGGCATATCCATTTTTGTTCAATTTTGATGAGCACTGAGGACAGTGCTAATCTAAGGGGAGGGGAATGTCACATCCCCATTTTGACCCTATTGCATTAAAATTGTAAATGATGTAAATATCATTATTAAATCATGGTGAGGAGCTCAAGGCCAAGGCCCCACCATCGATTTATCATTTTATGTATCAACAATTAAAAATCGGTGCATATGGTTCTTGTGTTGGACAGGCACAACGTAAATTAAGACATCATGTAAATATGAATTTTAATGAAATACCCACAACTAGCTATGCAATGCAACAAAGAGATGGGGGCATGATTTTACAAGGAATAGGGAGGGAAATTATTCAAACCCTTGAGCCAATGGTGCTAATCCAAATGTCATTGAGAGAACCCATAAACCATCAACTACCCTTTTTGACTTATGCACCCAATCATTTAATTCTTCTAAGTGTTGGTTCAGGTAGTTAATGCCTTGGGATTAGAGAGGTATGGCAGCCAATTTCGTGTATGGGCAAGCCATCAACCTAGGAAATCGTATTTTTGCTTCTTGGGCAAGAAAACACCCACAAAATTGTGCCCAAAGCCATTCTTCACCCATAGACTTTTCTCTCTCACGCAGTCTGAGCTAGTTGGGGCTTTCTCCTTCACGTTTTCCATCTTTTTCTTGCATTTTCCATGGTGGGGAACTCATTTTTGTATTGCACAGTGGATGGGAGGAAGAGAGTCATGATTTTGGGGTTTATGGAGGTCGTTCTTGTCTTTTGAATGCCCATAAACGTTTTCTGAAAACGATTTTGCTCTCCCAGGTTTGTTTCCCCATCTTCCATTTTCTTTTTGGTTGCCGACGTTTTTATGAAGCTAATGGAAACTCCATTTTGGGAATCCCATTATAAAAACACTTTTGTTCATGTCCAGCACTTGTGATTTTGTTGTTTTGTGCATCCCTGTTTTGGTTTGAACCTGTGCAAGGAATTTGGAGTGGAAGTGGACTAGAATTGGATTGATAAACCTAGTGAGGAAGGTAGCCTCTCAAGAAGATCAAAGGGCTACCTACTCTTCTTTGTACAGCTTGAACATCACTGAATTGGAAGGTATGGCCTGAGGGACTTTGCAGTAGTGAAGGGAATACTTCCTTGAGTCAAGTGTGTAGGCATTGTGGGGAACCAAGCTGGATAGATCTTGTAGAGGTACCCATAGCTCTGTGGTTGAGCTCACTAGCTTAGCGATTCTTTCCTTTCCTTTTCCTTAGTAGCTTGATAAACCCAAATATGGATTGGCTTGCCCGAGTTTGGTGTATTGTGGCTATGAGTGAGTCTGTTGTTCCCTTTTTCCTGGTAGAATCATGCCCATCTCGGGGGTGGCCATTGTGTTGAGAGATTGATGAGCACAATTGGCCTATGGTTGGGTGGAACGTTGCAGTTGCATAGCCATTTGCTCGGGACTACTTTGGTTTAAGATAAGTACTCTCTCTTGTGTTAATTCTATAATGTATTTATTTGATGAATATATTGAATGTATGCTATATGTGTAATAGAAGTTACTTCCACTGTGTTTATTGACTATATATATACATCTGCATATGTCCCTTTCTTTTATATTCTGGGAATGATGTTAATAATCATGGGGCTAGATGCCCGGATTTAGTGTCATGTTCTCTCCCTTGCTGGGTCTGATGGGAGGGTATGTGACAGGTGCACAGGTGATGCATGTGTAGGCTGTGAAGTGGGCAGTTGAGAACCATTAGCATCTTGGGATTCACGATCCCTCAACCAGAAAAAAGGTGCTAATACAGTATTTCCAAAATCATCAATCAGAACTTTATCAGTAGGAGGAACACTTTATTTGGATTTCAAAGGAGAACCTGCTTTAGCTTCTATGCCAAAACGCATCCAACTTTCTGAATCAATGTGTATTTTGTCAGAATTCCTTGGTAGTACATGTTCATTAATAACATCATCCTCATTTTGGATTATACTATTTTTCAGAGTTGGACACACGTTTTCCAAGTCTAAGAGGTGTCTCCTCATAACTTCCAGGTGGATACAAAGAGACTTATACTCTTTTCTTTGATGGAAATGAATGCTTTATAGGTTGATGAGGACTTGGAATTGCCTGATCAAGAGTCTTTTGTTCAATATTTTCAGCATTCGTGTTTTATGATAATCCAACAGACAAAACTATTGATAATCAAGATGGTTTATGCCCATAGTTTCCATGACCACGTCCCTTGGACCTCTTTGTCTTCCTACCAGGTTGCATAAGTGATATTCGATTGAGAACATTTTGACAAGGGGGTTTATTCTCCTTATCTTGGCCATATGATACCATGTAACATGCAATGATCAATCTAAGAAAAGAGTATCGATCAAAATATTCTAAGCAATGTAAACAACTAACTAATAACTATTACTCTGCATTATTAACAATACTATAATTTCATTACAACATTACATGACAAGTTACATGACAACACGTCATAACAACATTTTTTAAGACACATCCACATGTCCCTATCAATGGGGAATAAAGTGGGTTTCTTGAAGGCTATGGAAAGACTACATAACAGTGGGGGGGGGAATCTCTATGGTCCTTCAAATTTTTGTCATCTCAAGAGAGCGTATATAGTAGAGAGCTTAAGCTAAGTAGTGGAGGGACTAATCTAAGGGAGGAATATGTAATTAATTCCATGGCCACAATAGATCATAGACAATGCTCTTAGAAAGAAGTTCTAGATGATTTATTTCAGTATAAATATATTCTTCTTCAACAAATCATCCCACAAAATGTCTTAGAACAGTTGGGATTGCTGACAAAGACCATCATAGAAGAGGAATTCAAGCCTATCCATTTTGTAGCTTCTCTACACATGGGAAAGGGACACATCATAACAGGGCGTCATAATCTTTATTTAATGATATCTAAGAAAAGGACTTCTCACATATGTCTGTAAGAGTTTTGTTGTGCACAAAGTCCAAAGACCTTTGAAAGATGCCACCCTTGTAGGAAGAAGCCAATTTCTCTGTCGTTTGAAATGTCTAGGCCTTAGGTCCACTTGCAACAACTTCTAAAGCGACCCACAAAATTCCATCCAACAACTGGGCTCACTGTCATAGACCATCATGGAAGAGAACTTCCATCCCATCCATTTTATATCTTCTCTATGCATGGTAAAGGAGGATATAATAGAAGGGTCTCAGAATCCTTTTTTGATTACATGCTATCTAAGTGAAGGATTTCTCATAGATGTATGTGAGAGTTTTTGAAATAGCTGATGCAAACTGAAGGTACAAACTGCTGATGTGTTCTCTCACAAGCAAAATCATGATCGTCAGTAGCATACTGAACGCCACTAAAGTATGGGGTCTTCTACACAAATCATCTACAGTGCATGCCCTATCAAGTGAATAAAGGTGTTGATGTCGAACCTGATGTGGCATCGTCTGATTACCAGTCATTGATGTATACCGTTAACAGACGTGAGATAACCCATCGATAATGAAAATGGGCAACAAGGCACAGAGTACATTCACCAAGTGCGAATAGAGGTGTTTAGGTCGAACACTTGATGAATCCATCGATAAGGGGACATTAATGAATTCCCAATATGTCGATGGCGAGAGAACCTACCACTAATGACTGCAAGCCTCAAGGTACTCAACGAACTCTAAGTCTCGATTCTAGAATAAATGAGTTGGAGTCGACGGATTAAGAATCGCTGGAAGGAGGGAATTAATGGATCCCCCATTAACCAACACGAGGTAACAGCTACGCTAAAATATTTGGAAGAACTCAGACAAACCGATTGAGCTGTAAAAGATGGCCGACATGCAATAGTAAAGAGATATGAGGAGTGGCCGAATCTGGTTTCAATACTTTCTTTGAACAATAGCATGAGCATATGGATAGACTCGGGCAGCATAGACTCAAAACTAGATGATAATAACACTTTGTGATGCAGGAGGCATCAACAAAGGCTCCATAATGACTGGAAGCTTAACCCATTGGTGGAGTAAAATCTGAGAAACGAGTACAGCTCCTAAGTTCCTACTAATGTCCCAACTCATGATGAATGGATTGGAGATGAATTCTCTATTCAAATGTGACACGACAACTGCCAATAAGAGGTAGTAAATATTTTCCCATCTGGATTTTTCAGTTATATGATTTTTTTTGGTCTTTTTCATATTATGAAATCTTGAAAAAGAATAAAATTGCTTATGGTACAAAAGTGAGGGAACGAGTTTCAAGTTCAAGCAAACTAGTTCCAAGCAGTAGAACATACCTATGATCAATGCAAGAAAGCATGTGCAAGATTTGGATGCTCGCCCGGGTGCTCCCTCAAGGTAAAGGATCATCAAGATGTGAAAGATAATTGAAGGCTCTGCTTGGCTCGGAAGGTAAAGTGCTCAGGCACATGGCTAATAACTGCGAAAATCGGGAGTCGATACGAGGCTCAAAGGAAAGCAGGATGATGCAATGCATCCACAACTTGACATAAATGGGGAGTCCTCATGGGAGATAGCCAAAATAAAATGAAGTAGAGTATGAGTCGTCATCACAATGTCATGGCGTAACTACAAAGGACTCCCAATCCTAAGGAGACACAACGACATGGGCTCCAAAAGGCATAAAAGGATCTAACTAGGCCACCCATGGTCAGACAAGCCCTACCGCCAAATAATGACACTTCTAAAGCATCATAGAGGTTCCGTGTTAGTTAAAAAGCGAGGTCACACCTAAGGTTTATGAATGTGGTCATAAGGTAGATGAAAAAATGCAAGTGAAATGACATCTTAACCTATATGCCCGGTGTAGAAAATACATGTCGAAGGCACCAAGTGGTTCAAAATTCCACTCTCGTCGGAAAAAATTGCTCAAAAAGGAACTTTATAACGACATATTAGTCCAAAATAACTCAAAAATGGAAAAACTATAGAAAAGTGGGTTTGAAAATTATAAATAGTAAAAAGAATTACTTTTACCACATCATTTTCACTTTTCACCCCGCATAGTGCTTTTGGGTTGTTTTTACTTCCGATCTTCAATTGACGGTTCCGGGAGCTACGAGCATTGGAATCACGAGCTGTCTGGATCAGGTTAGTGCTCTCATCTTCCTATTCAATTTGATGGTTTTTAAATTAGTTTTTAATGGTCAATTTTTAATTTTTCAAAGAATTAAACCTATTCAGCGTTGTACACAGGCTATAACTTCACGGGTCGCATGGAGGGCTGCTTGTACCCGGTAAAACTAGGCATTGACCACGTATACGCGCAACTGTATACAAATTAGCTTGCGTACAATAGCGTGAGTGATGTTTTTAAACAAATGGGCACTAAAAATATTCATTTCTTTGCTTCTAGGATGGTTCTAGAATGGAGAGAGAGGGAGCATGATGTCATCGATTAGCGTATTCGCGAAGACTTGGTCGCCCAACAAGCATTGCAAGCTTGTGGTTTATACAAATTTTGGAGCATCAAGGGTTTGAGGGCCCACAACCGATTGCTCAGCACGTTGGTCAACTATTGGGATGCAGAAGCACAACATTTTGATTTAGATGGGAAACCGCTTCCATTGGAGGTGGAAGATATATACTTCATCATTGGATTGTCCTGCCAAGGGGAGGTGGCGAGTCTTATGTTGTGAGATTTTCTCCCTACGGATAGGTAGATATCCCCTTGGGATTAGAAAAGGCCCCTAGTTTCCTACCCAAGACAGAGATGAAACAAATAGACATTATAGTCCTCCTAAATCTAGTTCACACATCAGATAACAAGCTATGGAAATACAAAGCAAGTAGATGGCATACCTTAATTTGATGGTTGTCCTTGCTGTTCCTTAATTGATCCAGCTCCAGCCTTTGATTATGGACTTATGAACCTGTTCAAAAAGGAACTACAACACCTTCTCCAAAGCAATATATGTATAAACAAAGATCTAACTATAAAAACATAGACAATTTCATGCATTCATCATTAAAGACATGAAAATGAGAGGAATAGGCTAAGTTATATTAATGAGAAGAAAGCCAAAAGAAGTTGATTACAATGTTATACCTTGATGTCCAAAGTAGCACCACCACCTCCAAGCTCTCCAACATCACCCTTGCAAAACTAATAGGATCAAAAGTTTGGTGCTTCCAAGATCACCCCCCCTAGCTCATGGATGGCTCTCTTTAAGTAGAATTTGGGAGGCCAACCACTAAGAGGATATTATGGATCTAAGTGAATAATATGTGGATCAAGGATCGAAATCATGCCAAGGAGGGAAAGTGAGATGGGATTCGAAGGGGTACCTCATCCCAATAAAATCTCCATGAGATCAAAGATCCAAAATCAAAGGGATAAGTGTTAACACCCAAAAAGTGCTCACTAGCTCATTTCCCTATTCACATGACTCATTTGTCCACTTTTTCACCATCTGAGCCTCTGAAACCAACAAAAGGTCACCAAAAGACCTGAGTACACCCCTTTTCCCACTAAAAAAGATTATTTTTCCTAAAAAAGCATAAAAAACCCTCAAAAAGGGTCCAAAATTCCCAAAAATTAAAAAGGGAATAAAAATATTAATTTTATTCAAAAAAGGAAAAAGGAGGGAAAAGTACCTAAATCATGTTGGTCAATACCATTTGGTTTCCACAAAACCACAAATGGTATTCCCCACCACCAAAACCTATAAAAAGGTGGTAGGGGCTCCTCATTTCACATCCATCCATTATCTCATCCTCATGCTGCCGAAATCTCCCTTGAGTATTTTGGCCATCGTAAGCAACCTTGGAGAAGGAGACCTCTTGGAGCTTGGAGCTACTTATCTTGGGAGTTGCTCTACATCAACCTTCACCATTGGAGGTATGACTATTGCAAGCATTAGCTTGCCCCATTTTTAAATACAAATTTATTCTTTCATATTTTCTTGTTCTTATTTTTGAAATATTTCAATTATTTGCTTATATTCTTGCATAGATCCATGATTAGTTTTGTTTAGATTAGTTTCTTGTTTAATTCTATTGAAACTGCTGCTACTAGTTAGCAGGTGCCCATAGCACTAAGCCTGGTTGCAAAACCGGGCCAATAGTTTTTGGCGACTCCGCTGTTTTTTGAACAATAGATCTCTATTTTTGCTTTTAATCTTAGTTTTTTATTAGTTTTTAACCTTTAGATCCATAGATCTGCCATCCTAGACAGCAAATCCATTGCTGATCTAGGTCTTGGCCCATTTTTTAGCCATTAACAGCCCGAAATTCTCAATTTTCGGCGTCGTTTTTCGGCATCCACATACGGCTTTCGCCTAGCGGATTTTTGCCCAACAGTCGCGCGGCTCATCGCGACTGCGCAGTTCACCGCGGCTTCGCGGCCATTTAGCACGCTGCACATCGCGGCTTCGTGGACCTTTTCCGCGCTGCACATCGCGACTGTGTGACCAAATCCCGCGCTGCACATCACGGCTTCGCGGTCAAAACCCGCGCTACACATCGCAGCTTCACGGTCAAAACCCGCGCTTCCCATCGCGACTGTGCGACAGAAACCCGCGCGGTCCATCGTGGCTTTTCTGTCTGAACCCGCGATGCTAATTTTTTCATTCGACCGAATCGTTTAAAAAAATAATTTCTTACTGTACTTTCTGCTCACATAGCACATTTTCCAGTATTAGAAATTCTGCATATTTTACAGCTATCGAAACATTTTACTATTTAGAATGCACATGTGAAAGAAGTCTTTTTAAAGATTTTCATCAATTGAAAGAAGGATCTATTTTTGCATTTTATCTAGATTTAAAATTTATTGTTGTTTGCTTCTTTAATATTTTGCCCATAGCAATTATTGAAAACGAAATCCATTTATTTCGAAAAGAAGTTATATTATTTGTTTTCCTGTTTGAAAGATCCTTTGTTTTTCGAATAGTCCTTGAAAAGCATTTAATTTCCATTTATTGAAAAAGTCATAAAATTTGCTTTTGTTTTCAAAAGATCCTTTGTTTTTTTAATACTTAGCATTTACTTTTTTCAGTTTCAGTTTAAAATACCACACGTGCACCCAATCAAACACTAATTTTAAACTGAGCCTTAAAACTTACCCTAATTTCAACCCACTTTTAACCCCACTTGGGGAACACTAAAAGAACTTTGTAGCTAGGTAGTATTGAGGGGGTAGGTGTTCCAATAACACCCCTCAGTTCTTACATCTGAGACATAGTTGTTGTCCTTTAGGGAGCTAAAATCTCTTAGTATTTATTGGCACGGTCACAACCGGTTTATGGGAAGGCCTCTCCCCTAGGAGGGTTGAAGTCGCGAGGATGGTTCCGGAAGCCTGAGTGGAATACCGAAATCCATTCAGTAACCGAAGGGCTACCATTCGCAGTTCTCGGGATATCCCTGTATTGGGATATTGCGATCAAGGACCAAATGACAGATTTACCTTTTCTCGACGTGTCATGAACGGAGTATCCTAGTAGCCATTCTTTAGGATTGATTACCCGGTGTCCCTCCCGGTAGGGGGATATCTAGCCGTGGACTCAACACTCAATATTGTCTGACTTGGATTTCATCACCTTGCAGAGAATATAGTTTGTTGATTCACAATACTTTTAGTTAGGTGTTTGCATGATTCAACCCACCTTTGGTATAGTTACACCTATTTTTTCTAGAAGTTGTTTGCATGTTGGTACTCTGACCATTTTTTGCATCCCTCCACTTATTGTAGCACAGCTGCTAGAATAAGTGCCTTTTTTGAGGTTGATTTTTTGGCCTGAGAGCCTTCATTTTTACTCCCCTTCTTGCACCCTTGGTTGCATTAGGGTTTTGATTTTTTTATACATTACCATTTTACACATACAGATTTTTACACAAAAACTTATTTTCTCACCATTGAGAATTTTAGATGCTCTCGTCGTCTTCAGGGCGAACTCCCAAAGTTCAGTCTACTAGGCTCGCCATGTCACATACACCGAGCCTTATCCCTTGACTCGACACATCGTCATTCAACTAGACAGTCATCCAATTCTGACATGCCTCACTTCACTTCTGATTCTGAGGCAGAATCCGAAAACCCCACTGCGTTATTCCCAACCAACATTATGGTTGGAACACCATTTGATCCACTCTTTACCAGCACCATAGGAGAGACGTCTACAGACCCTTCTACTGCGGTGCCATCCATGGCAGCACCTACCCCCCTAGGTATGCCTAATATGGCAGACACTCCACATTTCGGAATGCCCAACACAGGGCCACCTCCTGTTATAGGAATCCCCAACACAAGGCCACCACCTGTTATGGGTATGCCCAACATAGGGGTCACACCCCCTCTGATTCCCACAACTCAGATTCCAGGAATCGCCACTACTATTCCTAACCCAAGTGTAACCCATGTTGCACTTGGAAGCGCTAGCCCATACCAGACCACACCTATTGGAGGACATATACCTTCGATACCTAGCATACCTTTAGGCGCTACTGGACCCCTACATCATACCACCATGACTAGGCATGTCCCAGTCCCAGTCACTACATCTGCTAGCTTACCGTATATGGCGAGTCTGAACTTGCCATATTTAGCTAGGCTCACCAATGACCCTATCAGACACGATCCTGCGTGGCCTCACATGCCCACCAAACTCCCTTCCGACATCCCTAAGTTTGAGGGAAAGGCAGGTGAGGACCCCCATAACCATATCATGTCCTTCCATCTATGGTGTTCCTCCAACTCCATAGTGGACGACTCTGTCTGCCTCCGACTATTACAACGCACCTTCACTGGCTCTACAGCCAAGTGGTATATCGAGCAGCCCCATGGGACGCATGCCACCTTCACCTCCCTTGCCTCGACCTTCCTGCAGTTCTTTCAGTTACCTGTCCGCTATGATGCGGGCATTGAGATCCTATTGTCTTGCAGACAGAACACGACCACCCACATCACTAACCACATTCATGAGTGGCATCGACATCGAAGCCTCTGCAAAATCAAGTTAGACGACCGTATCTTCCTAGATTGGTTTCTAAAATCCCTTCTCCCTCTCATTGCGAAGGATGTGGCATCCGAAAGACCCCAGTCTGAAGAAGAGGCCATCCTCAAAGCCCAACAGTTTGATCTTATTTACGCCCAATCGGGTTATCTGTATACCATTATACCGGACGCCCCTCGGGGCAAGTCATCCCAACATGATGCGCCGGGGGCATCCCATGCCGCTAATTGCATCATTGGTCGTATGGCCTCGCATCCCCAACCCTTTTCCATCACACATCCTAGCCATGGTCCCGACCTTTCGCGGGCTACATCTCAGTCTGGAGCAACCAGTTCATATGCTCCCATGGCACATCACCACCATACCCATGGACCTTCATGTCCACCTCAATGTTTTGGTCATGCACCACCTGCATACGCCCCCCTAGCTGCACCTCAACCAGTGTACTATCCACAGCAAGCTGTGGCAGCTAACCCAACACCTCCAATAGCTTAGGGTTACCAACAACCCCAGCAGGCAAATGGACCACCTCCAGCCCCACAGGCTTATTATCCACCACAACCTGCTCCTGCACCTGCGACGAACCAAAATCCTCCCACTGCTCAAGGGCAAGTGTACACACAGCACAACCAGCCCCAGAACCAAAACAACCAGCGCAACCAAGGTGCGCAACAGAACCGTGGTAGAGGTCGCAACCGCGGTAATAACCAACAACATCAGTAAGGTCCTCCACCTCCCAATCCTCCGTAGAATAACAATGCTGCTCCTCCCAACCGCAATCCGAATCGGAATCCTAAGCAGCCTAGAAATAATAACCTCAGAACAAACCACCCTTGTTCTATCTGTGGGGCCTATGGTCATTACACGCATTCTTGCCCACATTTGGAGTGAGCTCGGTAACTCTAGACTGACGATGCCCATCGTCAAGGGCAAGCGGCTCCTCAGCCGCCACCCAACCCTCCACCACCTCAACATCAACCCTTGGTGCTGCAAAACCCCTTTCCAAACCAGGGTGTAGTGAACACTCAGCCATTAGCCCCCCCTCAGGGCAACGTGCCACCACAGCAGATTACTTATGCAGCCCCTGATCAACCCATGTTTGATTCAGGAACTCACCATTTGTTGATGATGTCGACTGCCGATGCCAACCTCCAAACCCGCCGGAACCAATATGGCTCCACTTCTGAAGCCCCTCCCACCGACAAGAACACTAACGTTAATCCCACAGATCAAACGTTACGTATACCTCCGACTCCACTTGATGGCGCTTCCAAAGCACCTCGCTTCCCATTTCGTCATATCAACAATAATCCCAATGCTTGGGCTGCGTCGAATTACAACATCGTAGACGACTTAGCCCAGTCTCCTGCAGCCATGTCTGCTTTAGAAGTTTTGAAAAACTATCCTTCGCAGCGCAAAACTTTGCTCTCTGCCATTGGCGCCATTGACCCCAATGATTCACAACTGATCGCATTCGATTCAGACCAGTCTGAACCACGCCTGCCTTCCTCTTTAGCATTCCAAGTTTCTGTTTCTGTTCGGAATCTTGTCATCCATCGGTGCATTATCGATGAAGGGGCCTCCACATGGGTCATGTCCACATTCATTTGGCAGAAGTTGGGATCCCCTACTCTCCAGCAGTCCACCATTGCATTGCGTTCCTATGACGGCCGTTCGGCACAACCCCAAGGTCTATTAGCTAATGTCCCCGTCCAGCTGGCGGGTAAAACCGTGCTCATTGACATTGAGGTCATTAATGCCCAACTAGACTATAACCTTTTACTTGGTCGCAGCTACATGTATTCCATGCGGGCTGTTGCCTCATCCGTATTTCGCACCATGCAGTTCCCCCACGAGGGACGCGTGGTCAAGGTCGACCAGCTCACCTATTACGATCCCAAGGCCCCCGCCACACCTGAAAATGTTCTCCCCATGGTTGAACAACCTGTTTGTGGTGCAACTACCTCATTCATTTCCTCAGTAGGACCCAGACTTTACTCCGAGGCGCCGATGACCTCTACATTCCAGTCCATTCCACCACCGTCACCAGAGACCCACGTCGCTAACCTCTGCACTCTTTCACAAACACCCGGTAATCAACCCTCCTTGTTACCCAAACCACCATTGGTCCCTAGTCACACTGGAGTTACACCCATCCACACAATGCCCTTTCTATTTCCTCCTTCGGGTGTAGTAAGCACCCCGGTTATGGCTACCCTTAGTCTACCCGGGTTAACATTGGGATTACCCGTGTGGTATATTTCGCCTCCCGTTCCACCGCCGACACCAAATGGCATCCTGCAACCGGTGCAACCCATTGTCACTTCTACCCAACCACCTCCCGGTATCACTACTCCTTCGTCATCGACGAATCCCCCTCCACTCATCAGGCCCACTGGGGGCAGAGGCCCACAACCATACACTGCGGTACCACCACCCAAGGCAGTTAAACCTCCTCCCGTATTTCGTGCTCCTCCAAAATGCTCATTGTGTGATGAGTTAGGCCATCCAACCCATCAGTGTCCACAGTTACCTGCATTACAGGAACACATGCAAATGTTGGACGACGACCCCAACATCCCGGTGGTCAAACTCGATCCAAACCCAATGCCTCGTGATAAATCACTGCGTACCAACCACCCAGGTGCGATATGCGGTATTTACGGCCACTACTCACATCACTGTCCTGACATCCCAGATTACAGAGCAGCTCTCTACGAGATGAATAATTTGGACCTTGAGACGGCACCCCCTACTATCGAGGAGATCTACCCTCCCCCATCATCCTCATCCGGAGAGATTAACACCATCTACATGATCTCTTCGACTACCACTACCTCATCACTTGATGTGACCACTCAAAGCTCCCGCAATGATGACGAGATTCTCGAGGTTCCTATAGTGCCTGATTATCCCTGGGAAGACATGCACCCTCATTCACACTTCCTCCTAGAAGAGACCTCATCCACCACCGCTACCCAATTTGCGGTTGAGTCTAAACATTTCCTTCCTACTAAAGTCGACTGTTTCAAGGACCCTATTCCTACTCCTGATGCTTCTGAGGATAATAACATGCCCAATATTTCTTCCGTCATCCACATCGACATCTCTGACCCACCTGGTGCACTTCATACCATTACATTAGGAGCCTCCCACAGTGAGCACGAATTCGGAGAATATACAAAACTGTTCCAAGAATTCACTGATGTCTTTGCCTGGTCCTATACCGAAGTGCCCGGTCTTGACCCCGCCATCATAGAGCACCACCTTGACACCTCTGAGTCAAGGGGAATAATAGATTCCCTCGACCCTAGGATAGGGGGCATGATCAATCATTTTGAACCTTCCCCATCACATCTATCTCAGCAAGTCAATGAACCCATTGTTCAAACCCACACATATGTGATCCATAATCACAAACCCCATGCACATAGCATGGGGGCAAGTCATTAACCCTGCTCACTTTTTCACACTTGTGATCTCAACCATTTTTGAGGTCACATATCACTTGTAGATTTGATTTGATTTGATACACCTAGTATTCTCCCCCCGCGGGTCATCATTTATTCCCACCACTACATCCCTGGCTTGGTGGGCTCACCTTTATTGGTAGCCATTTTTTAACCTAGTTATTTCCTTTGACCATTCCGGAGTCCTTATGACCTCCGTTTCTCACACAATTTGCACCACCGGATTCAGTTTTCCGTGCTTGTGATGATGTTTGAGATCACTTCTCGCTCTCATGCCCAGATTTTTAGGGCATTTTTCCATGCCCCCTCGTCGCCTCGGTTCGCGTGCCACATCGGCCGTCGTCCGTTTTTGACAAGACTGATATCGTCGAATTCAGTTTTCCGCGCTCGTGATGATGCTTGAGATCATTTCTCGTTCTCACCTCCAGATTTTCTAGGCATTTTTTTTAAAATGTCACCCATCACCTCGGTTTGCGTGCCACATTGGCCGTTGCCCCTGTTTGACAATCTTTATGTCACTGGATCCAGTTTTCCGCACTCATGATGATGCTTGAGACCTTTTCTCGCTCCCATCAATCCTTTTTTGTTCAGTATAATTTTATCCCTTTTTTGGGCCGAGCAATCCCTTTTTACGAAAAAGGCACTTAGGGAGTTTCTGTTAAGCTTTTTTTTGACTCCTAAAACAATGAAAAGATCGCCGAGCAACCTTGCTTCCTTTTATGCTCGCTAAACGTATCTGAAAGGGCGTCTACCTGGTATAAGTTTACCCCTTTTCCGGACCTTGTAGACTAATTACGAAAAAGGTATACTCTAGTCACATCGGCTAGAAGAGTTCTCCATCCGCATCATTTTATGCTTTTTCGGGCCTTGGAGACTAAACTTATGAAAAAGAAACACCAGCAGAGTCCACTTACCGCTTTTAGACTCTATAAACATGAAAGCGACCACGAGCAATCACCATCCTGTGCTCGTAAAACCAACAGGACAGTAGTCATAACCACTGCAGAGTCTTCTTATCATTTTCAGACTCCTTAAACATGAAAGCACCAATGAGCACGAACAGTCCTGGGCTCACAAATCCATAGGACAGTACCATTTCAGAGCACACTTTTATCCCTTCTTGGAGCTCATTAAAACTACGAAGAAGGACCCAATGGTGCTTCTCGGTGCCACAACAGATCACGTTTACTCATATGGCAGCTTCCCCATTTTGGTCGCCTTTGTTCAGAGTATTCTGCAGTATGTCACCCTGAAAACCCCTTGACAGCACCCATCAGCTTGATTCCCCCCCAGAGTCCATACATACCCTTCAGTCCTTAAAATCTATGATCCTCAAACATATAAGCCAGTTCCCTACGTTGCCAGGTCAACCATGTCATCATGCTCTGAACAAAGGAAGTTTGAGTCTACCCACTTTTTGACCCAGTTATTTCCCATCCCCACAAGTATGTCAGTCCTACCATCAGTACTACAACACTTCAGTTCTACACCTCGTGCTCCTATCAAGAAAAAATCATTGCCTTGTTAGTTGCTGGTCTCCCTCTGTCGACGACAACCACATTTATTCTAGAGGATAGACCTAGAGGTCCCTGTGTCTTGGACTCATTACCATTTATGATGAGTGCCTACGAATCATTTCGAGAGGAATCCTCAGTGCCTTTCCAAATGGTTGTTTCTCACATGCTCGACTTCAACACCTTGATCGCATCGATGAGATTCACACAGGACATTGATCCTTTCAGTTATTAGTCGAAGACCCCAGATACCTCCTGACTCCTCCACATTTGAGAATCTTCCTATGGATAAAACCAGTTACACTTTTTCTATAGATATCCGGGTTGCGCATGGCGACAGTATTTAGATGTACCCCAGTTTCATACTCCCTTGAGTATACAGTTACATTAATTCTCAGAGATGACTCATAGTCTTTGAGTCCCTACAGATGTTGGACACCTTCAGTTTCAGCAGTTCATCAGTTATTCCAGTGTATCAGTTATTGAGATCAATTATGATCAGGAGTATATCCCAAAATAATGTCCCCCCTGGACCATTATGATGTACCAGTAGATTCTTTATGTATTAGATCCCCCTTCTTGGGACTAATTGTTATGTATATGTCTTGATACGAGCATGGGAATGCCCGCCTCGTCCATTATCAGAGATTATACCTCATTCATATTGAGGCCATGTAATATTTTTTGTTTTTGCAGCTTCCAAGGGTCGTGGCTCTAGTCTCCAACCGGTCTCTTCTCTCCCCTAAAACCCCAGAAAAAGACAAAAGAACTATGATGTCTATCGGCCATACGATGAGCTTCTGCCCTCACACATCAGGGGGCAATCTGTTAACACCCAAAAAGTGCTCACTAGCTCATTTCCCTATTCACATGACCCATTTGTCCACTTTTTCACCATATGAGCCTCTGAAACCAACAAAAGGTCACCAAAAGACCTGAGTACACCCCTTTTCCCACTAAAAAAGATTATTTTTCCTAAAAAAGCATAAAAAACCCTCAAAAGGGTCCAAAATTCCCAAAAATTAAAAAGGGAATAAAAATATTAATTTTATTCAAAAAAAGAAAAAGGAGGGAAAAGTACCTAAACCATGTTGGTCAATACCATTTGGTTTCCACAAAACCACAAATGGTATTCCCCACCACCAAAACCTATAAAAAGGTGGTAGGGGCTCCTCATTTCACATCCATCCATTATCTCATCCTCATGCTGCTGAAATCTCCCTTGAGTATTTTGGCCATCGTAAGCAACCTTGGAGAAGGAGACCTCTTGGAGCTTGGAGCTACTTATCTTGGGAATTGCTCTACATCAACCTTCACCATTGGAGGTATGACTATTGCAAGCATTAGCTTGCCCCATTTTTAAATACAAATTTATTCTTTCATATTTTCTTGTTCTTGTTTTTAAAATATTTCAATTATTTGCTTATATTCTTGCATAGATCCATGATTAGTTTTGTTTAGATTAGTTTCTTGTTTAATTCTATTGAAACTGCTGCTACTAGTTAGCAGGTGCCCATAGCACTAAGCCTGGTTGCAAAACCGGGCCAACAATAAGCCTAAACCAAAACTACCGCTCCCCTATAACTAAGAAAAGAGTGGTAGTAATACTCCCCCATAGGCATGCAGAACGTGGTAGTTTGACAGTACCACTCCCCCATAAGCATGCAAGGCGCGGTAATTCCAGAAGGCTAACTTTTGGAGGTGGTTAATGTGGGTTTCGACCCCTTGCTTGTTGGATTTTCTTCCAAGTGTGACTAGGGAAGGTACCAACATTAGAATGAAGGGTCCTAACACCCTTAGGAGGCATAAACATCATGTTTTCCATGGTGGTGAAACATGTATATTCTCACTTACACATGATGTGGCAATTTGAGGTATAACAGATGACCCCTAAAGTGCGAGGTCAGAAGGAATCTGATGGCCAAAACACTTTACCAATAATAAGTCTGCAAGGATATCTGAAGGAGAATTGGAGAAGAGCTTCAAGCAAATATCGACAATATGTCTAACGAGCCCAATGTGGGCATACCCATGCTAAGAAAAACTGACTCAAAGCATGGATTCCGACCAATAAATTACAGATCCATGATAGTAGTGACTTAATAATGACTGAAGACAAATCATGGCTACTAGACTACGAGCGTAGATCCATGATAATAAAATGACACAACCACGACCAATACAAAAGTGGATCTGTGTGACAGTACATCAATGAGGTCACCAACATAATGTCCATGTGGGAACCTACTTAAAAAATTTCCATCACAACCTGGATGTGTTAAATAGACTTCAGAGCCATCCAGGGTCTTCTACTCGATCCCAAATCGATACAAATCTATCCATGTGATTACAAGGTGTTGAAGTCGAACATGGTAGAAACCACTTGATTATCGGTCAATGATTGGAACCTTTAACAAGTGCGAGGGAAATCACCAATGATGAAAATGACTCCCAAGGTATCATAGTACATCTCGACGAAATGTGAATAGATGAGTTGACGTCGAACATCCGCGAGATCATTCGATCATAGGTCAATGATGAAAACCTACTGTTGAATATGAGGAAACCTACCATTGAGGCATGTAGGTACCAAGGTACTAAGGTTGGTTTCTAAGACTAATTCTTGGATAATGAGTTGAAGTCGATAGGAATAGACTCGTCGGAGGAGGGCCATAATGGATCCGACATCATCGACATGAAACTGACATAGGAAAGTGATGTGAAGTAATGAATCAGATGAGTATGGACTGACACAAGGATGTAAAGGCTAACAATATTGCAGAGTATGACTAAGGTAAACTTGCCTTGAACATGAATGGCATGACAATAATGACTCGAAAACATTGACTCAACGAGGAAAAGACCAAGACATAATGAAACGATGACTGAGGTATTCTTTAGATGACTTGAAGGAGCAGGACAACTCATAGAATTGGCATGACTCAGAGATAAGCAGATTACCCAATTGTATGACGAGACACAAACAGGTGCCATGTTCAAGGGCGACACAAGCTTCCATGAATCTTTCTAAAAGAAACTTAACTTATTCCTGCCCAATTACCATAATGTTTGATGAGTACCTCTTCATTTTTTAACGAGCTTGAGGAGGATAACAGATGCTTGGTGTAGCTCATCCTTTCGAAGAGTCCAATCTCACATGTTTCACGAACCTGAGAAAGGAGGGGTTCGGTCCCAAAAGGGTCCTTCAATGTTTGATTTTACGATTCCAAGGAAGGAAAACTTGGCAGTTTTTCATGTTTAGAGAGTCTGAAAAGCTTAAAGAAGACTCCAAAATGTACTTTTTCACAAAGGTTAGTCCGCAGACCCAAAAAAGTGTAAAATAATATTTGGAGGAACTCTCCTAGTCAAAGTTTGACCGAGGTATACCTTTCTCGTAAATAGTCTAAATGGTCCAAAAAAGGGATAACCTACCACCGAATAGACATCCTTTCAAATACTTTTACAAGTGTAAAAGAAACAAGTTCGCTCGGCAATCTTTTCCTATTTTAGGAGTCTGAAAAGAGCTTAAAGAGGAATCCATGTACAAATTTGTCATGGTTGGTGACCGAGTACGACAAAGGAAAAGTAAACTCGGCATAGTTCCTTTTCCGTAAATAGTCTAGTGAGATCGGATAAAGTGATAAACCTATACTCGTTAGACACACCTTTTTACTCAATTTTTAATGAGCACGACAATGGTATCAAAAGCACTCAAAATATTTTTCATGTTTGGATCCAGAGCACGAAAAAGGAAAAGTAAGCTCAAACCACTTTTCATAATTTTAACCAGAGCACGAAAAAAGTGAAAAGTAAGCTCAAATACCATCTTATTGTTTTTAACGAGCTCGAAGATAGGTTGGAAGAATGCTCATGACATCTGCTTCATTTTTTAACGAGCTTGTAACAGAAAATGAACTATACTCAGACTACTGGTTTCATTTTTTAATGAACTTGAAGCCAAAGGTAAACTCTGCTCATGGTTAAGGCCCATTGATGGGTTCCTTCCGAACATGATGATCAGAGGTTGGTAAATGCCCCCAGCATGATTGCTAATGGCTAAACATGCCCCCCAAGCTTCGTTTCGTTTGACTACTCTTCTTCCTTACCCAAAAATCTTGGCTACTAATCTGAATGTGTTCACCAGGGGGGTAGGGAGAACTAGGACCAAGTGACATAGGCAGATGAAATGAAGGTCCAAATCCTAACTCTAGTGAGAGAATCGAACAAATGGAAGGCAGATCTATTTGATTTTTACACAAGATTGAAATAGACAATAACAATGCTTGAAAGGGTCCTTTTTATTTTTTAACGAGCTTAAAACAGAAAGAAATTATGCTCGAAGGTAGTTTCATTTTTACGCAAGCTTGTAACCGAAAGTAAACTATGTTTGAGATTGGTTTCATTTTTACACAAGCTCGAAACCAATGGTAAACTGTGCTTGAGGGTCGGTTTCATTTTTTAACGAGCTTAAAATAGAGAATAAACTATGCTTGTAGGAACCTATTTCATTTTTTAACGAGTTTGACATATAAAGGGAACTATGCTCATACCCCCCCATCCTTAGGGGGAAGAAACCACTAAAACATGTGGAACATTTAGGGAAGTCTGGTGACTAGGAGTCATGCGATGAGTGGGAATCACAAAGGAAAGCTGATCAATGGTCACAACATTCCCATGATGGGGAAAATACATCATTCGAAAGAGTGAGGACACTACAGCCTTCATTGCATAGATGTAATCACGTCCAAGGAGTAGATTAAAATATAAGGGACCTTGGACTACCATGACATCAATACAGACAGTTTTCCCTCCCAAAGTGATAGGTAACTGAGGAAGGGACCCTAAAGGTCCAGTAGGCCTTCTATTGAAATCCAGTATCTAGTCAGTGACAGAAACAAGCCGAGGAGAACCTAAGGCTTGCCAAGCAATTGAGGATAAAATACTAACAGAATCTCCCTCATCCACTATGGTGCGAAATATTTCCTTATCAGAAACTCCTATAGATATCTAAAAAAAAACACTCGAAGGAAGACGAGATTCTGTTAGACCATTCCAATAAAAGGAAATAACCTCAATACTTGGTGGGGGTCCCGCGAAAACGGACAGGGTTTCCCCTTGTCTAGGACATTCTGAACTAATAAGGAAAACATCAGCGATTTCCAATTCGCTCTCACTTAGAAGATAAGAATGAGACGAAGATTGTGTCAAGGTGACTACTTCAGTATGGACTTTCTTCAATGAAAGAGCGGGATCGAGTGGAGATGACAACGACTTGATCACTTCACTCTCGGAAGGGAGAGTGGGATCAATTGCAGATGAAACTGAATTGATCACTTGGTCAACCAGCGGGTGGTCGAGGGACAACTTACTGTCGTTTGTTGGAAGCACCAGTTGATAACTAGTAATATCTTCCAACCACCGCGAAGCTTCATCCATGCCTGGACAAAGGAAAGTATGGTGCATACCCTTGCATATCAAACAAGGATATAGGACTTTACCCTTCCGACCCTTCACCAAGGGGTCACTGGTATAGGGAGTGTCATCAACATGATGGTCAGAGGTTGACGATACAAGTGGTTTGGGGTTTTTAGACCACACTTCTGACACACGGGGAAGACCGGGGCAATCCTTGAGAAGGTGATCACCCTTGCAAAGTTTGCAAGGGAACATGGGCTTACGAGGTGTTTCCATAGAATGAGTGCCATTAGAGGCAACTGGTTTACATTTGGTCTCTTTCTTATCCTTCTTCTTCTTTATCTTCCTTTTCTTCTTCTTCTTATCCACCTGATTACTAACACTATTGCTTTGATCAGATGAGGAGGAAGAAATGGAAGAAGATGTGTTTGACGAAGAAGGGGAAGGATTAGTTTTGGATTGACTCTCTCATGGTGGAGATTTAACATTCGAAACATTGGGTAGAACCGGAATCATCGGATTGAATAGCCATACCAATAATCCTATGGTTAATCCAGGAAGATTTAAAGTGGCAATAAAGGGAGGACTAATATCTCCAATTGGAAAAAAGACAAAAGGTACCCCTTGAGAAGGGGTCTCTTGATTGGTAGTCCTAGAAGGAGTTTGGGTGCATGGAGATGGATTCGCCATGGAACAAGACTAAGTGATGTGTATGGAGTCTTGTTAAAAAGAACTCAAAAACCCTTAGGAAACCGAGCGTGCAAAAGGGGAGCTAGGAAAAGACAAGGCTTACAGGCCAAAAGAGCAAGCTCAAAAAAACTATACTGAGGCCGCTTCCACAGTAAGCGAGCTGTACAACAAAACGACCAGAATGCCAACAAGCAACCCTACAAAGAAAAAGACCCTCTACAAGATGACATAGCAAGCAAAACCTCCTAACTAAGAGCTGGAGACCTTAGCAAGTTGTATCCTTCGCAAGGTGATGAAATCCAAGTCGAACAATACAAAATGAGAGACCAATAATGGAAGGATATCCCTCTACCGAAAGGGATCCCAGGTAAAAAAGTCCTAGTAGAAAAGTCACTAAGCTACCTCATTCATGACACAGTGGAAAAGGTTTTCGGTGCTTCTGCCTTATCACCCTTGTATCACCAGTATGGTGGCTGGAGAATAGAAGGAATACAATGATCGATGTTGACTTAGGGCTAAGTGGAGTGCGGCATTCCACAGAGTCCGTCCGGTTCTCAATCTCACAGCGGTTTAACCACTGAAACAACAGGAGGCCCCTCCACAAACTGGTCAATGACCATGTCAATAAATACTAGAGGATTTTAGTACCCTAGAGGACAACAACTATGTCTCAGATGAATATGACAAGGGGGAATCATTTGGATGCCTATCCCCGGTGTCCTATCTAACTAACAAATTCTTTTTCTCCTCAAGTGAGGTTATGGTGTGTTGAGTTAGGGAGTGTAAATTTTAGTGGTTGTATTACTCAATCGGGTGAATGGAAGTGAAACTTGTGGTGTTGTGACGACTCAAACCATGCAACTAAAGATGAGTCAAAATGAGCCTTTCTCTTCGATGAACGCTAGCTAAAGTAAGGAAGAATTCTTTCCGTTCCCAATATGTACAACCCAATGCCAATGCAATTTTATTTCTTTTCAAAATGATAGAAAGAAGTAAAAGGTGTACCCAAAACTAACCCAAAGCAATAAAAAAGTACTTTATATGAACACCAAATGTAATAATTCTAATCCATTCTTATCTTTTTACACTTGAAAAAGACACATCTAAGCTACAGAAAGAAAGATTCTACAAACGTTTCCAATTACATGTGAGACAAAGAAAAATAGTCAACAATCTATCTAACTCGAATGCACACAAATCAAGCAATCCCTTCTTCTTCTTACAAATGTGAGACCGAAAATTTGAAATGATCAAATTAAAGCAAGGAGAATACTTATTTTTTCCAGTTTCGTGAATATAGAAAAAGAGTGACAAAATCAAGCTTTTCTTTGAACTAAAGTGAAAACAAGGAATCAATATTTCCCAACAATCATTAGATAGCTCAGCATGTAATGGAAACAAAATGCATAACCCAAGGAAAAGAGGCTTAAAAAGACATGGATATCCCACACCTTTCAAGTCTTTTAAAACAAGCCAATCACTCTAAACCAAAAAATTGTCCTAAAGCCTTAATATGGGTCAAAAAATTATTCTAAAGCAAAAAAAATTCCTAAAAAATGCAAGCAGTGTAGTGCGATTACACAAGTCATAGAGGTCTAGCCACACTCAATACAGGGAGAATAAAGCATCCAATCAGGAACCAAGTGAACACATCCAAACAAAAACCAAAGAAAAACACTTTCTCAGGAACTATCGTGGGCATGCCATAACTCCAAGAGCAGTACTGGTATACTACAGCGTTCTAGACAGTGTGGAAGGTGCGATACTACCACGCTGTAGGCAATTTCGGGGGCGCAGTACTGCTGAAAAAGATGGACAAGGCTCTACTTTCAGAAAAGTTCTTGACTTTTCAAGGGTGTGCAGACCCAAAGGACTTACTGATCAAAGGTAGAGAGTTAATGCAGAGGGAAGGGGGGTGAATGGAGGTCAAAAAGACCAACTTCCCCAGCAGAGTCACCAGTTTTTGTTGTAAATATTTCTCCCTACAGATAAAGAGAAACTCTCCTAGGATAAAGCAGGATGTACTGACTCTATAATAAGACAAAAAATAAAACAAATGCTACCTTGAGTTCCTAAACTAATCTTCACAACAAGATTGAATGTATTCATAAGCGATGAAAGATGTAACTTACCTTCCAATTCGACGTTTGTCCTCCTTATAACTCTTTATCCCGAAGCTCCAATGTAGAACTTGTTGAAATCAGACAAAGGACAGTCATGCAATCTTCCAAATACCTTGAAGCAAAGGTTAAGTTCAAATCTAATCTAGATACATTTCATATCAAAGATTCATACAATACAATGAAATGGGAAAAACAAGACAAGTTATCTTATTAAGAAGCTTGAAAAGTGCTTACAAAGGTTTCTTGATGTCCAAGCCAATCCTCTAGCTCCAAATGCTTCCACCTCTAGCTATCTCTATAGAAGTCTGACGATCATAGGTTTGTGTTAACACCCAAAAAGTGTTCACTACCTTATCTACCTCATTACATGGCTCATTTGACCATTTTCCTACCATATTTCCCTTAAAAACCCTGAAAATCCCACTAAAAAGCCTCCAAAAGGCCTAAAATGCCTCCAAAAGGCCACAAAAACATCAAAAAAGCCTCAAAAAGGCTAAAAAACCCCCTTTTCCTCCAAAAATAGCAAAATCCCTCTAAAAAGGGAATAAAAAATATAAAATAATGAGGAAAAGGAGGAAAAAACCCTATACAACTGCCTTAAACCATATGGTTCCCAAAACCATGGGTCAGCACTCCACCACCAAAAAACTATAAATAGGTGATGGAGATCCCTTATTTCACATCCACAATCAAGTATACCCTTACTCTGCCAAAATCTCTCTTGAAACCCTAGCTCACCATTGAGCCACTTTCACCTTGAGAGCCCCTTTTGGCCCATTTCCACCATTGGAGAAAGAGAAGGAGCACATTGGAGCTTGGAGAAACCCTCTTGGACATTGCAAGAGCTTCATCAACCTCCACATTGGTGGTAATATCAATACAAAAACCATTATTTATCTTTTGTTCTTTATGTTTCATGCATGTGTTTTAGATTAGTTTACATTTCTGTTTTAGTTTAATAATTTACATTTACTGAACTGCTACTAAGGAGTCCATTCTCCTTAGTAGGTGCTCATTTGCACAAGCTAGGGGTAAAACCCTAGATACAGTTTTGGCGACTCCCCTAAGTTTGAATTTCTGGTTACAATTTTTAAATATTTTTTTCTGTTTGGCTGTCCCTTTCGGCCGCCGTCTACCGCGTTTTTTCCCCCAACAGTCGCATCCCGACCACGTCTTTCAGGCACTTACCTGCGACCTAACCGCGGCTCTCAAACTGTTTCCGGCGACCTACCGGCGGCTTTCAGTCTGTTACCTGCGATTCGGCCGCGGCTATTAGCCTGTTTGATCCAGTCTAACTGCGGCTATTTCCCTGTTTTCGGCGTCCCGCCTGCGGCTTTCGGCCAAATTCCCGCAACCTGTCGGCGCCTTTCGGCGTCTTTCCTGCGTCCCGCCTACGGCTTTCGGCCATTTTCCCACAACCCGCCGGTGCCTTTCAGCGTCTTTCCCGCGTCCTGACTGCGACTTTCAGCCCTTTTTCTACGTCCCGACTGCGTTTGTCTGCCAAAAACCTGCGTCCTGTCCGCGCCTGTTTCCCTCAAACCCGTGGTCCGACTGCTCTGTTTCGCCACAAACCCGCGGTCTGATTTCTGCATTTTTTATAGTTTTGAGCCCAGAACTTTGCTGCACTATTTTCTGCACCAGCACAACCCTCTGTCCTACCTGCAGCCACCCTTCCTTACAGCATTTTTCTGTAGTTTTTATTTCTGTTTCATTTACAGAATCATTTTTACATTTTCAGCACTTTACATTGGAAAAAGAAAATTGTGCATTTTAAAAGTTCATTTCTGTATTGTTATTGCTAGATAGAAATTTGCCCTCCCTAGTGGCACTTTCTACTTGGGTTCATCATCATCTCACGAGCACACACTCTGTCACATAATTCAAGTGAGCCTTAAAAAAATATCTAACTCAACCAATATTATAACCCCACTTGGGGAACACAAAAGAATCTTTGTAGTTAGGTAGGATCGGGGGGATAGGCTTCCAATAACACCCCTCGGTTATTTACACTTGAGACATAGTTGTTGTCCAATTAGGGAACCAAAATCCCCTAGTACTTTTTGGCACGGTCACGACCAGTTTATCAGAGGGCCTCTCCCTTAGGAGGGTTGAAGTCGGGAGACTGGTTCCGGAGGCCTGAGTGGAATATCGCACTCCATTCAGTAACCGAAGGGCTACCTTTCGCAGTTCTCGGGACATCCCTGTATTGGGGTATTGCGGTAAAAGGACCAAACGGCAGATTCACCTTTCTGGACGTGTCATGAATGGGGTATCTTAGTTTCCATTCTTCTAGGATTGACTACCTGGTGTCCCTCCCGGTAGGGGGACATCTTAGCCACTTGGCTTTCCTATTCATATTGTCTGACTTGGATTTCATCACCTTGCAGAGGATATGTCTAGTTGAGTCAGAATACCTTTCAGTTAGGTGTTTGCATGCTCCCTTACCTCCTTTTGCGTCTAGAGATTCCACCATTTTTTATTTTTAGGCAACCTGCTGCTTGTTGGTATTCTGACCACTTTGTTGACACTCCACCTATTGTAGCACAGCTGTTACAGTGGGTGTTTTGAGTTGGTTGTTGGCCTGAGTGCCTTGATTTTTGAGCTCTCCTTCTGCACACTCGGTTGCATTAGGGGTTTTGAGCTGTTTTTTACTCACCTCAACCCACAGAGATTTGACACCATATGTCACCATTGAGTCCCCGAGACATTCTCGGTGCCTCAGGGGCGAGCCCCCACAGCACGGTTCACTTGACACCACCCGTCATCACCACAGATCATCATCACTTGATACCACTTATCACAGATCTAGAGCCTTGTCACTTGACTCCACTCGTCAACGGCATAGGACTCCGTCACCAGACATTGACGCCCCTTACTTTACCTCCGATTATGAAGAAGAGTCTGAGAACCCTATTTACACTGCCCCTACTAGCCCCATGGCTGGCGCGACTTCCACTCCTTTCATTGTAGGGACCATTGGTGGCACATCCACCACTACACCAGTTACCACACCTGCTCTGGGAATGCCCTCGATGGGGGCCACATCCACCATCCCGGTCACCATTCCCATTCCTGTAGCTGGCATACATACCACTACTCCACCAGTAACTCACACTACCCATGGTGGTGCAGGCCCATCCTATACTACCTTAGTTCCCCCACTTGGGGGCAACATTCCCAACCCTACCCCTCTACTTGGGGGCATGGGCCCCCACTTGGTCCAACCCACTCCTGTGTCACATCCTTCTTCCAATCTGCCATTCATGGCAAGCCTCAACCTACCTGATCTAGCCAGACTAACCAACGACCCTATCCGACACGACCCAGCATGGCCTCACATGCCTACCAAGCTCCCCTCTGACATTCCTAAATTTGAGGGCAAGGCGGGTGAGGACCCACAAAACCATATCATGTCCTTCCATCTATGGTGTTCCTTCAACTCCATAGTGGATGACTCTATTCGCCTCCGTCTGTTACAGCGCACCTTCACTGGCTCTGCAGCCAAGTGGTATATCGAGCAACCCCATGGGACCCATGCCACCTTTACCTCCCTTGCCTTGACCTTCCTGCAGTTCTTCCAGTTACCTGTCCTCTATGACGCGGGCATTGAGATACTCCTATCTTGTAGAAAAAACACAGCTACCCACATCACGGACCACATTCATGAGTGGTGTAGACGCCGTAGCTTATGCAAGATCAAATTAGACGACCGTATCTTCCTAGATTGGTTCCTCAAGTCCCTTCTTCCTGTTATTGCTAAGGATGTAGCTTCCGAAAGACCCCAGTCTGAAGAAGAGGCCATCCTTAAGGCACAGTAGTTCGACCTCATTTATGCCTAGTCGGGTTACCTGTATACCATTATACCTGACGCCCCTCGCGGCGAGTCCTCCCATCACGATGCGCCGGGGGCATCCCATGCTGCAGACGGCATCATTGGTCATGTTTCTTCGCATCCCCAACCCTTTTCCATAGCACGTCCTACCCCGGGCCCCGACCTTTCGTGGGCCACCTCACAGTCTGGGGCCACCAACTCATATGCTCCTATGACACATCACCATCATTTCCACAGACCCAGTTGTCCACCTCAGTGCTTCGGTCATGCGCCCCCTGCTTATAACCCCCCGGTCGCACCTCAGCCCTATTACCACCAGCAGGCTGCACCAGCTCCCGCAACTTCTCAGGCCCAACCCACTTATTACCACCAGCAGGATGCACCAGCTCCTACGCCTTCCCAAGCCCAACCAACTTATTACCCGCCACAGGCAGCCCCTGCGGCAAAACCCACAACCTGCTCCGCAGACATATCAGCAACCTCCTCAAGGTTCCGCACTTGCGCAACCTCCACCTACCTATCATCCACCGCAGCCTACTCCGGCACCTGCACAACCTCAAAACCCACCTGCCGCCCAAGGGAAAGTGTACGGCCAACAAAATCAACAGCAAAACAAGAACAACCAACGCAACCAGGGCCAACAAAATCGCGGCAAGGGCCATAATCGTGGGAACAACCAACCTACAGACCAAGGTGGTCAACCGGCTAATCCCCCAGACAACAACAATGCGGCCCCCACTAACCAAAACCCTGATCGCCCGCCCAAGCAGGCTAAAAACCCTAATTTGAGAACGAACCATATCTGCGGGGTCTATGGACACTACACACATACTTGCCCACATTTGGAGTGAGCTCGGCAACTTTGGGTTGATGATGCCCATCGCCAAGGGCATGCGACTCCTCAAGCACCGCCCAACCCCCCGCAACCTCAGCAGCCGCCTTTGGTGCTGCAAAACCCCTTACCAACCCAAGGCGTGGTGAACACTCAGCCGTTGGCCCCCCCTCAAGCCAACGCACAACCCCAACAACAACAGATCACATACGCCACTCCTGATCAACCCATGTTTGACTCAGGTACCCACCACTTGTTGATGATGTCTTCCGCTGATGTCAACCTTCAGACTCGCCGGAACCAATATGGATCCACCTCTGAAGCCCCTCCCACTGATAAAACCACTAACGCTCATCCCACTGATCAAGCGTTACGTATCCCTCCCCCTCCGGTAGATGGCGCTTCCAAAGCAGCTCGTTTCCCACTTCGCCGTATCAACAACAACCCCAATGCGCGCGCTGCGTCAAACTACAACATTGTAGACGACCTAGCCCAATCTACCGCATCCATGTCTGCGTTAGAAGTCTTGAAGAACTACCCTTCCTAGCACAAGACTTTACTCTCAGCCATTGGGGCTATTGACCCAAATGATTCGAATTTGATGGCATTTGATTTGGACCAGTCCGAACCAAGCCTGCCTTCCACCTTAGCATTCCAAGTTTCTATTTCTGTTCAGAATCTTGTCATCCATCGATGCATCATTGATGAGGGTGCCTCCACATGCGTTATGTCTACATTCGTATGGCAAAAGTTGGGATCCCCTACCCTCCAGCAGTCCACCACTGCGTTACGCGCCTACGACGGTCGTTCGGCTCAGCCCCAAGGTCTCCTAGCCAATGTCCCTGTCCAGTTAGGTGGTAAAACCATCCTCATCGATATTGAGGTCATCAACGCCCAGCTTGATTACAGCCTCTTACTCAGTCGCAGCTACATGTATGCGATGCGGGCGGTCGCTTCCTCTGTCTTTCGTACCATGATGTCCCCCCATGACGGACGTGTGGTTAAGATCGACCAACTTACTTACTATGATCCAAATGCTCCCGCTGCACCCGAAAATGTTCTCCCCATGGTGGAACAACCGGTCAGTAGTGCTGCTACCTCATTTGTTTCCTCTTTGGGACCTGGAGTTTACTCAGACCCACCGATGACATCCACCTTCCAATCCATTCCGCCCCCGTCATCTACGCCCGAAGTGTCTGACTTATGTACCCTTTCCCACGATAACCAACCAACTCCCAATCAGCCACCCTTGTTGCCTAAACCACCACTGGTACCTAGCCACATTGGTGTTACACCTATCCATACAATCCCCTTCCTAGTCCCTCCATCGAGAGTAGTAAGCGCCCCAGTTATGGCTACCCTTAGCCTCCCTGGGCTAACCTTGGGATTACCCGTCTGGTATCTTTCGCCTCCCGTTCCCCCGCCGACACCAAGCGTCGTCCTCCAACCGGTGCAACCCATGGCTACTACCACTCAGCCAACCCCCAGTGTCTCTACCCCTTCGTCCTCCACGAACACTCCTCCTCCTCCCAAACCCACTGGGGGCAGAGGTCCCCAACCTTACACTGCTGTACCACCTCCCAAGACAGTCAAAAACCCCCCTGTATTTCGTGCTCCTCCCAAATGCTCATTGTACGACGAGTTAGGCCATGCGACTCATCAGTGTCCACAGTTACCAGCATTACAGAAGCACATGCAGATGCTCGACGACGAACCCAACATCCCGGTTGTCGAACTCAACCCCACCCCCAAGCCTAAAGATAAATCCCTACGTACCAATCACCCCTGTGCTATATGCGGTGTTTACGGGCACTACTCAAATCATTGTCCCGATCTCCCAGATTACAGAGCGGCTCTCTATGAGATAAACAATCTGGATCTTGAGACGGCACCAACCACTATTGAGGAGATTCACCCCCCGATCTCACCCCCATCCGGGGAGGTCAACACCATTTACATGATCTCTTCCACTACCATTCCCACGTCAACCGATTTGACGGCCCAAACTTTCCGTACTGATGAGGAGATTCTTGAGGCACTTACTGCCCCGGAGTATCCCTGGGATGACATGCACCATTGTTCGTATTTCCTCCCAGAAGCATCTTCCTCTAGCACCACTACCCAATTTGCGGTTGAATCCAAAGACTTCCTTCCCACCACGGTCGACTGGTTCAAGGACCCTATTCCTGCTCCTGATGCCTTCGAGGAAGGTAACATGGCTAACATCTCACCTGTCATCCAAATTGATATCGCTGCCCCTGGGAGTGCCCCTGAACTCATCACTTTAGGAGCCTTCTACAGTAAGCAAGAGATTGAGGAATACACTAACCTCTTCAGAGAGTTCCGTGATGTCTTTGCCTGGTCCTATACCGAAATGCCTGATCTTGACACCACCATTATAGAGCACCACATTGACACATGGCCTGATGTACCCCCCGTCCGTCAGAAACAACGTCCCATTCATCCCTCAAAGTTCCCAGCTGTTAAAAATATGATTGAGACCCCTGAACTCATAACTTTAGGAGCCTCCTGCAGCGAGCAGGAGATTGCGGACTACAAACAACTCTTCCAAGAGTTTCGTGATGTCTTTACCTCCCCACTCGAGCAACGTCTGCTATCCCTCAAACAAGCCGATGAAGACCGTCGTGCCGCTCTCCAGACCATTGAAGCTGCCAAGAACCGCTCCAAAGCTGGTTACGACAAACATGTACACCCTCGAACTTTCCACGAAGGGGATCTTGTCCTCGCCTATGACCAAGCCCATAACAAAACCGGCAAAGAGAAGTTTGAATCCATGTGGCAAGGCCCTTACATCGTGTAGACTTGTCTTGACAAGGGGGCATACATCTTAGCCGACTCCAAAGGTCACACTTTACGCAACCCTCGTAATGGGTTGTATCTCAAACGCTTTTATCCCTAAAAAACTCGTGGCCCCATTGGTCCGCATTGTACAGTTTGCTCTCTTTTTTGTGTTTCACATTTTTTACCGCACTCTTACATTCCTCATTTTTTGCATGACCACAGATGGACCATCTTCCACCTCACTATACTGGCTTCGCCGATGGAGCAAGCCACTGGTCTCCCAACCTGGCTTCTGCAACGTGGGTCCTATATTCCCCTTCCCATGAAATGATTCACCTCGACAGAATCTGTATCGGCGCTGCTACCAATAACCAGGCGGAGTATGATGCTGTGACCGGTCTCCTGACTGCTGCCCTCCAGATGGGCATACATCACCTCCATGTGTTCCTTGACTCCCAGTTGCTTGTCTCCCAGCTCAACAACTACTACCAGGTGCATGATCCCTGCCTCTTTAGAAAACTTTTGCGCACAAAACAACTCAGCCGACAGTTTGAGTCCATCACATTCACCCATGTCCCAAGAGCTCAAAACAGTGTCGCAGATCAAATGGCCAACCACATCCTAGATTGGCACATCAATCACACCATGTAAGAAAACATCCATCATACATACCATCTCATAAAAATATATAAAAACCCAAAAAGATTGCAAGGGGCATCCACGTGCCTGTCATCACATAACCATTTGCATCCATGTACAATAAAAAATACAAACCACATAACATACACAAGGGGCATCCACGTGCCCAACATCCTATACTACTTGCATCCACATGCAATGTAAAACATATCACAAATCATAATGCGCATCCACGTGCGTACAACTAAACAACATCATACAAAAAGGTGCATCCACGTGCATATATCAAAAAATACATGTTCAGTGCATCCGCGTGTTCCTCCTTGGAACGCGCGGTACCAGACCGCATATCCAGCCGAGAAACACGCGGTACCCAACCACGTGGTTCACCCCGAAACTCGCAGTCGCCAACCGCGGTTTCGTCCCCCAAACCCGCGGTCTACCCCACGTGGACCGTACAAATAACCCTGGGACCCACTACCCAACCCCCGACCCTAAAAAACATGCAGGTATGAGTTTGACGGAATACCTGTATCTCCCGGATCTGAAATCAGCCGGTCGGATCGTCCAGAAATGCCACCTCAGCTCTGGTCCACTCTAATCACAAGTCAAAGTAAAATAGTACAAATGACACATGTCATGTTGGACCCACTCACTATTTATAGTCAGTTGACTTTTTCTTGTTTTGGCCATTATGAACCAATACGGAGTCCGTTTCTCGAACCGTTTCCACCATTGGAATCAGCACGACGAGACTGTCATGATGGTCATCTCATTACATTATTTTTTCCCTATCATTTTTTACCCGTTTTTCTGATGCCACTCGTCGCCTCGATTTGCGTGCCACATCGGCCATTCTCCGTTTTTCACATATTTTATATCATCGGATTCATTTTTCCGAGCCGGTGATGATGCTTGAGATCATTTCTTGCTCTCACCCCCAGATTTTTTGGGTATTTTTCCAAAAACACCCCCAGTCACCTCGGTTTACGTGCCACGTCGACCGTTATCCGTTTTCGACACTCTTTATATTGCCGGATTCATTTTTTCGAGCTCGTGATGACGCTTGAGATCATTTCTCGCTCTCACTTGGTACAGTTTCAACATTGTGTCCCAACACCTTGCTGCCTCGGTTTGCGCGCCACATCGGCCACGATCGGATTGTTCCACACATTTAAATGAGCCATCCACTCCTGTCATACTGCAAATGTTTCGTTATTTTTCCACCATTTCATTCACCCCGCAAGGAGGCCCATCAATGTTCCCCCCCACCCTTGTTCTTGGTCATCACACATGTTCCTCGATTGAACACTTCCTCCATGCCTGGCCATTCCTTTTGTTCGGTATAATTTTATCCCTTTTTCGGGCCGGACAAGTCCTTTTCGAAAAAGGCACTTAGGGAGTTTCTGTTAAGCTCTTTTCTGACTCCTAAAACAATGAAAAGATCGCCGAGCAATCTTGCTTCCTTTCATGCTCGTTAAAGTACCTGAAAGGGCGTCTATCTGGTATAAGTTTATCCCTTTTCCGGACCTGGTAGACTAATTACGAAAAAGGAATACTCTAGTCACACCGGCTAGAAGAGTTCTTCATTGTATCCTTTTATGCTTCTTTGGGCCTTGGAGACTAAATATACGAAAAAGCAACCCCCTGGAGTCTTCTTATTTGCTTTCAGACTCTCTAAAATTGAAAGCAACCACGAGCACGAACTGTCCTGGGCTCGTAAAATCCACACGACAGTACCATTCCATTACTTCAGAGTCTTCTTATCGCTTTCAGACTCCTTAAAATTGAAAGCAACCACGAGCATGAACTGTCCTGGGCTCGTTTCAATCCACACGATAGTACCATTTTACACACACTTCTTCTAGTTCCTTAACCCATGAAGAAGTCATCCCGTGCCCCCAGGCACTATGATCGATCATCTCGGCAGCACCCCCAATCAAGTCGCCTTTGTTCAGAGTATTCTGCAGCCTCCTGCCATTTTACCCCAGCTTAAGTCTCCCTCAGCCCAGTCACCATCCCAGATCCAATACAGCTATGATCCCTTCCCCATCAGTCAGTTTCATATGCTGCCCGATCATCCCCATTATCATACTCTGAACAAAGGAAGTTTGAGTCCACCCACTCTACTTGCCCAGTTGTCCCCCCAGTTTGTCAGTCCTACCATCAGTACTATCACATTTCGGTTTTCCACCTCGCGCTCCTATCAAGGAAACATCATTGCCTTGATAGTTGCAGGTCTCCCTCTGTCGATGACAGCCCCTCTATTCCAGAGGATAGGCCTAGAGGTACCTGCGCCTTGGACCCATCACCATCTGTGTTGAGTGCCTATGGACCATTTTGGGAGGAGTCATCATCGCCTCTCCGAATGGTTGTTTCTCACATGCTCGACTTCAGCACCTTGATCGCATCGCTGAGAATCGCGCAGGATTTACATCCCTACCATTATTTGTCGAAGACCCCGGATTTCCCCCGACTCTAGCACATTGGTGAGTCACTTCAGAACACCCAGTTATATGTTCCAGTGGATGTCCGAGCTGCGTTGGCGATTGTATTCGGAAGCCATCCAGTTATATGCTTCCTTGAGTACCCAGTTCAGTCCCAGATCAGTTCCAGTTCAGTGTACCATTGCGAGTGTACCCCTTGTCACTCTGATCCAGCAGCTCATCCGTTCCTTTGGTACCACACTTAGTCGGACTGTTGTCATTCCAGTGCATCAGTTTTTCAGCTCAGACATGGTCAGCCCAGCAGTATGTCCCATATTTGTGTCCCTTCTGGACCCTTATGATGTACACAGTGGTTTTCTATGTATCCTACAGGTCCCTCTTTTCGGGCCTCACAGTTATTTTTATGTATCTTGATACGAGCATGGGTATGCCCGCCTTGTCCATATATTGAGATTATTCCTCAGTCAGTATTTGAGGTCATGTATATGTCAGGTCCCCATTTTTGGACCCAATTGTTATTATTATGTTATATCCTGATACGAGCATGGGAATGCCCGCCTCGTCCATATGATCAGATGATTCCTCATCCATTATTGAGGTTATGTACTTTTAGTTCTTGCAGTTTGTTTGGGATCGTTGTTCCGGGCTTCAGTTTGTTTCTTCTCTTCTCCATACCCCAGGAAAACCATATATGACTTATGATGTCCATCGGCCATACGATGAGCTCCTGCCCTCGCACATCAGGGGGCAATCTGTTAACACCCAAAAAGTGTTCACTACCTTATCTACCTCATTACATGGCTCATTTGACCATTTTCCTACCATATTTCCCTTAAAAACCCTGAAAATCCCACTAAAAAGCCTCCAAAAGGCCTAAAATGCCTCCAAAAGGCCACAAAAACATCAAAAAAGCCTCAAAAAGGCTAAAAAACCCCCTTTTCCTCCAAAAATAGCAAAATCCCTCTAAAAAGAGAATATAAAATATAAAATAATGAGGAAAAGGAGGAAAAAACCCTATACAGCTGCCTTAAACCATATGGCTCCCAAAACCATGGGTCAACACTCCACCACCAAAAAACTATAAATAGGTGATGGAGATCCCTTATTTCACATCCACAATCAAGTATACCCTTACTCTGCCAAAATCTCTCTTGAAACCCTAGCTCACCATTGAGCCACTTTCACCTTGAGAGCCCCTTTTGGCCCATTTCCACCATTGGAGAAAGAGAAGGAGCACATTGGAGCTTGGAGCAACCCTCTTGGACATTGCAAGAGCTTCATCAACCTCCACATTGGAGGTAATATCAATACAAAAACCATTATTTATCTTTTGTTCTTTATGTTTCATGCATGTGTTTTAGATTAGTTTACATTTCTGTTTTAGTTTAATAATTTACATTTACTGAACTGCTACTAAGGAGTCCATTCTCCTTAGTAGGTGCTCATTTGCACAAGCTAGGGGTAAAACCCTAGCTACAGTTTGATGCCCCAAAAGTCCTCCCTTTGGCTCATGGAAGGCCTCTCTCTTATAGCATGTGGGAAAGTTAACCAACAAGAGAGAAGTGTGGATATATGGAGTGTTTAGTGGATCAAGCCAGCTAAATAGAGAGGGGGTTGGGATCGAATCAAAGGTATCAATCCCCCCAAAATATCTCGAAGGTTGAGATCCCAAAATTCATGGAAAAAAGGCTATAAGTGGACTACCGCGCCCCTAAGACTGAGCATAGCGCGGTAGTACTGTGCCCCAAAGGAGGAGCAACGCACGGTAGTGTTGATTACCACACCCCAGTAGATGTGCAGGGTGCGACAGTGCTTGCAAATGTGACCAAGTTGGGTTGACAGATGGCAGAAAAAGTGTTTGCTTTCATTGTCCAGTCAATGGTTTTCACTTTGGATGTTCAGATGATCTTTAAGGGGAACTGTCGTTTAGGTTACTAGTGCAAGGATGCGACACTAATACGTAATGTGTAATATTGAGGTATAACAGGTGCCCCCTAAAGTATGAGGTCAGAAGAGACTGATGGCCGAAAGAATTTACAAATACTTTGTGGAGATAGCATCGAGGGGAGAAACAAGGAGCTGAAACAAAAAACAAAGTGTCAGATATACCACCAAGGTGGGCATTCCCGTGCTCAGAAACAATTGACTCAAAGCATGGCTGCCGACCAATACATTGTAGATCCATGAGTACTAAGATGATATAGACTATAGACGAATCATGGCTACTATGAACAAGCATAGATCCATGAGACAGTAATGACACAACCATGACCAATACATAAGTGGATCTGTGTGACAATACAGAAGAAATCTCGATTGCAACCTGGACGTGACCAAAATACAAAAAGGGATAAGCCTAAACCAAAACTACCGCTCCCCTATAAAAAATCAAAGTGCGGTAGTACTGCTCCCCCATAGGCATGCAAAATGCAGTAGTTTGATAGTACCGCTCCCCCATAGGCATGCAAGGCGCGGTAATTCCAGAAGGCTAACTTTTGGAGGTGGTTAATGTGGGTTTTGACCCCTTTCTTGTTGGATTTTCTTCCAATTGTGACTAGGGAAGGTACCAACATTAGAATGAAGGGTCCTAACACATTTAGGAGGCATAAACATCATGTTTTCCATGGGGGTGAAACATGTATATTCTCACTTACACATTGTGTGGAAATTTGAGGTATAACATTTAGGTCTCGCAGCGTGGGAGGAGGAATCACTATCAGTGATTACATTGATAGGTACTGTATTGCTGGCACCTAGAAGGTGAGTAGCTAGATCCCCATAGAGGCTATAGCGAGCCTAAGCATGAAGATCATTGTCATCACTCTCGGGAGTATTGCAGGATTGGATTCACTTCACCAGGATTCATGGCCATTGATATTCTATACAGCCGAGAGTAAGAGAGCAATGGTATATGACTGGTGCACAACGTTGTTGGGTACTATGAAGAACCAGCTAACGGAGTGCAAACTAGAGCGTGCCAAAAACTTCGGTTTTGGTAGTATTTTGTGCAGCTTTTTCTTTGAGAGGGTGTCGGGATTGAGTCCGAGGGTTGAAGTCCCTTCACATAGTCTCTGAGATCCTGCCCAAACCCAATGGGCAGAGATATTGACACGGAAGGGGAGTGGCCGACAGGATTCCCCATATATTGATGATTTTTTCCACTGGTGGCAGAAACAGGTGATCACCATCGACGACTACCCATATGAGGGGATAGAATACCAAGGAGACCAAGACATGCCACTCCAACTAGGGCTGCGTTCGGGGACCTTGGTATGACTACTCTTTTTAAGTTTTGCATATTTAATTTTTTGGATTTTTTATTTAAGTGAAAGAAAAAATATTTTTGGTGTGGTATCATATATTGATTTTTGATTGTTTGCTCACAGATATGGGTCTGCGAAGACCTCAGGGTTCCCCACGACATCGCTGCATAGGCAGGGGAGGAGAGGTAGTAGGTGCAGCGGTAGAGCGCACATTGGAGACTATGCGGGTCAACCTGACTCGTATGACTACCCGAGTAGTGGTGATAGAGGTAGAGCGTCTCCCAGAGGATATGCAAAGACATGTGGTTGGGGTACCAAGTACATGGGTGCAGCTGCTCCAGCGTATAGCTAATGTTGTACACTACTACATGCAGACTCATCCATCCCAGGAGGCTAGAGCTCCCCGCAGGACTTAGATGCCATGGGGTCTCACTATTTTTGTATCGGATTGTATATTTGAGAGATACGAGCTCCAATTTTGTATTATGACACCAATTTTTGGACATATTATTAATGAAAAACTATGATTTTCTGGCTCTCCTATTGTGTATGTACAAATGTATGAATGAATGTTATTTGTGTGATTCTTTTATTGATGTGACAAATTCCAATCTAGGACATAATTAGCATATGCATCAGTTACATGATTAAAACGTCTCGGAACATGAATGCATGTAATGAAAACAAATTGACGCTCCAAGAGTCTTACCCTTAAGAACCTCCTTAGTAATGTAGGATCCCTCACATGGTACTGGCCATTCAACTGAGACACAACTAGTTGCGAATCTAGGTGTACTTCTAAAGACTGGATACCATGTGAAATGGCATCGAGAAGTAACTCGATAACAACACTGTACTCAACCACATTGTTCGATGTAGGACCGATACAAGCACCTCCTGAAGACATAATCTGATCGTCGGGTGAGTAAATAACCCACGCAGCAGAAGCTAGTCTTTGCATATGACAGCTAGCCCCATCCGCAAATCCCAAGAACACTAGATATTCTACTAACATCTGTCAATCAAACGGAAGCAAATCAGTAGACCCGAAAAAACAAAAGAAATCTAAACTATGTACAGAAAAACATATACAATAGTATACAAAAGTATCAGCTCGATCTAGAAGCTCAAGCATAATACCGCTTGAGGTAGATCCCATTTCTAGGATCCTTCAAGGTGTTCCCTTCGTAATCCTCTAACTCATAGGCTCCTTTCTTGAGGACACGCCTCACTACGTAAGGGCCATGCCACATTGGGTTGAACTTGCCTGCCCCTAGGGGTTCCTTAGCTTGGTCATAAAGGAGGACCAAGTCACCTTCAACATATTTCTGGGGATGGATAGACCTATCATACTGAACCTTAACACGACGTTTGTTGGCATCAATTTCTATGGAGGCATCCCGACGCTGCTCGTCAAGTTGCTCTAGGTAGACTAAACATTTCTCTACTTTTGAAGTGTCAGTTAGGAGCTCTATATCTATCTTCAAGGAAGGGATTTCACATTCAATCGGTAAGATAGACTCCACACCATGAACTAACTGAAATGGTGAGAAACGGTGTGAAGTCTTTACTATGGTTCGATACGCCCACAAATCAGGATACAACATAATATGCCAATTACTCTTGCTTTGTGGGATGGTCCTTTGAAGAATGGCCTTAAGGAAATTATTTACTGCCTCGACTTGGCCATTCCCTTGGGGATAACAATAAGATGAGTGATCTTGTTGAAACCCAAGTTTAAGTGATAATTCTTCCATCATCTTGTTTTGAAAGTGACTGCCATGGTCAGTGACAATCTCCTTCGGGATACCGAATCGAGCTATAATTTGATTGAATATGAAGTGGGCTACAGTTGCACCATCGTATTTAATGGCTGGCATGGCCTCAGCCCATTTGGTGAAGTAATCAATGACCACTATGATGTGATGATGCCCTCCAGCTGAAGCTCGGTTGCAATCCATGAAATCAACCCCCCACTTGGTGAAGGGACCGACGGTGATGAGCGGATGTAAAGGAGCAGGATGTGAGCACATGTTTTGAGAAAACACCTAGAAAGGGTGACATCTCTTCACATCGTTTACACAATATTTGAAGATCGTAGGCCAAAAATAGCCTACTCGCAAGATACATTGTGTTGTCTCAAGCCCGAATAAGTGACCACCACACGCTCCACTATGGCAGTCATTAAGCATTAGCTTCACTTCTTCATGAGTTAAGAAATGACTTAGGATAGAGTTTTTTCCTCAGAGATACAAAGTTTCACTGACAATGACATAATATTTGGCGTGATGTCTCAAACACCATCGCTCATCTCGTGAATAATGAGAAGGGAACTTCAGATTTTGGAGATATATAATGATGTCTCCATACCAAGGGTCCATTGACGAGATAAGAAATAAATTTTCATCCACAAATGAGTCTTCATGGACTACTTCCTCATCAATTCTCAAAAAATCCGACATAAGCTCTATGAAAACCAAGGACTTTACCGAATTCGCCGAGGAAAAATCAAGATCAAACTCTTGAAGGATGACAATCCATTTATTATATTTCCCCCCAATTAGGCATCATGAGAGCACGAACTGAAATGGATTGACATGCGCTATAACTGTGGTTTTCCTAAGAAAAATATAATGTCGTAATCGTTGGATTGCATGAACAGTCGCAAGGGCCAATTTCTCAACATGAGAATATCTCAGTTCAACATCTATGAGGTTTCGGCTAAGATAATAGACAACATGCTCTTGAAGCAAATCATCTGCCTGAACTAAGACCATACCAATCGTCTCTTGAGATGCGGCCACATAAAGCAAAAAATATCTTGCAAAGTTGGGTGGACTAAGAAGAGGGGCTGATACTAAGGCTTTCTTTAAAGCATCAAAAGACTGCTGGGCTCGCTCATCCCAGATAAAAGGAGTGTCCTTCTTCAATAATCACGCAAATCCCTTAGTAATATTGGTGTAGTTCACTATAAAGTGATGTAAGAAAGTGGCTCTCCCTTGGAGGCTCTGAGGTTGAATCAAATTACGCGGGGGAGGCAATCGAAGTATTGCCTCAACCTTTAAAGGATTGACTTTAATACCCTCTTTTGAGACCACAAACCCTAGAAGGAGACCATTTTTCACGACAAAGATGCACTTGTTAGGGTTCAAATGAATCTTATAACACCGGCATCTTTCGAAAATAAGGTGGAGTTGACTAGGGTGATCTACTCTCTTACGAGAGTGACTAGCAAGATCATCCAAATAAGCCTCAACTATGCGCTTAAGGTCATGAAAGGCATAGTTCATGTCCCGTTGAAAAGTAGCTCTGGCGTTTTTAAGGCCGAAGGTCATTCTTCGGTATGCAAAGGTACCCCAAGGACATATAAATGCGGTCTTATGTTGATCCTACGATTTAATTCGGATCTGATTGTAGCTTGAAAAACCGTCCATAAATGAAAACACTTCGCTTCCCGCACATGCATCCAAGATTTGATCTATGAATGGAGTGGGAAAGTTATCTTGAGGACATGCTCTATTCAAATCTCGAAAATTGGTACACATTTGAATGGTTCCCTGCTTCTTATCCACATGAATGGGGTTGGATACCCATTCGGTAAGGGGAACCCGGTAGATGAAACCAACTTTGAGTAGTTTCTCTACTTCTTCCTTAATAATGGCTACCTTCCTAGGATTCACAGCACGAAGACGTTGTCGAACAGGCTTAACATTCGGGTAAGTCTTAATCTCATGCTCGACAATACTAGGGTCAATTCCTGGCATCTCCTCATATGACTAGGAGAACACATCCCGAATTTTTTTGAATAACTGGGTGTAAATGCGGATCTCCTTAGGGGAACAATCGGAACCAATGTATATGTTTTCAATCTTTCCAGGAGTGCGAGAAATGTTGATCAGAATGGTAGGGGAAATATTATCCGTATTCCCCTCTGCGTAAATGCCATGTGAATCCAAAGGATCAATAGGGTGACCAACTTTCTCTGCAAGAGTCGACCGAAACTTCTCCTGCTCAATAAGGTCAAGGTTGAGAAGAAAATAAGATCGATGATGGTGATCTTCCCAAGGATTATCACTACCATACATGGCCTCGATAATTGCTTCATTCGAAGGAAAAGTACCATCAAGAAAATCATGTGAGCAAGATGAGTCGACTTCCCACGTGGGCAGCATAACAGGATATTATTCTTCTGTCCATGAAGAGGAGAGATCTGGCTCTGTAGTGGTTTGTTTAATATCACGATAAGAAAGCTCAACTACAGGCAAGGGCATAGCTATCCCGATGTGCGAAACGTCGCCAGACGGAGAACTCGTGGAAGGTGGATACCACAGATCACTAAAATATGATGTCTGGAATGGTACATTATGCAATGAGGAAGGGACACTATCAAAAATGGTTCCTATGAAGAAGATTGGTGCAACAAAGTCGAAAGATACCATCAAAGAGGAATATAATCCTACACCAATATTCCCAGTTTCCAGCTGATAATTTTCAATATGAGGAACTACAATTCCTGGTGATATTGCGGGACTAGAACTAGTGAAATCTAGCTGATCGACAATCACAATTAATCTTTCCTTCGTGGGGAAAGCAAATAACTCTAAAAACAGAGGAAACGATCGCTCTCATAGCATAGATCCAATTCTGACCCAGTAAAAGGTTGTAGTCGATGGGCGCATCAACCACTTCAACTTATATTGGCACGGTCTTCCCACCCAAGTGGACCTCAAGGGAGGGGATAATACCATGCAGCCTTAATGAATGACCATCAAATGAAGTAAGCATGGTCATCAATTTCTACAATGGAGGGGAGCTGAGAGCCTTCCAACAAGCTAACGACATTACCGAAGTGGAAGCACCTTCGTCAACCACAGTACGCTTAATGACCATATTTAGGAATCTAACAAGGACTTGGAAAGCCACATGATAGGGAAACCGAGGCTGAACATTAGTAGTGTCGAACTTGATAATATTAGGTATACATTGATCCTGGACTCCCAAAGCACATAAAAGGGTGGTCCTTTGTGAAGGACAAGCTTGGAGAACCTAGAGAGGTGACATAACACATGGAGTCTAGCCCAAATCTTCCACAATTGAGTAGTTCTGGGTGGCTCGGGCATTGGGACTATGCGTCGAGTGCTTGAGAACACCTTTCGGTATCCGTGGCATAGAATTGGTCTTCTCGATATGCAATGGAGTCTCAGGTGGAGGGGGCTCATTCCCCAACGAAGGTTGTGGAGCTCCATAATCACGTGGGTGAGTAGCAACACTAACCTCTGGTTTAACAATGTTAACGCATCCAAAACTGCTAGCATGGGTAGAGGACGTCGAAGTTTCATTAGTCCCATTACTGTCGACAGAAGCACTCGAATTCATGTTTTGATGATGAGGAAGGGGATCCTTCAACACAGCTGGGCTCTGTGCAAGATGCTTCGATGCTTCCTCGATACAAGGACACAAATGTGTAAGGTGATCTTTCGTGCAAAGTTTACAAGGAAACTTCACTTTATGTCTAGGTTTGCAGTCCCCACTAGTATTTCCACCATCTTGAGGAAGGTTAGTGTTCTCTTTCATAGGGTTATTGTTCCTATTGTTCCCACAGCTACGATTATTTTTCCCCTTCTTCTTCCCACCAGGTTACTAGTTACCCGATGGGTTCGCTGATTGTATAGAGTGAACATCGGACGACTAGGTGGAAATGGACGAGGCGTGAGCCTGTCCAGGGGTAGATTGGTATATAGATAGATTGTGCATCTGATTCGTAACCAAATCTATGGGATGAGTACTTGTGGAACCAACTATGCCATCAGCATGCGGTCCAGGAATGGGCTTGGGCTCATGTCGTGACCATGGTGCATCAGGTATAATGTCATATAAGATTCCAAATTGAGCATAGACTAGATCTAGCTTGGGCTATTTTTCATGTAGTACAAAAGTGGCAGCCATACCTATTAGGGAATTATTTCTGCCTCAAGACTGATCTCCCGAGTCTGGAAAATTTTCTGGAACAATGGGTCTCCTACCCAACACACCTGAAATGGGTTATCCAACTCATGGGTTATCCCTATGCAATCACATACAAGAAGGGTAAGGACAATATAGTGGCAGATGCTCCTTCTCGCACAATTGATGACCCAGTTTCTCTTACAGCTCTTTCTCTGCTTGTTCCAAATTGGTTGCAATATGTTCAACAGGGCTATCTCTTCTATGAACTCCATGCTTCTTCATCAGTAGGGCACTCTGGGTTCTTCAACATGTATGACCGGGAACGATGTAACTTCTTTTGGCAGGGACTAAAAATGACAATTCAACAGATGGTGGCTGACGGTGATACTTTCTAGGTCAACAAGGGTGAAACGACACTCCTTTCGGGATTGCTCAAACCCTTTCCCATCCCTACACAGCTTTGGCCAACTATTTCTATGGATTTCCTAGCAGTGCTCTGGTGGTACAATACCACATCTGAAAGGACACCATATGAAGCAGTCTATGGACAGACACCGCCAGTTCTTCTTCCATACATCCTTAGCAGCTCCCCAGTTCAGGAAATTGACTCAGTTCTTCGCAACCGCGATCAGATTCTTCTCATTCTGCAGGACAATCTTCACATGGCTAGAATTCGCTTGAAACAACAAGTCGATCAGCACTGTTCTGAGCGCATTTTCCACGCAGCTGATAGGGTTCTTCTTCGTCTACAACCTTCCAAGCAATCCTCGCTAACACTCCAAAGGTGTCAGTGGCCCGCAATGCAACCCGAGGCTACTACCGGGGAACCACTTCTTCAGATTTTGCAGCAATTTCTCCAACCAAAGCTTTGAGGACAAAGCTTTTTCTAAGGGAGAGGGGATGTTAGGAACCCGTGTCAACCCTTCTCTTTACTATGTTAGTATATTGTTGTTGGATGCATATGCTTTGTAAGTCATTCCGTAGTATTTGTTGTTTCATAGTTTATATTAGCCCATAGGATTGACCCATAGTATTGGACGCATATGCTTTGTAATTCGTCCCATAGTATTATATGTCCCATGGTTTTGACCCATAGTATTGGGCATAGACTTAGTATATAAGTGTGTGTTGTGGTCATTGAAGGCACCATGAAGTTATTTGTATTGAGCTTGCTCATAGGAGGTTGCCCCCTCGAAGTGGCCTGTGATCAATATAAAAGTGATTCTGAGTTCTGTCATTTCTACTATTTCGCATATTCTTATTAATTAATTGTTGCAGGTGCATCACATCTGGTATCAGAGCACTTTCTTGGGCTCGCTGAGTGAAATTTCTGCCAAATTTTTTTTTTGCATCTATTGCAGGTCCGGATTTGGGAATAATCCCTATCCTCTTAACTGTGGGAAGTACTTGGGCATAAGCCCTAAAACTCATTGTGAGGAGTACCACAAGAAACCCGAAGTAGCTGGCCCATTGAGAGGACCTTCCAGCGAAAAGGGCAATGACCCCTACCTGATTGACTAGTTCCCACCCGTGAGGTAAACCAAGAGTTGTCGTTTGTGGCAAAGCGGTTATCAGTTTTACCTGAGCCGTGGAGTGAGGGGTACTGCCCCAATACGCAAGCCGTCAAACAACATTGGTGGCCGAGTGAAACCCCTGAACTGTTAGGAAGCCACACATACCTGGGGTCCATATCTATTTTCAGCTGAACTGTTGCCGATCACTGCTGTGTCGTTTCAGATACAGCCGTTCAGATCCATTCTAACAGCCGTTCCAGATCCAACCATTTTCAATCCATTCGGCGTCGTTTCAGATCCATCTATTTTCGCTCACTTTTGGCCGTTGCATATTTATCTGTTCCAGATCCCTTCTAAGCCGTAGCCGCTCCAGTCTGGAAATTTTTGGGGAACCCCTATCATCCCATTCTGCATATTTCATTCCCGAGGACCCTATCCCCAATTCCCCTTCCCAAAGCCCAAAATCCCACATTTGTCTATTTTTAGGGTTTGCCATAACTTCCTCATATTTCACCCAATCACCTTCAAATTTTACCACATAGTTCCTTTCCGAATTCTGCTTCTTTATCTCCCTCTGCCAAATTTTCCCATCCTTTCACCCTGCTTCTGAAATCCTCATTTTTTGCTTCCTTGTCTCTTCGACGGTGTCCAAAACCTAGTCAAACCCCAGTTATCCTTCATATTTTTTCCCAAATCCAGATTTTCCTTTACTGAAGCAGTTTCTGTTTAAGTTTTTCTACCCAGTCAACATAAAAAAAAAATTCTTGGTTATGGTTGTCATCCGCACAGGAGCAAACACCATGGAGGAAGCACTTGCAGCCATCCAAACCAAACTCCAAGATCAGGATGACAAATTTCTCATCCTCCATCTTCAGCATTCAGCCATGAACAATAACCGACAGCCAGAATCTTTTGTAGCCACCGGGTTCTCTTCTTCTAGCAATTTTCGTGGGCCGAAGCTTGATTTTCCTCGCTTCAATGGTACTGATCCGACTAGATGGATATACCGAGCAGAACAATATTTCAGTCTGCATAATAATTTTGATGTCCAGAAAGTTCCACTTGCATCCTTTCATTTGGAACAAGAAGCCCTTCAATGGTACCATTGGTACATCAAAGCTCATCCCGAACCCAACTGGACATATTTTTTCCAACTCCTTTTGCCACGATTTGGTCCTAGTGCTTTTGATGACTTCACATGATCACTCACTAAACTTCACCAAATTGGCATAGTGAAAGAGTATCAGACAGAATTTGAGAAACTGGCCAATCACACAGAAGGATTGTCTGATGAATTCTACAGGAGTTATTTTATCAGTGGTCTCAAGGATGAAATCCGCTCAAAGGTCAAAATGTTCTGTCCCAACACAATGATGGAAGTCCTAGGGTTGGCTAAGTTGGTAGAGGACAAGATCGCAGCTCAACAACGCTCCAAACCCACCTTTGTTCCCTTCAGAAATATGGGTTCCCAATGACCTCCCACCACGCCTGCTCCTCAACCAACTCCTATCAAGCATTTTTCTGAAACAGAGATGCAGGCACGCTGAGAAAAAGGGCTTTGTTATAATTGTGATGAGAAATTCACTCGGGGACATAGATGTGTTCAACAAAATATCTATCTCTTGGATGTGGATTCTCCTCCTGCCTCAGAACTTGATGAAGAAGCTCCAGATACAGTAGATGATCGGGTCGACGTTCAACACCTGCCTGTTGACACCCCATCTCAGGACGACCCACCCGAGATCTCTCTCCACGTTGTAACCGGCGTCACCACTCCACAAAAAATGCGAGTCAGGGGATACTTCAAGAAGCTCCCTCTTACCATACTCATTGATTCTGGTAGCACTCATAACTTCATTGACCCTCGGATTGCCAAACAGGTTGATTGTTTTTTCCATCCTTGCTCCAACTTTGAAGTCATGGTTGCTAATGGGGGCACCTTACCTTGCAAGGGGAAGTGTCACAATGTGCGTATCTCTATGGAATATTATAACCTGCGCTCTGATATGTTTTCCTTGTCCTTAGGCGGATGTGATGTGGTTTTGGGTGTTCAATGGTTACGCACACTTGGCCCCATCTTATGGGATTTTGCGGAACTTTGGATGTAGTTTTCAGTCAATGGGGCACAACACAAATTAATGGGCTTACAACCAGGGTCTCTCTGCATCATCAGTTCACATCGTCTGGAAAAAATCCTTAAGAAGAATTCACATGGTGTCATCGCTCAGCTCCATTCCATTCAGATGCACCCATCAATGGTCTCCACTACTTCCTTGGATAGATATGCAGGTGCCTTTGCTGAACCAATGAGCTTGCCACCTTCAAGAGACCTTTTCGGTAAGAATTTAGTCGCATCTTCCTCTCAGCAGGAACTGATGGCTATTTTGCATGTAGTACAGAAGTGGCAGCCATACCTACTAGGGAATTATTTCTACCTCAATACTGATCTATTCTATGAACTCCATGCTTCTTCATCAGTAGGGCACTCTGGGTTCTTCAACATGTATGACCGGGAACAATGTAACTTCTTTTGGCAGGGACTAAAAATGACAATTCAACAGATGGTGGCTGACGGTGATACTTTCCAGGTCAACAAGGGTGAAACGACACTCCTTTCGGGATTGCTCAAACCCATTCCCATCCCTACACAGCTTTGGCCAACTATTTCTATGGATTTCCTAGAAGTTCTCTGGTGGTACAATACGACATCTCAAAGGACACCATATGAAGCAGTCTATGGACAAACACTGCCAGTTCTTCTTCCATACATCCTTAGCAGCTCCCCAATTCAGGAAATTGACTCAGTTCTTCGCAACCGCGATCAGATTCTTCTCATTCTGCAGGACAATCTTCACATGGCCAGAATTCGCCTGAAACAATAAGTCGATCAGCACCGTTCTGAGCGCATTTTCCATGCAGCTGATAGGGTTCTTCTTCATCTACATCCTTCCAAGCAATCCTCCCTAACACTCCAAAGGCGTCAGTGGCCTGCAATGCAACCCGAGGCTGCTACCGGGGAACCACTTCTTCAGATTTTGCAGCAATTTCTCCAACCAAAGCTTTGAGGACAAAGCTTTTTCTAAGGGAGAGGGGATGTTAGGAACCCGTGTCAACCCTTCTCTTTACTATGTTAGTATATTGTTGTTGGACGCATATGCTTTGTAAGTCGTCCCGTAGTATTTGTTGTTTCATAGTTTATATTAGCCCATAGTATTGGACGCATATGCTTTGTAAGTCGTCCCATAGTATTATATGTCCCATGGTTTTGACCCATAGTATTGGGCATAGAATTAGTATATAAGTGTGTGTTGTGGTCATTGAAGGCACCGTGAAGTTATTTGTATTGAGCTTTCTTATAGGAGGTTTCCCCCTCGAAGTGCCCTGTGATCAATATAAAAGTGATTCTGAGTTCTGTCATTTCTACTATTTTGCATATTCTTATTAATTAATTGTTGCAGGTGCATCACACCTAGCAAGAAATGGGAGCTGAGGCTGTGAAGCTTGATTATAAGCTCCCGAAAGAGACTGACTTTGCGAAGGTGATACTGTGTTCATCGTAGCTGACACGTGAGGTGTTGTCACCTACCCAAATTCTAAGAATATTATTTTATTTGCAAAATACTTTATGTTAACTTTTAATTACAAAGTTTTGTAATTATGACCAAGTTTGGTCAAGGATGATTGTAATTATTGATTATTATTATTTAATAAATTAAAATAGGATACAAACACCCAAGGGAATTGTTAAATGAGTGTTCACTTACCCACTAGGAGGAATGGAAGCTGTTAGAAGGTATGGGATAGATGGCAGCATTTGCACTCCACCACTAGCTGTTGGTTATGGGAAAACTACCCCTAAATTTGTGGCATTATCCCCCAAGTGGGTGGAAGAGAGCAGGCAGCTCATTAATGACCAGTTAACCACTAAAATGCCTAGGCATCCTAGATAAGGAAATTCAAATTGGGCAGGCATCCCCCTTACAATATTTTTCTGCAGAAATATTCCTCAAGTGCATCAAGTGATCACTGAGAGATTCGAATAGGGAGGCTATGTGAGAGTGCAACTATAAGTTTGTTATTATACTTAGAAGGAAAACCAGAGGTGTTGGTGCAGGTCTCTTTGATTGTTGAGTCTTGATGACTGGACAATCTATATTTTATTGCACGTTGATGTACTAAGGCTTCTACAGAATCTTCCTCCTGGTGGCTCAGTGAACAGGCTCGAGGGTCCTAAGGCAAGTAACTTGGCTATCTTCAGGAATAGGTTGGGTGGAACAGGTTCCTTGGGCTATTTGTTTCTCCTACAGTCAACCAGGTTTTACCGTTCCTACTTTTGTTTACAGTTAAATGTTTCTGCATAGTAGAATTATTAAACTCGGTCATGTAAAATAAATTATTTTATTTTCTGACCTAAGTATGATTATGAATGAAAGAGCTTTATGAATTAATTGAATCGATAACCATCTCTGTATTTGTCCCCATGTTGTTCTCTGCATCGTACTCCAGTATAGAGAAGTAAATTAAGGAAAGATGAGAGATAGGTAGAATGTCATTGATTGGATAAATGAATACAGTAGTGTTCTTTTCAAATTCTATCCTATGTTTAAACACAGTAAACATTACAGTATAGTATAAACAGCTGCATAGAATTCATAAAATTCCTAGATAAAAGAAAAACACATTTTGTTTTCTGCATAGTTCTTTAAATTTCCTTTTAACTCTATCTAGTTTAGATAGTAAGCAAATGCATTTCAATACTGTACATTTCATGTTTTCAAGCAATTATATTTTCAAGAAATTATAGCAGCTGCAAGAATTAGCCTCTGTATAGATTTCTTACAATTATACATATTTTATTTCTTCACTAACTATCACTTTTGATTTCATTATTACATATCTGCACAATTGTATCAAACTCTAGATTTTACAGACCCTAGTTTCTGTTTATAACATTTAAAGTTTTCCAAACCCTAATTGACAATTTTCTTTGCCAAATCATCTTTTAAAAAATTTCAAGATTGCTACAAGACAATAAAATTCACTTAGCAGAAAGCACGATTCCGTACCAATGTCTATCGATAGCTCATAACCCTAGTAAGAACACATACACAACATTGAAACCATTTGTTGCAAAGGTTAAGTCTCGAGTACAAAAGCTCAGTACAAGCCAGATAGTAATCGGAAGACACAAGTAGGGTTTCTTTTGTAAGACAAATAGAACATCGTGGCATAGCCATTTCGAAAACATATAACAGTCAAACTATCTCATCAATTTTCCAAACATGATTATCAACAACGAGAACGAAGCACAGGAATACAATTTTATACAGTTATGCAAACCATAAATCTCGGCCCAAGACAACCATCGTTGCTCGGCATCACCTTAACCATTCTTTACACAGTGTTCTAAACTATTATTCAAAAACATAACTTTCCATTGCAAAAATGAGCCATTGTCTGTAAGTGCAAGAGAACCCTCGGTTCTTGGTTTCCATTTAAAGTTTATAACAGAGAATTACATTACGGACCTGTCAAGGTTCCATAATACACGGGGCTTGCCCCTTATCAACCAAAACCTTTAAAACAATGTCGTGAAGCAACAAACTACACAGGGTTTTACCCTTAACATCTAGCAGAACAAACAAAAGTTTGAAGTTCCTTTCGAACAACGCAGCCAGGCATTAAAGAGCCGAATGGCATCTTAAAAGAACTGAAGATTATCTTCTGTACAGCTTTTAACAAAACAAGACTTAAAACTTCACACTCGGCCATCACCAAAACAAAGTCAAATGGTTCCAACTCTCGGCACACAGAAATCACCATCAAAGGCACCTACGAGGTTTTCGAGAACCACCAGAGCTTACCAGGAAGCAGTAGCAACATTACATTCTCCAATATTTCACTCAGCAACCTCATACGAAATGGGTACCTTCCAAAACACAGTTTGAAGGGTTAAGCCAAGGAAAACACGATTATAAATTCAAGTATCATAGTAATGAATTCATTGTCTTAAAACACTTACCCTTAGAAACGATACTCCTGAAATTTGACACACTACATAATCAGACGCTAAATGCATGTTGATATTTGACAGCAACAACAAGCTAACACAGAAGACCATTCTCACAAACAGGAGAATCGAACCCAGATTGAATTACATTCAATACACTGGCTGGAGAAAATCCATCACTATGATGACGTATCGTGGGCTAAGTGCAGAGAGTTTAAGCCTGTAACTTTTAAAACTACCTCCCACGGGTCACAGGATTGAAACCTCTCGAGAGGTACTCTCTCCAACCCTAAATGTTAGCATCCTGTCGGCCTCATAACTCCAACGTAAAAATGAAGACCGGGAAACTCTCCACTACTACATACAACAAGGTTTAGGGTTTCATGTTCAACGATCAAGATCTGGTGAGATCGACGAGCAAGAAGGCGCCAACAAGCTATGTCGAAAGTCGGGCAACTATTGCATTGATATCTCATTAATTACAACAACCATGGCAATGCCAACACTGCATGCTAAGGAAAAATACTATGTACAACTTAGAGGAGAATCATTATGGTAACCATGCACAGCTAGGATTCCTTGTTATATTATCAACCAAAGTTCACGTGGATGGATTGCATGGGTTGAAAGCCACACTTTCCACTATGGAGTTGGTCGGGACCATTAATACCTGAACGAGACACTGTCAACCTTCCAATAGAAAATTTAATACCTATCAACTCATCACCTCATTAACGAGTTCATTGTGAAATGCAATAACATACATTATCAATACTTAGAACAAGAGCTAGGTCGTATAGCATAGTTCATTCTATTGCTTAAGTCTTAGCCTTTCAAAGGTTTGTTTACATCATATTCAATTGTTTGCATAGGGTAATATCTTATAATGTTAAAGTATAGCTAGGGTTGCATATTGTATATCATATCATTGCAATATTAGTGCATATTTTATATAGTTCAAAGTTTGAACTTAGGCATCGTAATATTTGAATTATATGTCAATGTATTATTGTAGATGCATAGTAACTATAAAATATTTCTATGTTATTTCTATGGTTTTGTATAAGCAATAGGATGAAGTTTATAATGCTAGTTCATAGCATAAATACTATATTCACCATAAACTCCATATGATTAGCCATGTAGTGCAAAGACTTTTAATCAAGGTATCACCATAAGTATAGTTTAAGTGTTGACGAGATACACACTAAAGCTAAGTTCTTAGTATAAGCACTAGTCACTATACTTTACATATATTATCGGTGTATTCAAATGATAAATTCAGGACTTGGAGTATTCTAAGTTCTGTAGACGCGAAATATAATGATAGTCCAAAAGTATAAACACTATTTTCTACAAGCTTCCTAATAACATTATCAATAGATATCATTATCATTGTTTTAATGATAATAACAGTAGTCATATGATAATATATGTAGCATTATAACAGAACACTTGGACGACGTGAAAGGATAACACTGAAGAACTTTGTAAGTCAGTACATAAACTAGAATTAGAACCATGTATCCTTACCTCCAGTAACTTGTTCCGCAAGGAAGTACTTAGCATTCTAATTTTACATTGACGATGAATTGAAAGACACATGTACTCTTAACACATGTTGTCATACAATTTCTTACCCGGGGTTTGCACATGGAAACAGGATTCAAATGCCTTAGCTAAACGTAGCTAAGTAAACTCCAGGGTACCTCGTAGGACCCCTTAATCATCATACAAACAAACTGTCAACACTTCATCAAGAACATCATATTAGTACAAACAATGTACAGCATGTAATTATATTTAGAACTGAAGCAGATCTGTAAACTGTATTTTTATGCATAATCATAAAAGGATCTTTCATTAAGAAGTTTAGCATCTGTTTAAATCTAAAATAGAAAACACAAATATATCATATTTTATTTGAGAAGTATGACATGTCATCGTTATTGATTATCTTAGTTAAGAAATTTTAATTAATTTATATGTTCCGCATTAACGACTTCGATAATTATTGCTATTATAAAAAAAAATTAAATTTTGGTATTTTAACGAGATGTTATAGGTGCCAACGAACTCTGGTAGAAACCGTGACCATGACCATAAGGATGATAACCTCCTCCAAACTGGCCTATGTTATGATACACAGGAACATGCATAGAAGGGATTCCATAGGAGGGAGTGTGATAATAATTAGGACCGGTTGAAAAACCATAAGAATGACCTCCATAAGAATGGGGTCCCATATAATCACTCGAGGTAGGAAAAATAGATGAGTGAGGGCCATATGAAAATGGTATGTTCCCATTCCATGGAATTGACGAACTAGATACAGGAGGAGGATTCAGAATCATATAAGAATTTGTGGGAACAAGCATATGAATAGAGGCATTCGGGTGGACAGATGGAATGTAAGTCATAGACCCAACACCTATCGTGAAACCTCCACACGAGAATGGGTTCACACTAACACTAGGGGCTAACGAAGGAGGTGGCCCTCTGCCAACACTCGAAAAATATGGAGGGATGTGACCACTCCAAAACTGATGAGAAGTGTAAGGGGGTGTGGTGCCCCCAACCCCGACACTAGAGCTAGCATGACTACTAAACATGGTGGAAGTAACAGTCGGCATAAAACCGGGCATTCCCAATGAAAAATGGGTTGAGGTCGTAGAGATGGATGTAGAACCAAAACCTGACATACCCAAGGATGAACCATACAAATAACCTGATGACCATGTTTCATCAAATGGGTTCGTACTCATGGGCTGGGATGTCCCAAACCCATGACGAGTGGTGTGTGATGAAACTCCCTCCCAATCAGTCCTCGGAGAGTATATGTAAGGAGGGGAAGTTAGCTTTGGACTAGCGAACGGAGTCGAGGGGACTCCTGACATGTCAGATGTAGAACTCATAATGGGATCTCTTTGAATCTCGTGAGATGTGAATAAAGGACCAGCCGTAGTCCTCCGACATCTCATGTGAAGAGACTGTGACGGTTGTTAGCTAGTAAACCAGCTAACCTACGAGATCGACAGAGAGGTGGATCTTGATCCAAGATGACTTAAAAAAGTTAGCAAAGAAACATCTCCTAATGGCCTACTAGATCGTCACAGAGCACACACCTAAAAGAAACTACAGCCAAATGCACACATCAAGGGACCTCCCGACACTACAGCCAGTATGTCTCTCCTAGGAGAGGCTTGAGACTCCTAAACTATAACTGAAGGTAACAGAATCAGTTATAAGGGCCCTCAGTCTTCACTATGTGAACACAACTGTGATGTCCAACCCCTATCTGACTCAGGACACTCACAAAATAACTGCTGCAAGTACCCTATGTGATACCTAGGTAAAACAACTATGGCCACCACGTATAACCAATGCTCAGGAGAACAGTCGTAGGTGGCATTCGTCGTATGGGAAGGGTAGCTAAGCCTGAAACTAAAGAGTGTCAAATCCCCCAAGAATCCCTAGATACGAACAAATCGTGGAAATATCTCCCACGTTCAGAAAGTATTGGAGGGATATCTCCACAACCGACCTCCTGTGACCTCGTGCTTAACTCTGGTTTGAGCAGAGTGTCCTGAGAACACTGATGTATACCATGGGTTTCACCACTCCCTGGTTAGACACATAATGTTTGTTTAATAGTCTTGGATTGTTAACTCACAGTGATCTATTCCAAGACTCTAAACCTATACTAGTTGGTGCACCCTAGAAAAGAAAATGTTCTAATCAATTCTTTAGTTAAGCGTTAATTTTAATGGCTATGATTACTCAAAGGGATATGGTAGTGAAACTAATGATGTGAGATGACTCAATAAATGCACATCCAAAAAACACTAGACTCTTCTATCAATGGGAAAAATATTCCACTAAATGACAATCAAACCAACGTTTCTTTTCGAAAATAAAAATTCAATCTCTTTATAATTTCATGCACAAGCAAGCCCTAATGAAAGAACAATCACTCTAATGCAAAATGCAGATACATAAAGCAGTTTTTTTTTGTATTTTCACTATAAATGAAATGAAAATGCAAATATATTTGTATTTTTCAATATAAATGAATGAAAAATGCAAGTAGAATCAACACTTTTAGAAAAGAATGCAGAGCATGCAAAGCAAACAACCCAACAAAATCCAAAAAGCAAGACTTGGCTAAGCTAATGAGCTATAAAAAGAAAAATGCTTGAAAAACAACTTCTCAAAAACTAAAGAAAGAGGAGTTTCTAGTCAATAAAAGGGCATGGAACAATCAAAATATAGGCCTAATAAGACTCAGGAACACCCATAATTCACCCAGCAAAAACCAAAGATCACAAACAAGTCTAAGACAGACCTGTACGCAATTGTTTCACAGAACAATAGCATATATACGTTGGCTATTGAACTAACAGTAGCGGGTACACACAAGCTAACCAAGGCTGAATCGCGTATAGGGCAAGGTAGGTGGACCAAAAATGAATCAAAAGACCAAGAAAAATTAATATTTTCTATGCAAGCCCTAATAGCCTATCAACAACACAGAAACTCGACAGAACAGAGACTCAGAATAAGGAAAAATGCACAAAATCCCCAAAATGGATGTTCATCCCCAGCGGAGTTGCCATTTCTGTTATAGAGAAAAAAATCCTATGGCTTGGGGTAGACCACAACAGACAAATGATTACCAGAAATCAACTCATTCTCAATGCATGCTATATAAATGTAAATGCTAAGAAGTGGAATAAAATACCAACCTTCAACCGGACGTTTGATGTAGATCCTCGTTGAGCTTTCCAATCACCACACTTGAATCTGCAGCTTAGTCTCAACAATAAACACAAGCAAGTGCATATGATATATGAAAGTTGTTAGCATAAATAATAGCATAGTCCATTATATATGTAAGAAAATGTACCCAACGATAATAAACCATTCACAACATCAATTAGACGAGAAAATGAGTATTTCTATTAAATTGAACAAGAAGTACATGATACAACCTCTTGCTGGAAACTCATCTGAACCAAGAACTAGGTCCCTCCACTTGTGCCTTCACCACTTCAATCCCCCATGCAATGGAAAACTCACAAGTAAAGGAGTGATTCCTTCACAAGATATGGAAGAGTTTGGTAGGTGAACATAAAGGGTTCACAACAACTAGGATCAATGGATGTAGACTCAAACTATCGAAAAAATCTAATAGAGTTTCGATGCTCTCTCTTTCTCCTCCTTCCATGCACCATAAGAGCTCAATAGATAACCCTCCAAAGGTAGGTGAAAGGTCAAATCGAGTCGTTTCGAGATACGTGGAGGGCCAAAGGTCACAATGGCCACTTTTTGGAGTGAAAAAATAGAGTTTTTACTATTATTTACCAATTTAACTCAATGTACGCGGGCTATAGTGGTGCATCCAGCGTATGCGTGAGTTGCAGTGAAGCATCTCGCATATTGGAACAAAAATAGGGAAACAAGGGTTCCTGGAGGACAAAAGTGGTTCTGAGTCAATCAAATGAATAATGGAGGCCAATGAGTGCTAATGCTCACAAGGTGGCAAAATATGCTGTAACACTTTCCCCACCAAATACAAAGATCAAAGGCACCCATTGAAGAATGTGACTAGCAATATTAAGAGGGATAACTTTGTAAAAGATAGAGATGAGTTTAGAAGGAGGAATCTATGCTTCACATGCCAAGAGCCTTGGGCTCTAGGACACAAATGCACCATAACGAAGGCGTATTGCATTGAAGTTATTTCAGAAAGCGAAGATGAGGAGGATGGTGGGGAATAAAAAGAGGTTGTAGAAGAGGAGAACAAGTCATCTGGAGAGGAGAAGTGACAACTTCTAAAAAGTGGCAAGATTGCAGTTTTGATAGGAGGAGTGCCCCGCTACCACACGCTTAGGCTCAAAGGAGTGGTGCATGGGAAAAGAGTCATTGTTTTGGTTGATGGGGGTGCCACACATAAATTTATTGATTCATATTTGGTGGAAAGACAAAACATACAAACAAATCCATTTGATGGATTCATTATTGTCATTCCAGGAAATCATTCCATGGATTGCACTAAGTTGTTTCCCAATATACAAGTCACCATTGGGGATTACACTCTTACTGGTAACTTTTATGTATTTGATGTGGCTGATACCAACATGGTGTTGGGATTCCAATGGTTATTCTCCATTGCGGATCATTCTATGAACTACAAGGTTCCTAATATGAAGTTCAAAGATGGAAGTGGGAAGCAAGTGGTCTTTAAGGGAATGCACACCTATCCAAATCAACTGGTGTCTTCACACAGTATGCGATATATCATGAGGCATGGAGACATGGATGTTCAGTGTCTTATTACTTCACAAGGAACAACCATTGATATCACTCACCATCATGAGTACATCCAGAGGCTATTTTGTAAGCATGGGAAAGGGTTTGGAGAAATTCCACATGGGAGACTACATGATAGGGGAGTTGAGCATAGGATTGAGTTGGAGGTGGGAACCCAACCCATAAAGATCCACCCGTACAAGCATACAAAGAGGTTCAAGAATGAGATAGAGAAATCCATCAAAGAGTTGTTTGACTTGGGACACATTAGGCCAAGCTCAAGCCCATTTGCATCTTCAGTGGTCCTAGTGAGAAGAAGAATGGAACCTTGAGCATGTGCATTGATTATAGATCTCTCAACAAGAATACCATAAAGAATAGATATCCTATTCCAAGGATCAATGAGTTCATGGATGAAATCCATGGGGAAAATTTATTCTCCAAGATAGATCTACGTTTTGGTTACCATTAAATTAGAATGCATGAGGAGGATATACACAAGACAACTTTCTGGTGTCATTATGGACACTTTGAGTTCTTAGTCATGCCTTTTGGGTTGACTAATGCGCCATCCACATTCCAATCTTGTATGAACAAGGTGTTTGGTAAGAAATTACATAAGTTTGTTCTTGTTTTCTTTGATGATATCTTGATTTATAGAAAGTCATGGGATGAGCATATGCACCATTTGGATATTGTGCTAACAATTTTGGCAGATCAATATTTGTATGCCAAGTTGTCCAGATGTGAGTTTGGGATCACAGAGTTTCTCTGTCTTGGTCATGTGATTGGACAAGAGGGGGTCAAATTACACATGGAGAATATCATTGATTGGCCTAGTCTAAGGAACCTCACAAAGTTGAGGGGTTTCATTGGCATTTCCACTTATTCCAGGAATTTTTTCAAAGGCTTCTCCAAGTTCACTACTCCATTGATAGATCTTACTAAGAAGGGCACATTTTGTTGGTCCAAGGAAGCTGAACAATCCTTCAAGAAAATGAAGGAAGTCATGAGTAGTTTCCCGGTTATACCCCTTCCATATTTCACTCAACCATTTGTGTTAGAGTGTGATGCTTCAGGAGAAGGCATTGGGGCGGTCTTGATGCAAAATAGGCACCCCATTGGTTATGAGAGCAGAAAATTGCATCCACATGAAAGGCACTATTCCATATATGATAAGGAGATGTTATCCATCATGCATGCTTTGGCTAAGTTTAGATAATATCTAGTTGGTAGCTAATTCATTGTGAAGACTGATCACAATAGCTTGAGGCACTTTTTGACACAAAGGGAGCTCAATGGTAGGAAAAAAAAATGGGTAAGCAAGATCCAATCCTATGATTTTGACATTGAATATAAGAAGCAAAAAATGAATGTGGTGGCTGATGAAATTTCTAGGAAGCCTACTCTCTCTTTGATGCATGTTCCTAATGATTGGAAATATCAACTAGCTATTGAGTATTCCAAGAACAAGTTTGCATGTGAAGTGTTGGATGGGTTGGTACATGACGATGCATACAAGGTCCTTAATGAGGTAATCTATTACAAGGATAGAATCTTCTTGTTTCCTAATTCAAGCTTGAAGAAAAGGATTCTAGAAGCTTCCCAGGACTCCCCATTAGCAGGCCATTCTAGTTTCTTGAATACATACAAGAGGGTGAGAGAGAGGTTCTCATGGAAAGGACTCAAGAATAATGTGTTGGGGTATGTTATAGGATGGATGGCATGCCAAAAAAACAAGCTGGAGAACACTCATCCTGCTGGTTTATTGCACCCCCTTCCCATTCCGAAGAAAAAATGGGAAAGTATATCCATGGACTTCATCACCAGTTTTTCCAAAGTGCAAGGTAAGGATTGCATCTATGTTGTGGTTGATAAATTAACTAAATATGTGCATTTTTTTATGTACCATCCACATATGCAGCAATCCAAGTGGCTGACCTCTTCTTTCATTAATTTTTCAAGTTGCGTGGGTTTCACAAGTCCAATGTGAGTGACCAAGATAGCAGATTCACAAGTGCATTTCGGAAAGAATTGTTCAAGTTGGTGGGAACCAGTTTGGACCCTAGCACACGGTATCATCCTCAAAGTGATAGGAAAATTGAAAGGGTGAACCAATGGCTAGGAGGTTACCTTATAAACTATGTTACGGGGAATTAAATAACATGGGTCACTTGGTTGCATTTGGTAGAATTTTCCTACAACAATACTTTTCATGTTTCCATGGGTATCTCTCCTTTTAAAGCTTTGTATGGGTATGATGCTCCCACTTTTGCAGGTCTATTTTTTTAGAATTGTAGGGCCCAAAAGTAAAAGGATTGTGTACAAGAGAGTCAATACATCCTCAAAGTACTCAAATAAAACTTGCAAGTTGCCCAAAACCAACACAAATTGTATGCAAACAAACATAGAGTGGAGCGCTCCTTCCAAGTGGGGGATGTGGTGTTTTTGAGATTTCATCCTTATAGGAAATCTTACATGAATTCAAAGGGGGATGAGAAGTTGCAGCCGATATTATATGGACCCTACAGAGTGATAAGAAAGGTGGTTGAAGTTTCTTATGCATTGGAATTACGAGAAGGAAGCAAGATACATAATGTGTCTTGTCTTAAGAAGGCAATTGGGAAACAACTTGCGGAATCAAAGGACCTCCCTCCCCTTGATTATGAGGGAAATTTGGAGCCGATTCTAAAGAATATATTGCAGTTCCGAGAGAGGAATCTAAGGAATAGGATCATCAAAGAATATCTGGTGCAATGGAAGGGTTTTCCAAGTGAGGATGCAACTTGGGAAGGATAAGGTATCCTACAACACCTCGGTTTGATGATGCTTGAGGAAAATTATTCTTGGGAGAGGAGGAATGTCATTTCCCCTTCCTAGAAGCACATTGATCCACCCCACTTACCCATTAGGTTCCCATGGGTTCAAGTGGAAGTTAATTCAATCTGGGAATTAATTAAAAAATTAATAAAAATTGCCTTGAGAAAACTAAGTGTGAATGGGTCCCTAAGGGTGTTATTATTGTTAATTCAGTGGTAAAATAGTCAAGGGGGTGCCCAGGTTGAGTTTGGACCAAATCTGGGCCATTTCCATAAAACATAGAAATTCCATGATTTAAGGAAAATTGTTGGAACCCATCATTAGGCAAGGGATCTAACCTCCCTTGAGGTAATTGAAGATTTTAACGTTAGATATTGGGTCAAAGAGGTCAGTGGCACACTTATGGAGTTTTAGGTGTCTAAGTGGGTCGCACTTGTGGAGCTCATTGATGATTTTACCAATTCGAAGGTTTCTTTGACTAGATCCCCTCCAAAGAGTTGGTTAGTGGTCTTCAGGAACATAGTTTTCTTGTCTCCATGGTATTTGCAGGTATTTTTGGGGTTTATCTTAAGCTATTTAAACAACAACAAGCAAACTTCCTCAGGCTGGCCAGTGTGTGGATCGATTTCTATTAAGAATTTGCTTAAGAAAACTCCTTTGCTTGGGTGGTGTGCCCCTTGCAATTCCAGAGGGTGTTGGGCACCTCACTTGTTGATTGAGTGAAGAATCCAACTTAATTGAATGATATTTTTGCAGACATTTTATAGTATTATCTACTATATCTATAGTGGTGGTGGAAAATCATATTCCATAATTTTGATATTATTGCATTTATATGTCATTTTGGTAATATTGTGAAGCATTCTATGTTGTAGAAGAGCCATTGGGCCACCTGGGATGTATCAAGCCATATGTGATCTTATTTTACTCTATGCAACATCTCCATAATAAATCTTCAGATATGGTTCTTCAATTTTTGGTCTCTTGTGCAAGTTTTTATTTACCTATATGTGCCTCCAATTTTGACTAGTTTTCACTTTTGGCTTGGAAAAATAACTTTTTTCACTCAGATGAAAATATGAAGGTACCTGTAGGTAGTTAGGACAAAATTGGACCCGACCATACCTTCAGATCAAAAAATTGAGATCCTTTACTATTGTTTGGATCGAGTTGCAAGCAAGGTTTCTGCGTAGTCCCACTTTCTTATTTTGTCTCCAAATTCATAACTCTGCATTTCCACGACCTGTTGTTGTTACTTGAGGTTCTCCACTATTGTACCAACCTACCTTGAGTCTAGATACACCCGTGGATGCACCAGGATTTGTTGGGTACCACATAAGTCCTTACAAAAGTTAAGGTGTGCAAAATTGCGTATTTACAGCATCTCGAAGAGTGGGGGTGAAAGTATGCATTTTTTCAAAATACCTTTCCCTAATTATAAGAGTGAAGGTATACATTGTGCACTTAAAATGGTGGACATTGGGGGTGAAGTTGTACTTGAACATAGGAAAGTAAATATATTATAAACAAAATTACATTATAATGGAAATAGAAACCCATGTAGAAGATTGTAAAAACAATATTGAAAAATACCCTAGACATAATTAATATTTATATATTTTTTCAATAATTTTAAAAATATATATTTTTATACAAAGTATTTTAAAAAATATTTTTAAAATAAAATAAAACATTATTAACTTAAAATTAGAAAAAAATAATGGATACAAAAGATATATACTTTACTAAGTTTAAATTTGTATTATTTTAATGAATATTAAATCATTATAATGTTAATACCATTTTTTAACACAATGCTCTCTTGGAAATATATGATAAAAATAGTTCTTTGTTCTTTTACTCAAAGAAATAGAAACTTCACGAAATAAGTTAGGAAAAAATGTTGACACCGATGTGCTTATGAATGATATCATCCTAAGTTATTATTCTCTATATTATCATGGTAATATTGATATCATAAAATAAAATAAAAAATGTGAACACTTACATGTTCATGAATGATATCATGATAAGTTATTATTCTCTATATCACCATGGTAGTATCGATATCATAAAGTTACATCTTAATGGAAATAATGCTTTCGTGATAGTTCAAAGTTATCGTGACATATCTTTAAGGTTTGAGTTTTTTTTTTTTTTTTATAATTTATTTTTAAAATAAATAACAGTTTTTTTTAATATAATGTAAAAGAGTTTTTTTTCAGATTTATGAACCAAGAGAGATCAAATTTCTTGAGTTTAGATTTTTTTTTAAGTTTACACTTCAAGAAATTGGATCTCTCTCATTGTTTGATAGATTTGGGTTAAGATTAAAACATAAATTGCACTTCAAGAAAGTGCTTGATTAATGTTATGTTACACCAGCATAGATCCATCTTAAACCTGTATCTATCAAGCACCGAGAGAGATCCAATTTCTTGATGTGTATTTCTTTTTCTTAATTTAAACTCAAGAAATTTCATCTCTCTTGATTGATAGGTAAGGGTTTAAGTTCTAAGTTACCTAACGTTATATCACGTTACAAGATCTCTCCCATAATATTCACTATCCCTATTATTTTGTTGCCGACATGTTACCAACTTTATACCGTTCCTAGCTTTATATAGCATTATATAACGTTATATAACATTATATAACGTTATATAACGTTACAGGATCTCCCCTATCCTGGGCTATAGAGCGCTTTTTTAATTTTTTACGGAAATCTCAAATTTTTTGATTTTATTTTTTCATGAATAATTGTTTATTTTTTATATTGGTGTAACTTTAATCAAGTAAGATCCATCTTAAACCCGTATCTATCAAGCACCGAGAGGGATCCAATTTCTTGAGGTGTATTTCTTTTTTTAAATTTAAACTCAAGAAATTTGATCTCTCTTGATTTATAGATCCAAAAATTACTTTTTAGGTTAAATTACTTTTTACGTTTTATTAGATGTAACGGTACATACACATTAGAACATCTCCCCCATACTAAGCTGTAGAGCACCTAGTTTCACTTGGTACAATTATTAAAAAATCCATAATACTAAATCCATTTCTACATCATCATTAAAAAAAAATAACATTTCCTACATTTCCTATCAAATAAAAATAGTCCATCGTTGACGTTTCTCCATTCTTTTTAATTTTAAGTTAAAATAATATTATACATTTAAAAAAAAAAAAAATACTTCATTCATTTTAATTCTAAGTTAATATAATATTTTACATATTAAAAAAATAATGACGATATGAAATTATATTATATTTGATTATCAATAGATGCTGTGCTTCTTTCATTTATAATGATAGATGCTAAATTTTATAGTAGAATAGTCCCTGTTATGCAAGGTTGCAAGGTTATAATGCGTGCCATGGAGGCTGTAATTGAAAGAAGCACAGCAACTATTGATAATCAAATAACTTATACGAGCTGAGTGAAATTCCAAGCTAATTAGACGACAACCCCGTAATTTTGAAAGCTCGATCAGAGGAAATTAAGAGAAGAAAACAGAGAAATCAATTATTCTTGAACTTCTCAAGAATCTGATTGATATGCCACACTAATTCTTCATTTATTTGAAGATACTTCTTAATACATATTGGATATTTGAATTGAGATATTTGACGTTCAAGTTTCCCGAATTTAATAGTGGCGGCAATACTATTCAAACTATGACAACTGAATGCAAACGGAAGGATTTATTTAGTTGGTAGCTCCAAGCCTACAACGTGGGAGGTCATGCATTAATTAATTAAATTTAACTGGTCAACCGTTAACAGTACGACAGTTAACCCTGATTTCTCCCTTGGAGCCTGTAAGAGGACTGATGTTCCCCATCTTCACCATCGATACTGCAAACTGTATGAGAAAGGATTCTTCATTTCCTGCATAAACATCCACTAGCTCCATTGTCTGACCTTGCCCCTTGGTGAACAATTCTTCGTCTGAGTTCAACAGTCCATGTCCGCTCAGCAAGTTCTTGAAGTAGGAGTTGTCGAATTTAGTGGGACTCACAAAATCCAATGGGGACAAATTATTATCTCCTCCTGATTTCGGACACCCGGATATGAGCCGAGCATAGTAAGACTTGTCTACGGTGAAGTCTCTCTGTCCATTTCCGTTCTGGTTGTAAAGCCTCTGCCTGAAACTTGTGCATCGAGACTGGCCGATGGTGTGACTCCCTGCGTAATTTACATTTGCATATTTTTTAGTGACATTTCAGTACTTATTCAATGCTACGAAACGAAATGAATGGATACCAACAATTTGAAATGATCTATGTGATACCTGAAAGGGCCACCAAGTCTATATTGTTCAGACCCTGTCGTTTAAACAAGGTAATTAGAGTTTGAAGAGTTGAGTTGGGTGCTGGGATGTCGTTGTTCGACAAACTCAAGCTTGCAGTCCTCGAGTCTCTCCTCCCCAGTAAAACTTCCCAGCCAAGCCCTCCACTCTGATGTTTATTCATCCATAAACAACATGAATCACTCGGTAGTTAGGTTATTGTCACTAGGCATTATTATTTACTCTTATATTCTTGGAAACCAGTACTAGCTCCTAACATGTTCTTTTCAATGAATGAAACATTGACTGATAAATCGATCAAAATATTACCAGGACGACTGAGTCACGAGCTGCAATAGCAAGAATATCTGCACAGGATACAGTTTTTGGGCAAGCCTTCTCTAGTGCACTCTTAATCTGATCAACAACTTCAAATCCTCTGGCAGAGTTTCTGTTGGGATTTGATCTCTTCTCACTCATAATGCTTCTACTGTCATCCAGTAACAAAGATGCATCGCAGCCCTGTCATACAACATTCACATTTTATTATTAGGAAAACATTCAGCAGTCCATAGTAAATACTTATAATAACAATTAGATCAATCTGCTGACGAAAATAATGTGGATCACCTGCACAAAACAATCATGGAAGTGAAGCCTGAGTAAGGACGCCCCCATTCGAGCTTCCTTCATCACGGCCTTCTCTACTACTGATTTTACTATTTGTTCAGCCATGGGACATGAGTTGGCATAAAATTCCGGAATCAGATAGTTGTAATAAGCATTCGTTGGAACGGGATAAGGATAGGATAATGAGAATGATACTAAGAATGCCTGCAGCGAACAAAGTAGCAAAAGAGCAAGAGTGAGGCGGGGCGAAATAGTTATGGCCATTATTCTCATGAATGAACGAACTGTTATTCCGAACTCTGTAAACCTAAAGGAACAGAAAAGGCTTTAGAACTTGTAGGTCTGGATTATGTGGGAAGTTTATTTATAACAATCTCACTCCACTCCACCGCGTTACTGTTGAGTGATGAATTGAATAATGATCCATTTGAACAATGGAAGAAGATGGCTCAGCTACTCCATTCCATCACGCGGTATGGATGATATGATAGCTTGATCAATTATTATTACTGCTGAATTGCTCAGTCAACACGGCGAACGATTTTCCTGTCGATTACTATGTTTTGCCATTAAATAAATATGAAAAGGTATACTCCTCTCGTACCAAGTCTCTGTCTTTCAGTCACTCAAGCGGTACGTAAAACCTACTCCCATGCATGAATATATATTAATACTTACTGTTCATCTCTCAGAACGACTCACAGGTAGCAAGGGACATGGACGAACGCTTCAAGGACAGATGGCCGCTACTGTTGTTGTCTTGCTTTTTAATTGCGGCCAAGTGCCTCCCCTATTTTATTTCCACATAAAGCAAGGAGTAAAATAATCCACCACAACAACTCCAACTCTTAGATTGTGATTCTCGATGATGATTCGTACGTATAACCTACTCTGCTTGAGAATATTGACGGAGTCCCGACAGGGAAGCAGAAGCAGGGTTGAAATTTGGTTTCATTCTTCAAATTAATTTATTTAATTTTTTGACCTTTTTGAAACTTATCCACTTTAATTTATAATTTGTTGACCTAAGCATTTCGGTTTCACTTTCTAAATATATGCGTTATAGTTTGTAAAACGTTTCACACATTTTTTTTATAGGTTATGTTAAGAAATTAATAATATTTTAAAATTAGTATAGATTCATTTTAAATCTAGATTTATTAAGTATGAAGAGGGATTCAATTTTTTGAGGTATAATTTTTTTAATATTAAAATTTAATACTCTTCTTACTTTCAAAATTAGGATTTAAAATTAATTAATTAATTTATTTTATAAATCAGCATGGAATTTTTAAATTTCTTTTCATAATTACTTGGGTGTAGAGCACCTCACTCCTCTTTATCTTTATGTTTTTTTTTTTAAATGTAGAACTATCAATGATGACTATTTATATTTTTTTTAGGTATATCATTTTTTTTTTAAATATAGAATTATGAATAATGATAATGTGAAGTTCATCGAAGTCAAAGCACACATAAGGAAGTAGGATGTCATTCTATTCTTTTTTTTTTAACATAGTTAAAAAGCTATACTTTAATTAAAAGTATATGTAAATCTACAAATCTCCAATATTTCCATAAAACCGAAAAAAAAAACTCCAGAAACAACCTGAACCACAGAGAGGATCTAACTAATCACTAAACAACCTGGCCTTCACCGGTACTAGACAAACAAGAAGAATTCTCCAAGCCTATTACTGATCCAGGTGGATATCGATGGTGGCCCACCTCTTCCAACTAGCTCAAAACAGTCTTCTGGCAATTTTGGTAAATTACTATTTTTAGCAGTTTTTCGGGTCGTGAACTTCCGGAACCATTTTGAGGCCCTAAACAACATTTTTTGGCGATTTGGGGGACCAAATGGTTGCCAACGACATACATTTGGGCCCAATTGAAAGTTGTAAATCTCGGTTAGACCTTTCCAACGGGCTACCGAGCGCCCTAAAAGGAGATCGTATGCAAAAGTTATGACCCTGGGAAGTTGACTGTTCAACTAACCACCTTGGGTCCGCAAACTTTATGACGGTTCATCTTATAGGGTTAGGTTTTTGGATGTTTGGGATTCTTTCCCTCATGCTTATGATAAATAGGCCCTTTCGGCCTCTCTTTGTATTCATCTTGGCACGAATGAGCATAGCAGCCACATCTCTTCTTAGAGATAGCTACCACCATTCTAGCTATTGTATTTTACAGTCTATTCTATTTCCGCTATTTAATAGAATATGTGTTTACTGTATCACTGTGTTATTTGCAATATATCTCTGTATATGATTCTGTATATGCTATCTTTTGTTTCGTTCCCACATAAATCTGGATCAGTGGTATCAGAGCGGTCTGCTCTTTGATTGTTTCTCGGTGCATGTCCCCGACGAGGTCAGGATACAGAGAGTTGGGTCTCGAACTAGTTTCACTTGGGGAAGACCACTCTCGCCGCCCCAAACGGCCTCCCATGGCGGAAGAAAAGAGAGACGACGGAGCAGTAGATCCTATCAAGTTGTTGCTCGAGGAAGCCCTCGCGTGACAGAGGAACGAGATGATGGATAATTTCGCCCAAATCCTTCAATGCATGCCAATGGCGGCAAATGCACCCTCAACGAGCAGCCATTTCGGAGATACGACTCCCTTCAAGGTACAAGTTAATTTTGATATCCCTTTATTTGAAGGCCAAATCGATGCCGATGCTCTAGATAAATGGTTGAATCTACTAGAAGGGTATTTCTCTGTCCACCAATTTTCCGACAGGGAAAAGATCATCTTTGCGCTCCTTAAGGCCGTCCCCCATGTCAAAAATTGGTGGGAAACTTATTGTGAGCAAAACTCATCAGACGAGTCTGGATTGTTTGAATATTCCAATCCCACTTGGGCCTCTTTTATAGATGTCGTCAAAGAACAATATTACCCTGTTGGAAACTATGATGACCAATACACAAAATGGACCATTCTGCATCAAGAGAGGGACCAAACGGTGTCAGAGTACACCAACAAATTTCATACCTTGCGCACAAAGCTAGGTATCAAGGACTCCGAGCGGCACCTAGTACTGAAATATCGCAGTGGCCTACACCGGTACATCCGAACAGAGATGGATTTCCTGGAAATCTCTTCACTCGGATCCGCCTATCGATATGCTGTCAAAATTGAGCAGAAATTTCAGCAAAAGAACAAGCGTGACTTCGGACCTGCGCAGAAGCAGGGCAAGGGAAACTCTAGCTCGCAGAGCATGGGGCAGGAAAAGGACAACCAGTCCCAACCACAGGCGAAGAAGGGTAAAGAAAGGACAAAGAAGGACACCAGGAAGTGGTGCAAGTTCCACAAAAGCCCCTGGCACAACACTGATGATTGTCGCTCAAAATAGTCATTGGTGGCTAAGATCAAAGCTTCAGAATCAGATCCAAGTTCCGATTCTGACTCAGAACCTAGTTTCACAGCCGCGCAAAAAGGGAAGCAGATCATTGATGCAAAACCCAGTGCCGTTGTTTCCACCACACAGATTCAGCCAAAGGAGCCTGAAGAGTCAGAGGCAGAGGAGCGCCTTTTCCACTCACAGATGTGGGTGAAGGGAATTCCCCTACACTTTGTTGTGGACAACGGCAGCCAGAAGAACCTGATATCAGAAGAAGTCATCAAGAGATTGGAGCTACCAATAATGCCACACCCACAACCATACACCATTGGATGGCTAAGCCAAGGACGAAGGATCCGTGTCAGTCACCAATGTCGCCTACCATATGGCATCAAGCCCTTCAAAGACGAGGTATTGTGTGATGTGGCCCCACTTGAAGTATGTGATGTTCTTTTAGGACAACCATATATGTGGAAGCATCATGTTGTATATGAATCACGACATCGTAGTGTCATTATCACTTTGGGAGGACAACTCTATCGGATAACAGAGATAGTTGCACCTACCCCAAACGAGCAGGGAAGGAAGATAATCTCCCACACTGGGAAATTTTTCCTATTCGCAATTGCCACTAAAGGTGAACATCAGATCGCAGAGACATCCACAACCTCTGCAGATTATCCTTCTGCTCAGCAGAAACAAGAAAAACACAAAGTTAGTGCAGCATCGCCTATTCGGGTACCTCTACAATGCAAGGCCACGCATTCAAGGGGCCCCTCCAAAAAGAAACCATCCACACCGGTCCATACCAAGGATACCACAACAACCAAAGCTGTTGAATAGCTCCAGCGCATCCATCAACAACAATTACAACCCTCTAAAGATTTCAAAGTAAGGCAACCTTTCCACTTCAGCAAATGTCGCACCAAAGCTCAACTCGACACACAGCTCAACATATGATAAGGGATTTAACGCAATGGAGACAATTGCTTCCTAAGGAGGGAGGATTGATCCAGGTGGATATCGGTGGTGGCCCACCTCTTCCAACTGGCTCAAAACAGTCTTTTGGCAATTTTGGTAAATTACTATTTTTAGCAGTTTTTCGGGTCCTGAACTTCCGTAGCCATTTTGAGGTCCTAAACGACATTTTTTGGCGATTTGGGGGACCAAATGGTTGCCAACTACATACATTTGGGCCTAGTCGAAATTTGTAAATCTCGGTTAGACCTTTCCAACGGGCTACCGAACGCCCTAAACGGAGATCGTATGCAAAAGTTATGACCCCGGGAAGTTAACTGTTCAACTAACCACCTTGGGGCCACAAACTTTATGACGGTTCATCTTCTAGGGTTAGGTTTTTGGATGTTGGGATTCTTTCCCTCATGTTTATGATAAATAGGCCTTTTCATCTTGGCACGAATGAGCATAGCAGCCACATCTCTTCTCAGAGATAGCTACCACCATTCTAGCTATTGTATTTTACAGTCTATTCTATTTTTTCGCTATTTAATAGAATATGTGTTTACTGTATCACTGTGTTATTTGCAATATATCTCTGTATATGATTCTGTATATGCTATCTTTTGTTTCGTTCCCACATAAATCTGGATCGATTACACAGTCCAAAATTAAAAACCGAAGAAAATCAGAAGCATCCACTAAAAGATGCCAACCCAAAAATGAAGAATAACTGCTAATGGAAACCAAAGGAAAGTCTAAACATTGTAAATTTTCCAAAACCCATCCTAATAAGTTCGATGCCATCCCAAAATTCATAATATATACGGCCTTCCTGCGCCTCCAAACCCCGCTGAGAGAGATCATCTGCTACAGAATTGTGTTCCCGAAAAATATGGATGAAGGAGGTCAGAGGAAAATTTACGTGTAGAAGTTTGATTCGCTGAATACAAGAGGAAAGAGCGAGGGCATTGATAGAGCCTGCTACATTGACCCAATTAATAATAGTCAAGGAATCCCCAACAACCTGTTCCAAGGCGATGTTCGCCTTATTTGCAACAAATAAAACCAGCCAAAGTGCTAGCAATTACCCTTTAGTATTAGTCCCCGGACCACAAGAAATACAAAGCTTAATGTTATCACCATCCTCCAGTTCAATGAAAGCCATCGCTCCACATTTTCCTGGGGAGATCTACGCAACTCCATCGAAGCGAACTCGATTCCCTATCCTAAGGGGAAACAGAGGCCAAACATTCCTATCAGATAACAATGGCTTCACTTTTTGGGCCCCCACATATTCCTGAAACTAAACCAAAATCGATTTTGTACACTTGTCTAGAGCTGAAGAAGTGTTATAAAAAATTTGTTAGTTCTGGGATTTCCATATCTCCCACATAGCAAAACAAGCAATCTAACCTGAATTTTTATTATTAGTGAACCAATTTCTGAGGCAATCTTGAACCGTGGAACCCAATCAAGTCTGTAAAATATCAAAGGATCGCTAATTGATGTCCAAATATTTTTCGAGAAGGAACATTTAACAAAATATGCGAAATTGATTTTGCCTCCAATCCACAAAGCATGCATATGCTTGGGCCTGAAAAACTTCGTTTTTGCAAGTTTTCCCAGGTTATGATCCTTTCTTCCAACATAAGCCAAACAAATAACTTCACTTTAAGAGGGAGACACCACTTCCAACAACTTCTATGCCACCACTTCACTTCTGCCGGAGTATTTTCCATGATCACTTCGTAAGCTAGTTTAGCTGATAAAGAACCATCTTTGGTGTTCCAAGACCATAGTAAAATGTATTCTTGTTCTGTAATCTTGGTATTTACCTGGAGGAGGTCTGTAATATATCCCTTCCATTCCATAGCCATTTCACCTTGCAGGCCCAACTGACAAGCATCCAACCATCTATGGAAAGTCTTTGCTGGAATTTTTTCTAGAAGTATGTGATTTAGTGAGTAGATGCCTCTGTTTCTTAGATGCTTATGTTTATAAGGTGGTAAATCAATCCAGTTGATAACCTGTATGTAAATGGGACATCCAAAATTGGGTCTTCGCCAACCAAAATATTCCTACCATTTCTAGGCGACCATGCCAGCCAGTCTGCCATAACTGAGAATGAAGATAGACGTCACGCCCATATGTTGGATATTACTTTTGTCTTTTTTGGCTTTGTTCGAATCCATTGAAGAGTAGAAAGCTTTCTGTATTACTTTTCTTTGAGGATAGTGCCCCACAGACTATCCATGGTCAAGGCCCTCCACAGACTTTTCGGTAATAATGCTGAGGAGAATCCATATATATTATTAATAGACGATCCTCCCTTTTCATATGGTCTGGCCAGCTTGTTCCAATCAACTAAATGATATTTTTTGCAACCATTTACAGACCAAATGAAATGGTGAATCATCTTTATGATGCTTGTCAGAACTGATTTTTGGATTCTGCATAGCAAGAACCAATAAACCCCTAGGTTTTGTAATACCAATTTAACCAATGTAAGTCTTCCACCACTACAAAAACCACTTATACTATGAAACGAGAACTATATACTATGAACGAGAACTCTACCCATAAAAATGATGATTTTTGCAAAAAAAAACCAAAAACACCCCCCAAATAGAAAAGTGTTGATACTAGTATACACTTACTTTTTTTAGGGTAAAAAATAGATCCATGGTCTAAACATCCCATATTGTTGTTTAACAAAACTTTAAAATCAACCTTAAATTGGAAAAAAAAAATTCTTGAAGAGATAAATTACAACTTTCTGGAAAATTGCATATTAAACAAAAGACAAATTTCTCTAATAATTTCACCATTATAACCATATAAAAACAAAGAAATTATGATGCAATTCATAATGAGATAATATATTAGACCATACAAGAACAAATGGTTTATATAAATATTCAAAAACTCCTCTAGAGTTTCAATTACAAAAATCATACTAGTAAAAAGAATCTAACTGCTTCTTCAAATTCATCCATGGATTCTGACACCCCATCATCAAAAACTCCTCTAGAGTTTCAATTACAAAAATCGTACTAATAAAAAGCATCTACACTGCTTCTTCAAATTCATCCATGGATTATGCAAACATTTTTCTCAACCACCATCTTTGCCTTGTACACACCATCAAATGGGTGCGTATCTGTTGCAAACCAATGTACTTCTACTGATACTACTTCTTCATTTTCTTTATTAACCTTCATAGCTTTTGCAATCCAGAATGGATATTGATGTGGATCATCTGTAGCCAAAACTGCAATCATGCAACCCTCCTTGATATCTTGTACCGAGCCCTTGTAAAGGTCTTCCATCTCTCGACGCTTTGCGGATGATCTTCTAGAGCCAATATACATTTCTCTTTCCTCTACTTGAGAAAACTCAACAACTCGAGGTTCAACATTTGTTACCTCGTTTTCATTTGATAAAATTTGTGGCCAAGCAAATGGAGTCTTCAAAAATATATCTCCATTTGTAGAGTTTGAAATTATGTCACTCTGCTCCATGAAAAAAGACTCCCACCAAACGGAATCAGCAACATCAAAGTACTCATATGTATCTTCAATAGACTTTTTGATTTCTTCCAAGCATTGAGAAGAATAAACATCTCTACTATGTCACCTTGCATTATGAATCTCTGTAGATGATTGCAATAACAATAAATTTTCAGCATACATTTGACGACTTGGGATGAATTTCAAAAATGCCAAACCTGATGAAGGCCCCCATTCTGTGCTATTTGAGTACTTCTTGCCCCACAATAGTGTTTTTCCATCAATATTTTTTATACGAAATTGATGTTGAAAGCTAATGTCATTAAGTTTTTTAATGCACCTTTCTTCACCTTGCGATCCAAACAGAAATCTTCACATGCAAACAGTTTCTTCCAATTTCTGTATAGTAGGCTCTGGATGGTATGCTTTCCCTATAATTTCAATCAACGATGGTAAGCTTCTGACTTTCTTTCTCCTCAATTTCCTTGCAAAATGGCTGAACATTTGATCAATATGATCATGTGTATGCCCAACAAGAAGGAACCCAACTTTTACCTTCTTAAAAATTCCCAATTCCACAAGCATGCTTAGATAACCAAACACGACCTGGTTTTTGTTTTCTCGGCTTGTGTTGTCCAATTGTAGATATAGAACTTCTGGAAGATCACCAGGCCAATGAGTAATGACATGGTGAATTATGCTGATGGTCAAATTTGCATCATTGTGAATATTTGGAGCTGTAAAGTAAACCCTTGGAATCATTTCACAATTAAAAACCATACACCCAACCAAGTGAAACTGAATAAAATTCTCCTCCTTTAAATTCTTTGGCACACGGACAAAATGTGGCAAGAGTGTTTTTTTCTGATCCATGCCATCAATTATCAAACCCATATACTTATGTAGAGCATCGTAACACTTCTTGCGATGTTTGTACAATTTTTGCCATTCATTTGATTGTTGATTGTGATGTTCTTGCAGTGCATTGATTTTGGAATCTACAAACAACATAACAGAAAAATATTGTTAACTAGCTTCAATAATTGGCATTTATCTATTTGTTTTGTTTTGTTTTGTAAACATACCTCTTTCTATCCCTTATGATCTATCCCTTCTTTCTTTAAGAGAAGCACATGTACTGCAGACCCCCATCCTTGACCTCTTTGGAATGCGGACGTTGTTAAACTTATTTTTCCATACTCTTGTGAAATATGCATATCTGATGAAGTTGTCATTTCCTTGACCACCTTGAACATAATCCTTGTATAAGTTGTAGATTTCCTGCCATGTGAAATTATCTGGAATGTGTATTGTTTCTCTATTTGGCATACTCTCTCCATGCTTGGAAAAGAAATCATGCATCCATGATATTGCAATGTGTGTTGATGGCCCAATGATTCGTCCCTGATAATCATCAGTGTAAAATGTAGGATCCTTTTCTAGTCTTGTTTGGATTCTTGATAATCGAAGATTACCAATTGAGTGAATCCGTCTGAATGCCTTTCTACAAAGCATAATTCTTTCAACGCGATAATCATAGCCTGTCCTGGTAGAAATCATGCACCCCACCAAATATGAATTTTGCATGCTTTTGTTCACTGAAAGATACATCTTCCTTCTCTCCAAGACATAATTGTAGCCTAAAATTTTCAAACAACTTTTGTGGCAACACTCACTCGAAATCAAATGAGTAATGGAACTTGGACTTGTGAGCAATTCTTTCCTAGACCTTATATAACTGGAATGCTTTGGATTGACATAAAAAGGTCTAGTCATACACTTAATCCTGCTCTGCATTGGATTCTGTCGCTGGATCTCCTGGACCACTATGTCTGCAACAACATCCTCAGCAGGATGATTGTTTTCATTGTGATGCATATGACCCCCCTCATTGAAAATTTCATCACCAAATTCATTATGAAAATTATTGTCATGATCACTTGCTGCCAGATCAATGTGACCATCAACATTATTTGTGCCACTAAATTCTTCACTGAAAGGGAACTCTAGAGATTCAACATTCTCATCATTGTTTCCAGTAAAATCCTTACTTGGAGGAGAATCACTGTCTTCATCATTGGTTCCTGTAACATCCTTACTCAGAGGAGAATCACTGTCTTCATCATTTGTGGCTTCATCATCAACAGAATGATCATTGGTGCCATTGAAATCCTCGCTCGGAGATAAATCATCATCAATTCCATTGAAATCTTCACTCGGAGGAAAATCATCATCAGTTCCATTGAAATCCTCACTTGGATGATAGTCACCATCGTTGCCATTGAAATCCTCGCTTGGAGGTAACTCATCGTCGGTGCCATTGAAATCCTCGCTTGGAGGTAACTCATCATCAGTGCCATTGAAATTCTCGCTTGGAGGAAACTCATCATTGGTTCCATTGAAATCCTCACTTGGAGGAAACTCATCATCGGTGCCATTGAAATCCTCGCTTGGAGGAAACTCATCATCCGTTCCATTGAAATCCTCGCTTGGAGGAAACTCATCATCCGTTCCATTGAAATCCTCGCTTGGAGGAAACTCATCATCTGTACCATTCAAATCCTCGCTTGGAGGAAAGTCATCATCTGTTCCATTGAAATCCTCGCTTTGAGGAAAATCATTTTCACCATTATTGATGTCTTCTTCCTCACCAGAATCATCATCCGTCCCATTAAAATCCTCGTTGGGACGAATATCATCATTAATCCCACAAAAATCCTCGCTGGGAGGAAAATCTTTGCTTGAAGGAAAATCATCGTTGGTGCCTTGAAAATCCTCGCTTTTAGGTAAATCATCATTGGTGCCTTGAAAATCCTCGCTGGGAGGAAAATTGTCATCATATTGTTTACTGTCTTTAAGATCCCCACTTGGAGGAACCTCTTCATCATCATCACATTCTTTCTCTTCATTACTAGTATCTTCAAAATCTTCATAACTATAAAGTTCTCGAATAACATGCTTGATTACATTGCTTGCACTACCAGTATCTTGGCTAGATGAACTGTACATTTCTTCATTGACATTGGAATTTACCTCAGATGAGTCCATGACTTCTCACTAAAAGATAGAATTTGTTAGGAACCCGTGTCAACCCTTCTCTTTACTTTGTTAGTATATGGTTGTTGGACGCATATGCTTTGTAAGTCATCCCATAGTATTTGTTGATCCATAGTTTATATTAGCCCATGGTATTGACCCATAGTATTGGACGCATATGCTTTGTAAGTCGTCCCGTAGTATTATATGTCCCATGGTTTTGATTCATAGTATTGGACATAGACTTAGTATATAAGTGTGTGTTGAGGTCATTGAAGACACCGTAAAGTTAATTGTATTGAGCTTGATCAAAGGAGGTTGCCCCCTCGAAGTGGATCGTGATCAATATAAAAGTGATTCTGAGTTCTATTATTTCTGATATCTCATGTATTTGCATTAATTAATTATTGCAGGTTCATCACATCTGGTATTAGAGCACTTTCTTGGGCTTGTTGGGTGGAATTTCTACCAAAAGTATTTTTCGCATCTATTACAAGTTCGGATCTGGGAATAATCCCTATCCGCTTAACTGTGGGAAGTACTTGGGCATAAGCCCTAAAACTCATTGTGAGAAGTACCAAAGGAACCCCAAAGTAGCTGGCCCATTGAGAGGACCTGCCAGCGAAAAGGGCAACGACCCCTACCCGATTGACTAATTCCCACCCATGAGGTAAACCAAGAGCTGTCGTTTGTGGCAAAGCGATTATCAGTTTTACCTGACCCATGGAGTGAGGGGTACTGCCCCAATACGCAAGCCATTAGACAACATTGGTGGCCGAGTGAATCCCCTGAATCAATAGGAAGCCGCACATACCTGGGGTCCATATCTATTTTCAGCTGAACTGTTGCCGATCACTTCCGCTCCAGATCCAATCGTTTCAGATCTATTCTGAAAGTCGTTCCAGATCCAGTCGCCATTTCAGATCCATCCATTTTTCGATCCTTCCGCGTCGTTGCAGATCCATCTGTTGTGGATCCCTTTCGTACCGCCGTTGCCGATCCATTTCTGAAATTAAAAAAAAAAAAAAAAAAAAAAAAAAAAAAAGAGAGTTTTTCGGCCATATCTCCCTTGTTTCAACTCTGTTTTCCCTGAAACTTCACGGACATCCCTGCAATCCCATTCTGCATATTTCATTCTTGAATACCCTATCGCAAATTCCACTTCCCAAGAGCAAAAATCCCATATTTGTATATTTTTAGGGTTTGCCATAACTCCTTCAATTTTCACCCAAACGCCTTCAAATTTTTCCACTGTGTTCCTTTCCTAATTCTGCTTCTTTGTCCCTCTCTACCAAATTTTCTCATTCTTTCACCCCGCTTCTGAAATCCCCCTTTTTTGCCTCCCTGTCCATCAGAAAGTGTCCAAATCCTAGTCAAACCCCAATTACCAATCTGAGTTTTCCCCAAATCCAAATTTTCCTTTACCAAATAAGCTTTTGTTTGTGTTTTTCTATCCATTCCCCCCCTCCCAAAAAAAAACTCCTCGTTGTGGTTGTCACCCACGCAGGAGCAAAAACCATGGAGGAAGCACTTGCAGCCATCCAAACCAAACTCCAAGATCTGGATGAAAAATTTCTCAGCCTCCATTTTCAGCATTTAGCCATGAACAATAACCGATAGCCAGAATATTTTGCAGCCACCGGGCTCTCTTCTTCCATCAATTTTCGTGGGCCGAAGCTTGATTTTCCTTGCTTCAATGGTACTGATCTGACTGGATGGATATACCGAGCAGAACAATATTTCAGTTTGCATAATACTTTTGATGTCCAGAAAGTTCCACTTCCATCCTTTCATTTGGAACAGGAATCCCTTCAATGGTACCGTTGGTACATCAAAGCTAATCCCGAGCCAAACTGGACAAATTTTTTCCAACTCCTTTTGCCACGATTTGGTCCTAATGCTTTTGACGACTTCACAGGGTCACTCACTAAACTTCACCAAACTGGCACAGTGAGAGAGTATTAGATGGAATTTGAGAAACTAGCCAATCACATAGAAGGATTGTCTGATGAATTCTACAGGAGTTGTTTTATCAGTGGTCTCATAGATGAAATCCGCTCAGAGGTCAAAATGTCTTGTCCCAACACAATGATGGAAGTCCTAGGGTTGGCTAAGCTGGCCGAGGACAAGATCGCAGCTCAATAATACTCCAAACCCACCTTTGTTCCCTTCATAAATATGGGTTCCCAACGACCTTCCATCATGCCTGCTCCTCGACCAACTCCTATCAAGCATTTGTCTGAAACAGAGATGCAGGCATGCCGAGAAAAAGGGCTTTGTTATAATTGTGATGAGAAATTCACTCGGGGACATAGATGTGTTCAACAAAAACTTTATCTCTTGGATGTGGATTCTCTGCTTGCCTTTGAACATGGTGAAGAAGCTCTAGATACAGTTAATGATCAGGTTGACATTCAGCACCCACTTGTTGACACCCCATCTCAGGACAACCCACCCGAGATCTCTCTCCATGTTGTAACCGGCGTCACCACCCCACAAACAATGCGGGTCAGGGGATACTTCAAGAAGATCCCTCTTACCATACTCATTGATTCTGGTAGCACTCATAACTTCATTGACCCTTGGATTGCCAAACAGGCTGATTTTTTTGTCCATCCTTCCTCCCACTTTGAAGTCATGGTTGCCAATGGGGGCACCTTACCTTGCAAGGGGAAGTGTCACAATGTGCGTATCTCTATGGAAGATTATAACCTGCGCTCTGACATGTTTGCCTTGTCCTTAGGCGGATGTGATGTGGTTTTGAGTGTTCAATGGTTACGCACACTTGGCCCCATCTTATGGGATTTTGCTGAACTTTGGATGCAGTTTTCAGTCAATGGGGCACAACACAAATTTATGGGCTTACAACCAGGGTCTCTTTGCATCATCAGTTCACATTGCCTGGAAAAAATCCTTAAGAAGAACTCACATGGTGTCATCGCTCAGCTCTGTTCCATTCAGATGCACCCATCAACAGTCTCCATTACTTCCTTGGATAGATATACAGGTGTCTTTGATAAACCAATGAGCTTGCTGCCTTCAAGAGACCTTTCTAGTAAGAACTTAGCCTCATCTACCTTTCAACAGGAAATGATGGCTATTTTGCATGCAGTACAGAAGTGGTAGCCATACCTATTAGGGAATTATTTCTGCATCAAGACTGATCTCCAGGGTCTAGAAAATTTCTTGGAACAATGGGTCTCCTCCCCAACACACCTGAAATGGGTTATCCAACTGATGGGTTATCCCTATGTGATCACTTACAATAAGGGTAAGGACAATATGGTGGCAGATGCTCCTTCTCGCACAATTAATGACTCAGTTTCTCTTACAGCTATTTCTTTGCTTGTTCCAAATTGGTTGCAATATGTTCAATAGGGCTATGTCTTCTATGAACTCCATGCTTCTTCATCAGCAGGGCACTCTGGGTTCTTCAAAATGTATGACCGGGAACAATATAACTTCTTTTGGCAGGGACTGAAAATCACAATTCAACAGATGGTGGCTGACTATGATACTTTCCAGGTCAACAAGGGTGAAACGACACTTTTTTCAGGACTTCTCAAACCCTTGCCCATCCCTACACAGATTGGGCCAACTATTTCTATGGATTTCTTAGAAGCGCTCTGGTGGTACAATACCACATCTACAAAGACACCATATGAAGCAGTCTATGGACAGACACTGTCATTTCTTCTTCCATACACCCTTAGTAGCTCCCCAGTTCAGGCAATTGATTCATTTCTTCAAAACCGCGATCAGATTCTTCTCATTCTGTAGGACAATCTTCACATGGCTAGAATTCGACTGCAACAACAAGCCGATCAGCACCATTCTGAGCGCACTTTTCACGCAGCTGATATGGTTCTGCTTCGTCTACAGCCTTCCAAGCAATCCTCCCTGAAACTCCAAAGGCGTCAGTGGCCCGAAATGCAACCCAAGGATGCTACCGGGGAACCACTCATTCAGATTCTGCATCAATTTCCCCAACCAAATCTTTTCGAACAAAGATTTTTCTAAGGGAGAGGGGATGTTAGGAACCCGTGTCAACCCTTCTCTTTATTTTGTTAGTATATTGTTGTTGGACGCATATGCTTTGTAAGTCATCCTGTAGTATTTGTTGATCCATAGTTTATATTAGCCCATGGTATTGACCCATAGTATTGGACGCATATGCTTTGTAAGTCATCACGTAGTATTATATGTCCCATGGTTTTGACTCATAGTATTGGGCATAGACTTAGTATATAAGTGTGTGTTGAGGTCATTGAAGGCACCATGAAGTTAATTGTATTGAGCTTTCTCAAAGGAGGTTGCCCCCTCAAAGTGGCCCGTGATCAATATAAAAGTGATTCTGAGTTCTATTATTTCTGATATCTCATGTATTTGCATTAATTAATTATTGCAGGTTCATCACAGAATTATAGAAAAATCTGTATCGCTCAACTGCAAAGAAATTTTACCACAGTCCTCACCAAAAAGTAGAATGGTGCAACTTTTGACCGACAATCTTATAGCTATGAGAATGAAAATATCCCTCCAAAATATTCGCTCCAAAAATTCCTTCCAAAATTTTCGTTCAAAATTTTCCCTCCAAAATTTCCCTACAAAATTAAAGTGCACATTCATATGATATTAAAAGAATTGAAATAATATAATAATTAATTACATACTTCTATCCCAGACATTTAAGACTAATAAAATTTCTCATAACATTTTTTATTCACAATTTGTAACAAAACAATGACTATTTTCATTTTTTTTACCCAACATTCATAACATTAGTAATTATTTAGTTTTAACCTATCTTATATAAAATTAATAATAATGCAGTAACTACTTTCATTTTTTTATCCCACATTGGTAAAAAAGTAATGTTAAACTTACTCTATGCTAAATAAACATTTTAGATTTCCTACTATTCATCATCTATTTTGGAGCAATTTAGTAACACTTGCAAGGTTAGTGATTATTTTATTTTTTTATTAATTTAGTAATGATTGTTTTATGGCATTATTAATTTAGTAATGTGTTTTTATTGCTTTATTGCTTTATTCTTTTACATTTTTGTTTTTTTAACATTCTTAAGAATGGTAAGTTAAACCTAATCTATCTTATTAATACAGGATTGTTTAGTCTTTGGAGTAATTCATGAAGGTTTTCAAGAAGAACGGGAAGATTGCAGAAAGGAACTTCTAGCACATTCAATAGAGGAGGCTCTACCACTTTCCGGGTTAGTTTTATATTTTTTTAAATGTTTTTTTTTTATAAATTCATGTATTATTAATCGAGGCAAAGCTTACCCCTTATTCCACAAGGCTTGCCCCTTATTCTAAGAATATTCGGTTTGGGTTTAAAATAGAAACTATTTTTTTTTTATCAAACCTACCCATGCCCCCTTCCTTTTTTTTTTTTACCCTCCGCCCATGTTCTAAATTTTTTTTTATCATCAACCCCGCCTCCCCACCCCCTAAAAAATATTAGAAATTAATTAATTTAAAAAAAAAAAAACCTCACCTTTCCCCTCCTCCCGGGACCCCCGCTTGGGAGCCAAAGGGCGGCCCTCACGGCCGCCATCGATGGGGCCGTGAGGGCCTCCCTTTGGCGCCCAAGCGACGAACCTCCATCTGCTTGGGCGCCAAAGGGAGGCCCTCACGGCCCCCTCGATGTTGGGCATCGACGGGGGCCGTGAGGGCCGCCCTTTGGCGCCCAAGCGGCGGACCTCTGCTCGCTTGGGCGCCAAACGGCGGCCCTCACGGCCGCCATCGATGTCGGGCATCGACAAGGGCCGTGAGGGACGCCATTTAGCGCCCAAGCGAGCGGAGGCCCGTCGCTTGGGCACCAAAGGTCGGCCCTCATGGTCCCCTCGATACCGGGCATCGACAGGGGCCGTGAGGGCCTCCCTTTGGTGCCCAAGCAGCAGACCTCCGCTCACTTGGGTGCCAAAGGGCGGCCCTCATGGCCCCCTTGATGCCGAGCATCGACAGAGGCTGTGAGGGCCACTCTTTGGCGCCCAAGCAACGGACCTCCGCTCGCTTGGGCGCCAAAGGGAGGCCCTCACGGCCCCCGTCGATGCCCGGCATCAACGGCGGCCGTGAGGGACGCCCTTTGGTGCCCATGCAGGCGGCTCGGGAGGAGGGGGAAGGGAAGAGTTATATATATATATTTTTAATTAATTCTAAATTTTTTTTGGTAGTTTAAATTTTTGGTTTTTAACTTTTATTGTATTGTCTTTTTAATTTTTTTTATATTTTTTTTTAATTTTTATTAGTGGGGTTAGTTTTAATTTTTTTTAAAACTTTTGTATTATATTGCTAGGTGGGAGGGTTCTTTTTAATTTGTTTTTAAATATTTTATTATATTGTTAAGGGGTTAGGGGTAGGAGGTTAGTTTTAAATTTCTTTTTTAAAATTTTTATTATATAATTATGTGGTAGGGGTAGGTGTAATTTTTATTTTAAAATTAATTATTATGCTCGTTAGAGGGGTAGGGTGTAGGTTTACATTTTTTTTTTAAAATTTCGAAACGTAAAAAACAACGATTATGAAGATAAGAATATTTTTAATTTTTTTAAAACGTTTTTCAAATATTGTTTATAGTGAATATTGATGTTGATTTTGTTTAGATTATAAATTTTTGTTGATTTATTTTAAAATTCTACATTTTGGATATAGGTACAATGGCATCAAGGCATATATCTGTAAACGTTTCTGAATCAAGAGCAGCAATCATTGCATTGAAAAAAACAGTTGAAGCATCTGAGAATGTTGAGACTCAAGAGATAGTTCTTAGCTTTGAAGAATTAAGACTGGAAAATGCTAGAGAATGGAAACATGCAGCAGAAGAAGACAAAATAGAGTATCATTGGCATCTGAAGGAAAAAAAATCAAGGAAAACCAGAAAGCATTCTCTTATTTTGTTCTGCAGATCCATATATTCAAGCAGATTACAATCTATTGGGATTGCTGAGAGATATATGTGTAGTGCCGAGTACAGATATTGTTTATGCACAGGTGAAACAAGCCAAGACCTTTACAAAAATCCAATATGCTTTGAAGATTGCAAAATATAATGTTCAAGAAAATTTCACATATTTTTGTCAAGGGGTCATGGATGAAATTGAAAGCGGGAGAGTAAGTTTGAATATTGATATTATTCTTAAACTGATTTTGTTATAACTTGGATATCACAATGTTATAGATTTAATAAGATAATGTTTTTATTTTGCAGGATTTTTCCATTTCGATTTCAAAAAAGTTGAATGGAATTTATTATACAGAGGCCAATCCTATGGATGTCATTACTGTCGCTATTCAAAAAAGACCAGAAGCAAGGAAGAAAAAACAAGTGTTAAATGTTCAAACTGAAGAAGTACAAGCAGAAAGAGGAAAGAGCATCCAACAATCAAAACAGGTACCTAGAAGGGTTATATTTAAATCTTCATCTCGCCGAACTGAACATGATGAAATTGTTGCAAATGAGCTTGTTACTCCTGCTAGTAAGAGTAGCAAACAATCTTGTAAAAGAAATATGGTTGAGAGTGCCTCGATTCCTGTTGAAGGCATTGTAGATTTAGAAGGAACCCCTTCAAATCAAAAAAGGAGGAGATCTGCTGTTGCTGAAACCAACGTTATTATTGAATCTGAGAGTGAAAATTCTGGTAGCAGCAGGGAAATCATTACTCCAGGTGTTGATTTAGAGGATGGGATTGTCAAGACAACACAAAATGCCATTCAAGATTGATTGTGGAGGGATAATTTGGTTAACAATGGACATACATTTAAGTTGAATGTGAATCAACTTTATAAACCCACAGAAGGGAAAGATCACTTTAGAATTAGAAAACCACATCACTTGCATATTCACAACTTGAAAGTATTGATGAGGCACAATCCCTATGCACATGTTGTTGACTACCTAGTTCTTGTTGACCCGGAAGTTGTTCCTACTAGAGATGAATTTGATAAAACAAGATGTTTTCATTACAAATATTATGTTCTTGGAGGGAATCATTCTGCAGAGGCAAGATGAGAGTTGATGCAAGAATATCCCAATAACCCTATTTTTGAAACAGTTAAATGCATCATTTATGCTGGTTTAACAGATGTTGAAGCAAAGTTGTTGGCATGGGATCATAACACATATAGTGAATATAGGTTGACAATGACATTTGTTCAAAGGGTGAGATTTATACACAGTGAATTTGTGCAAATATGTGCTGGGAAAAAATCTAGAGTTGATGCAAGTTTTCAGAGACAATGTTGTATGGAAATAGGTCTCCCTATTAAAGATGATAATATGCTACAAAAACGTTCCAGAGGAAGTGATGCATTCAGGCTTGTAGATTCCTATTTCTAGTTGGAATTCAGAGTTGGGAAAACATGGGATTTGATTGATGACATATTTAGCTTGTGGGAGAATATTGGCATAAAAAAACAAAAAGTGAAAAAAGGTAGAGTTGTTAATTCCATAGAGCGGTGGTAAGGCAGGTCCTGATGTCAAGAATCTGCCAGAAGACATGACTATTACACCTTGGAGAACAATGCAAGGTGTGAAGTATGAAACATTAATAGCTACAATACTATCACGGGTAAAGTCAGGTGAATTATCCATGGAGGAAATGTGCAGCGAACTTGATAAGTAAGTTGAGCATTTTTTCGAGTTTAACATTTTTGTTATGTTCTAGGTATTCTGTTATATTATTATATATGATTGTAAACATCATTTATTGTTTCATTGTCTAGTCATAAGGTCGACATGAAAATACAAGAGGAGATGGTTAAAATGTTGAGTGAGAAGAGTTGGGATGATGTCAAATGCAACTATCCAGACTCAAGCTCAATAGAAAGTTTACAAGAATTTTTTGTTGCATTCAAGAAGGTATGTTGATCTATGATACATCCTATTTTATTTATTTTCTAATTCAATTCATTTATATTTTATTACTTATAGAGATCATTTTCATTTGAAGATGCCAAAGAGGGGTGGAGCTGGAGTACCGAAGTCCTTCAAAATCCATATCCAAAAAGCCAAAATAGAACGACAAAGGAGACAATGTCTTGCAAATGTTGAACTTGATGATACACTTGATCATTATATTTGGAATGGGCTTGACACTGTGCAATATAGAGTCATTTTCGGTGACTGTGCAGACATTGCAAATCTTGTTCCTAAAAAGGAGTACGCACTAGTGATTGCAGATATCCCTCATGGATACAATATTCGAAACACTACTTATGATTGTGAGCCTTATACTTACCAATCATTCAGTAAAGTGGTTTCGGGATTTGTAGATGTCACAACATCACCACTATGGAGATTTGTTGTTTTCCATTCAGACACACAATTAGGGGGCTTGTTGGCAGCCTTCAGGGGTAAAGGAAAAAAAAAGGAAGCAACTTCATTGGTAATATATTTGCACTATATTATCAAATTTTTTAATTTATAAATCAATTATATTTATTGATAAGTTAATTAATTGTTTTATATTTTTGTTATAGGCAAAACCCTAATGTTCGTAGCTCAGGAAGCGATCCATTCCTGAGTGATGGTTAAAGCATACATGTTGCAACTTGGACATAGGAGGATGTTTATGAACCTCTTTTAATTAATGAAAAGAGAGGAGGAAAACATAGTCAGATATTGAGTTATAATGCCGTGGTAAAAAAATTAACATATGAAGAAAGGGATTTGAAAGGAGTGACTATAAACATCTATCAAAAGCCACAAGCATTGATTAATTATCTCATAGATACATTTTCAAGAGAAGGAGATTGGGTCTTAGATTTGTTCTCGGGTTCAGGTAAACTTTCTCATATTACATATGAAATAATATATCAAGTTTTACTGTATGTTTTATCCTTCATTATTTTATTGTTTTAAAGTATGCTTCTTTATGCTATTTGACTTAACTTTAATTTTGTTTTTGGTGATTAGGTACAACAATATCATGCTCCTTACAGAAAGGAAGAAATTGCATATCGATTGATAATGATCCACTCCAATGCAATTACCTAAAACAAAGAATTAAGGCTATTCAAGTTCTTCCGGATGAACTGCAAGAAGTTGGTTTGAAGAAAGGAGAGTTTAGTGAAACAGTTGTGGCAAAGATGTCAAAAGAGCCCCAACCCCCGTTAGGAGGGGTGTTTGGAAAGGAGCACTTTGGGGATTTTGCAGATATAGAAGACCCAATGGAAGAGAACATTGATGTCCCTGAGGAAATTCAAGCTCCAGAAAATTCCAATGCCAATGAAGAATTTGGCATGCATGATATTGATGAATAGTTTCATGTTTTGAAGAAAATGTTAATTTTGACAATTTTTGATAGTTTTTTTATCAGATATATTAGTAATTTTTTGACTTTCAGACTTTATTTTAGAAATAAAATTTCTAAATATAATGTTTTTAATATGTTTTTTACAAATAATTTGTATATTTTTTCTTGAATTTATGTGAGTCGTCACTTTTCGATAACTAATATGAATATGATCATTTTTAGAGAAAAATTCTCTGAAAATTCATTGAAAATGGTTTTAAATGTCTTTATTTTCTGGAATTGTTTACAATTTTGTCAATAAAAATGCCTTATTTTGTCCATAAAAATGTCTTATTTTATAGAAAAAATCGTAAAATGTATATGTTTTTCATTAGAAATTGCTTAAAAATGTATGTTATTTTGTTAAATTTCAAAAAACACACTTGAAAATAGAAATTAAAATTATTTTACAACAAAGATAATTCAAAGGCCCCAAAAAATATCTCAAAATTAAAATGTGTGATACTGGCATCAACCATTTTTGAAATGGGGGTAAAAATAGCTACTAAAATTAGGAGAGAGAAAAACGAGAACTGTGTCAAGTTCTCATTTCATAGTATAAGTGGTTCAAAGCCACTTCCAATTCCAATGATGAATTCTCTTCTCGAATCTCTGCAAGAGCCAGTTCCAATCCGAGACCCTGTAACCATTTGGTTTAATATAATAACCTAGTTATTTTGTACCTTCAACCAACTCATTTATTTTGTAGGGAAGAAGATGTGTAATTTCCATTAATTGATTTCCTTCCAGATTGTGCTTAAGAAGATTGGATTTCCCTGTATTAATAATCATCCCCGAAGAGTCACATAAAAGATTTAGAAGGCCGCAATAATGATTCCATTCCATCTTATTTGCACCACCAAACAACATCACGCTGTCAACAAAAAATTGGTGCGTTATAGTTGTCTTTGGTGTAACTTTTATACCCGATAATTGTTCTTCAATCTTAGATTTAAGAATCAATCGGCTGAGGCCCTCAATCACTATTAAAAATAATAATGGTGAAATGGGGAATCTCTGTCGGAGGCCCCTGTGATTGGAGATGAAATCTTTTGGACAACCGTTGATTAATATAGAATAATTCACAGACGAAATATCGGCCATAATCCACTTGATAGCCTTCCAGGGAAGTCTGATCTGAAGGAGTGCCAATCTAAGGAAGGACCAATTAACCTTATCGTAAGCTCTAGTGAGGTCTAACTGAAGAACCAATGCCTTGAGATTCCTGGATTTAATAATGTGAAAGGCTTCCTAGGCCACCCCCAACCGCATCAAGTATTTTCCTATTATCCAGAAATCCAAATTGCTCCTTGGAGAGACACCTTGATAGTACCAGATTTATCCTTTTAGCAATGATCTTGGAGATAATTTTGTAGATGAAGTTACACAGGTAAATCGGTCTAAAATCCTCGAGGGATTGAGGATTTGTTAACTTTGGTATTAACACTAAGAATGTAGCATTTGATTCCCGTGAAACTTCCCCATTCAACCACGTTTGTTCCACCATATCCATAATTGCATTACACATTATATCGAAGAATTCCATAAAAAGTTTTGTGATCCATCCATCTAGACCAGGACGTTTTTCCTTAGCAAAGCCACAAAACATTGAGTAGATTTCATCCAATGTGACAGGGAGGAAAATTTCGTTTCCTTCTTGTTTAATAAAAAAATGGGGGAATTCTTTCATGATTTTAATTTGATCTCTCACTGAATGTTCACTAGGATCCTGATAATAAATTTTAAACTAATTAATAGCTCCCCTTTGTAAACCCTTTAGATCTGTAATCATAACACCCTCCAAATTCTTTAAATACCATATGGAATTGTATATCCTTCTACTATCAACATGCCTATGGAAAAATTTATTATTGCTATCTCCCAACGAGATCCAAATAGCCTTTCTTTTTAGGCACCAAATTTCTTCATCCATTTTTAAAATCTGTAATTTCCTGCTTTCTAGATCCAGTAATGTATCCTGAACTTCATCTGATAGGGGTTTTCCAAATTTTGTCGTATATCATGTATCAATATGTGCATCAAGTCTGGATAGGTATTTTTTCTCTGACTACCTACGACCCTTATCCCAAAGTAATACCACGTGTTTGAGCAAGTGTAGCTTTTGAACCAGTTTGTGAGTTGATGAAGAATCCTCTTCAATCTGAAAACTGCTCCATTCATCCCTAACCATTGCCTTAAATTCCTCGACCTTGAGCCATGAGTGATTAAATTTAAATGGATAAGGGTTCTTTGTTCCTCCAAAATCCATCTCCAAAATAATAGGTAAATGGTCAGATATCGAGGAATAAGCCACCCATGATTCGTATCTGTTTAGAGAAAGCAACAGTTGATCATTGATCATGAACCGATCCAATCTTTTAGAAACCATCCAGTCCCCTTTTCAGCCATTACTCCATGTGGGACGAAGTGGAACATGCTCGATGTCATTCAAACCCACTTCAGCAAATAAGTCCAAAAAAATGCTCTATGGTTGTCCCATCTGGACTTTTTACCCCATATTTATGTAGTAGATAGAATTAAATTGAAGTCACCTGCAAGAATTAGATTTTCCAAATTTAATAGACCAGTTGATTTCCCCAACTCCCAGTTAGACCTCCTATTCGAGTATGGACCATAAATTTTTAGTAAATTGACCAAACCCGAGAACCCAATAATATGCCCTTCTAATAAGATTCCAAGGTGTGTGCTAAAAGCCGATAGTTGGAAAATTTTTGGGATTCAGGCCAACAAGATTCCCCCCGAATGTCCCTCCGCATCTATAGAGAAAATGACCCAGTTTTTTCTAAAATTTTGAAAAAAAAGTCCTAGCCTTTTCAGCGGAAACCATTGTTTCTTAAAGAAATATCATGTCTGTATTCCACATATCCAAGGGGGCAATCTTTTCTGAGGGCCACCAATCCCTCTAATATTCATAGATAAAAATATCATATTTTGACCCTGGCTAGGGACTTCAAATCTGTAAGAGCCCGTTTTGAGTCATGTGGAAAGATATATGAATCTGAACCTTGAGAAATCACCAGTGGAGAAATAACCGGTGCCAACTGCTTTCCTTTCCTGGCACTTCGAGTTTGTATAGAAGAAAATTGGGTTATTCCTCCTGTCTCACCCCTTTAGTCGAAAAAATATCCCGTGGAATCCCTCCAATAATAGACATGCCACTAGTCATGCTCGCCCCCTCAGATGGTATGTTATCAATATAAGTGATAAGGGGAGATTTCCTTTTAACAATTTCCAAATAGGAAGGCACTGACATCCCCGTCGGTGAGACCCCAATAAGTAACTCATATTATTCCTTGTTAGGGACATATAGCAATCGACTTAGTCGATTAATTGATCCATATGCAATGAAATATTTTTTAAATGTTAATGTTTAACATTATGCTGGAGTTTTTATATTAAACAAGATTTTTAATTAAATGATTTATCTTTCATTTTATTTGCTCCATGCAGCTGATGTTGTTCTCTGGTTTTGTAGCCCTAGGGCTAGCAACATGATGACATTATAGCTCAAGTATGGTATGTCTTGAATCCCGAACTTGAGCTCCAATGAACCCTAAGCACAAACCAACCAATCAATGCTCTCCTTTTTCCTTCATTGTAGTTCCTCAAATAGCTTATGCACTTTCTGCTATTTATAATTCCTACTTTACACTACAGTAGGGACAATTACACCATGTGGCTCTAGTTGTTAAAGGATAGGTTATCAATGAATGAATACTTATGTGATTTAACTCTAACTTAAACCTAAAATTTGATAAATAGTATGGATTTTGTAGTAAGGTTAACGCCATTAGTGTTGAAAGGCTAAAACCATAAGAAGCTATTGGAATTTACATTGGATATGGTATTTAAACAAGTTTATAATCACCATTGAAATACCAAGAGAGGTTGTTATCCATGTTATCCATTAAGGTGGAACTTGGGACTCATTCTTTGTACATGATTTTTTAATGCCTCAACATGGAAACATTAACAAATACTTTAACAGAACAATTTCAATGGACAAACAAGGTATTGAAATCTCCTCTGTTTTTAATACGATAATCTAGGACAAGTGGAACAACTTCTAAAACATGGAAACATTAACAAATACTTTAACAGAACAATTTCAATGGACAAACAAGGTATTGAAATCTCCTCTTATTTTAATAGGATAATCTAGCACAGGTGGAGCAACTTCTAAAACTACATGCAATTATGGAATATCAAGCATCTTCAATTAGTGGATGAAACGTTGGATGAATGAGAGTTCACAAGATGAACAATGGCATATTTTTTAATTCATTGTTAATTTTATTTTTATTTTTATTTCACAAATTAAACCATTTTATAGAGATGAGATGTAATAGGGTTTAAATCCTGCATGTTGTAACTTCAACTTAATCATGGAGGAGGATTGGAGAATTTCACCTTCAATTTGGATTTTTTTTGTTGTTGTGGTGGAATAGTAATATGTATATATTTATAATAATAATATTTACAATGTAATTGCAAAGTTTTATCTAATTTATTAGTAATTCTGCAATTCATATTAATCTAAAAATTAATAAATATTTTTAAAGTAAACTAATCATAATTAAAAAAAAAATAGATGAATATTTGTAAAGAAAATTAATAAGAAGTTCTAATACATTTGAATTTGAACATGAAGAAAGTGAAAATTGAAGGCAATGAAAGAAATTGAATACATGAATGGTAGCATTGTCAAATGTTCATCTAGAAAATAATCTTGATTCAACAAACTCACTCATATGTGCCAAGATTAAAAAAAATAGTTATTTGATGCAAAAAAAATATAATTAAATAGTCAATAGTTATTTGATGCAAAAAATTACACATAGGTCCCTAGTTCGAATTAACATATATATATAGTTATTTGATGCAAAAAAATGCAATTAAATAGTCAATAGTTATTTGATGCAAAAAATTACACATGGGTCCCTAGTTCCAATTAACATATATAGAGAGACCACCCAAAGTCATTAACTTTGGCAATGTTATTTTTATTAAGGTGATCAAGGTGCACTATGTTCACATGTCTAAATGCATAAATGTTAGGCTAATAAATACCCCATTGTATAAATTAATACACAATCCACTAACTATGGTACCCTACTCATATCATTCCTCGAGGTTCACATGGAAAGCCTCCTCGCTTTCCTCTCAATTTACAAAATGTAGGACTATCAAATTATATAAAGCATCCAATAATACTAATATTATGGTGTGCCTTGTATACATGACCACATGCCTATGCATTGATAATACTTGAGCGAGGTTTTCCATGCAAACAATTGTTCAAGAAAATGGGAGCAAAAGTAACATTGCAAGGTGCAAGAGGGAAACACCAATGATGGAAAACTTCACAATTGCCCTCTATTGTACTCCCTTATTTTGAAGTAGTGTCATCACTACTATTAACTATAGTTTCAAATAGATCTATATGATTTCCAATGAGTGGGAAGTTAGCAAGTGTATTGGTCATCAAGATAGAATAAAAGGGGGCACTCAATGCATATAAGAAATTTCTTTTGTCTATCCTTTCCTTTGTATGCTTTAAATTAGCATTGAGACTGAAAGCGTTAGAAAATATGGTAACTAGTCATTTTTTCTCCAATTAGACCAAGTTCTCATGTGAGATGAAAAATGATGACTTAGTTTACAAAAAAAAATTAGTAGAATTTTAAAATGTTGTCACCATATGTAATACCCTTTGGTTTAGCACCTAGCCCCATGTTATTATTACTTTGATGTTGTGACATTATAGCATGAGGTTCCAGGACTATGGCTTGCACATTATTATTATTTATTAATAAAATAAACTAGTTGGTATCGACTGATGCCACATAAAATAGTATGAGGAACCACGATGTTACAAGCAAGGGGAAGTGAGAAAGTGTGTTCCTAAGTCTTTATGTCTATGTTGGTGGACCCTCTTGACTTATGTGCCCTCTTATGTTGTGTTGCTCCTTGATTTTATTAATATGAGATTTTTTTTATTAAAATTGGAGTCACTATCTCTCCTAGTGCACCCCCTTGAGTGCCACTTGGTGTTTCCCCTCATGAAAGTTGTAACTCCTCCTTAGTGGTTTCTATTCTGGGAAAGTAACTCCTCTTATGAATCTCTCTCTCTCTCTCCCAACTCGAAGTTATGCATTGGAAATTCAAATTGGTTGGTGTGTGCTTCATTTTCTCTTGATTTTTTCTTCTTGGTTCTTGACTTCATTCTCTTTGTTCTTGGTTCTTGGATTCATTGTATTTGTTCTTGGTTCACTCACTCATGTGCATTTCTCTTTGGAACTTGGGAATTTGATTTGATGCCCTTGGTATGTGTGAGATCCTGTGATCAAGTGGTATTTTTGGATGGTTGGTGCGCCCTTTCTAAGCCTGTGCTCAAGCAGAGAGACTTAGTTGTTGCTAGTCTATCTGTCCTGGAAGCTGCTTGTCCTAGATTGGAAGTGATGTGGAATTCACTTGACATTTGATGCAGTTGGACCAATGGTAGATTAGTATTTTATTGAGTCTATATATCCTGAAGATGTATGTCTTGTATTGGAAATATTGGCATCTATTTTCCATTGGAATACAGTTGGACCGATGGTAGACTTGTGACTATCTGTCTTGGAGCCACTGTCCTAGATTGGAAGTGTTGAAATATTGTAACTTCGAAGAATATTCTATTTTATTTTATTGTTGTAATTTATTCGGAGATTTTTTATTCCTCTATCGGGATTTCATTATTATATTTGATTATGTAAAGTCATTGAGGTAAATCCTCCCTTGTAAGTCGAGACAATAGATCCCCTTTGAGTTGTTTGTAATGGGGTGTTTAATTCCCCTAAAGAAGTCGGCCTAGTCAACATTAGGTTAAGTTGTTAGGGGACGAACGAGTTAGGGAAAAATTCAAGTGAAAGATAAAGTATAAATAGAAGTGTTGTGCTCCTCATTTGGACACACACTCACTTGTGTATTGCACACAGGAGAGAGATATATCTGCAAAGGAGAAGGAGCACTTGTTTGGGGATTTTCTCTTTGTACTTTTTAATCATCTATATTGAGGAAGTTTTGTTGGTTTTTCTACCCCATGAGGGTTTCCCAGGATAAATATGTGTCTATCTTGTGATTGTGTTTCTTTCAGTGATCTTGTTTATCCTCTTGTTGTGAATTTGATTAAAAATTAACATGGTATCAGAGCTAACCTGAATAGGACACTTTCACAAGGTGAACCTCACTCTCTTCTTCCTCCGGCAAGAAATTAGGGTTTCTGTCAAAGTTGGATTTTTTGAAATACGATTGCATAGAAAGATGCACTTCTTCGAAAGCGAAATTTAGAGCCCTAGATCGAATTTTTTGAGTGGGTAGATATCCGGGAAAGTGAAACTCTAGTTTGACATTTGGACCAGAAAACCAGAAAACCAGTGAACCATAATTCTGCTGCAGATCCAAAATTCGCAAGTCAATTTTGAAAGGTAAAAATTTGGAATATCCAGAAAGCAAGTGCACCGATCAACTCGCCTCATTCAAGCACATCTCCTGGTAAGGTCATTTTTTCATTTTGAGAATTTCCATTTTTTGGTGACCTCCTGGATAAGATGGCCCCAAGCACTAAGATTAAGGATAAGCTAGAAGGCATAGAGAATTTCCGAGCATGGAAATATAGGATTGGCCTCATTATTGAAGAGCATGATCTTTCCAAATACATCAAGGATGAAGTTGCATAACCTGTAGAAGATGAAACTAAGGATAATCACAAGAAGGACCTGATTAGGGTAAAGAGAATCATTGTTGCTTCTATCAAAGACCACTTGATTCCTCAAGTGTCATCCAAGAAGACTATGGATGAGATGTATGATTCCCTAGCCAGAATATATGAAGGGAAGAACATCAATAGGAAGATGAATTTGAGAGCTCAATTGAAGAGTACCAAGATGAGAAAAGGAGAATCCATCCAAGACTACTTCACAAGGGTATCCCAGTACAAGGAGAAACTAGAAGCCATTGGAGACTCCCTTGATGAAGATGAGCTAGTAATGACTGCTCTCAATGGTCTCACTAGAACTTGGGACTCATTCATCCAGACTATGTGTGCTAGAAAGGAAAGCATGAAATTTGACATTGTATGGGAAGATTGCATCCAAGAGGAGGCTAGGGTAGCCAATAGAGAAGCTCTACTTAAATAACATGATCAATCCCTAGCCACACACACTAAGAGAGGAAGAATCCAACATAAATTCAATAAGGAAAGCCACAAGGAGTCTCAAACTCCCAATAAGTTCCAAAGGAAAAGAGGAAACAATCCAGGAAGAAACTACTCCAACTTTCAATGTTACTATTGTGATAAGATGGGACATATTGCCATAGATTGTCCATTGAAGAAAGAAGAATACAAGAAGAGGAACAACAAAAGACATCATGCACATCTAGCTAAAGATGATGATGAAGAAGAAGAGGAAGAAGGACCTCGAAGAAAACAAGCAAGAGAAGATGTAGAAGAGTATGTGTTACTCTTTGCACTCTCTGGGTCTGTGACACTTGGAGAAGATACATGGCTTATTGATAGTGGTGCTTTAAAGCACATGATGGGACAAAATAAAAATCTATCAAAACTTGAAGAAAAGAACTCTCCTCAGAAAATATTATTAGGAGATGACTATCAATATACTATCAAAGGAAATGGTGAAGCAAGCTACAAGCTTGATTCTGGAACCCCCATGAAGATGAAGGAAGTATTATATGTACCAAGTTTGAAGAAGAATCTACTTTCTATATCAGCATTAGATAAGAAAGGATATAGAGTTGCATTCATAGATGGACAAGTACTTATGTAGCCCAAAGGAAAATCAATTTAAGATGTAGTTGTCATTGGTGAAAAACAATGAGGCTTATATAAACTCAACGGACATTCAGAAACAGACCTTGTTCATGAGACCACTATCCCAAGTGAACTATGGCATAGGAGGCTTTCTCACATCAACTACAAAGAACTACCCTATGTGAGCAAAGTAGTGACGAGATTACCAGAATTGAATATTGATCATGAAGGCACTTGCAAAGGATGTGCAAAAGGAAAGAATATCAAGAATCCATTTCCAAAGAGTGAGACAAAGACTAAAGGTACGTTAGAATTAATTCATTCAGATGTATGTGGTCCAATGCCCTCCACATCTTTGAGTGGTTATGAATATTATGTTACATTATTGATGACTATTCAAGAAAGACATGGATATATTTCTTGAAAGCAAAGGATGAAGTCTTTGGAAAATTTAAGGAATTCAAAGCCTTGATAGAAAATCATTCAGAAAGAAGAATCAAGACACTCAGAAAAGACAATGGTGGAGAATATACTTCAAAGGATTTTGAATCCTTCCGTAAAGAAGCTGGAATCAAGAGGGAACTAACTACTCCCTACAATCCTAAAAAAAATGGCGTTTCAAAAAGAAAGAATAAGACCATTATGGAAGCAGTGAAGACAATGATACATGATCAAGATCTTCCAATGCATCTATGGGATGAAGTAGCAAGGACGGTAGTTTATGTACAAAATAGATTATCCCATAGTGCCCTTGGATTCAAGACTCCAGAATAAATGTTCACATGAAAGAAGCCTGAAGTAAGCCACCTCAAGATATTTGGTTGTTTAGTATATGTTCACATACCAAAAGAAAAGAGAACCAAGTTGGACCCTTCCGGAAAGAAGGGAATATTTGTTGGGTACTATGAAGTCTCCAAAGCCTTCAGAATATACATTCCAGGATTCCATCACATGGATATTAGTAGAGATGTAACATTTGATAAAGAAGCAGCTCTCAAGAGATCCAGAAAATGCGAGTGTGAATAAGTATATGAAGAAGACGTACCTCCCAGAAATACAGAAGTTGCACCCTCCCTTGAAGATGAAACACCAGAAGACCATGATATGCTAGAACCTCAAGAACCTCTCACTATGAATATATCACGAAAGATAAATCCTGCTTGGGAAAGAGAAATTATACAAGAAGCAGAAAAGTATGGAGCTCTAGAAGGCTCCACAAGAGAAAGCAAGAAACCAAAGCCATATTCTAGTTATGTGGCTTTGATGTGTGATCTTGTAGATCAAGAACCTACCAGTTATGAAGAATCTATACAGAAGAAAGAATGGGTAGAAGCAATGACAGAAGAATACCAATCAATAATGAAGAATGATGTTTGGGATATAGTTCCCAAACCAGAAGGGAAAAGTGTGGTATCTTCAAAATGGATCTACAAGATAAAGCATGCAGCTGATGGAAGTATTGAGAAATACAAAGGAAGGTTTGTGGCTACATGATTCTCTCAGAAAGAGGGAATTGATTATAAAGAGACATTTGCGCCAGTAGCAAGGTACACTTCCATTAGAACCATCATGCCACTTGCATCCATGATGAAGTGGATTTTACACCAGATGGATGTGAAGACAACCTTCCTGAATGGTGTGATTGAGGAAGAAGTGTACATAGAACAACCACAGGGATTTGAATTTGAAGACAGACGGACTCACGTATGCAAGTTGAAAAAGGATATGTATGGATTGAAGCAAGCTCCTAGAGATTGGTACGAAAGGATAGATAGATTTCTGATGAGCTTGGGATTTACCAAAAGTAAAGTTGACCCTAACCTTTACTTTAAGGTTATGGATGATGAACCTGCCATACTGTTGTTGTATGTGGATGATTTATTTCTGACAAGAAATGAGAAACATATTTTAGAGTGTAAGAAGAAGTTCTCTAAAGAATTTGAGATGAAATACCTTAGATTGATGCATTATTTTCTAGGTCTAGAAGTGTGGCGAATCCCAAAAGGAATCTTTCTCAACCAGGGAAAGTATGTTGTGGAAAGACTAAAAAGATTTGATATGTTGGAATGTAAATCCATGGCCACACCCATGGATACCAACTTTAATTTGTTAGCTAATGAATCGCCAGAGTTAGTAGATGTGACTCATTACAGACAAATTATTGGGTCGTTGATGTATCTAACGAATACCGGGACATATATATGCTTTGTTGTGAACACCATGAGTCAGTATCTAGTTGATCCTAGACATGTTCACCTGGTAGTTGCAAAGCATGTGATGAGGTACATGAAAGGTATGATAGAATTTGGTCTATACTATGTTGGAGATCATGACTACAGATTGTATGGTTATACAGATGCAGATTGGGCTAGAAGTTTCTTAGAAAGGAAGAGCACCTCAAGTGGATGTTATTTTCTGGGATCCACCATGATATAATGGTTTAGAAGGAAGCAATCCAGTGTTTCTCTCATCACAGCTGAAGCAGAGTATATAGCAACTTGTTCTGCTATTTGTGAGGCCATATGGCTTCCGAAGTTGATGTCAGGACTATTTGACCTAGAGTTGGATACCACAGTGATTCTATGTGACAACCAGAGTTGTATAAATATGACGGAGAACCCAAAGTTCCATGAAAAATCAAAGCACATAGAAATCTGGTATTTTTATATACGAGATATGGTACAGAAGGGAGCTATAAAGCTACAGTATGTGAGCACTGATGAGCAAGTTGATGATGTGTTGACTAAGCATCTGTCTCGAGTGAAGTTTAAGTACTTTTGTGACAAGCTTGGTGTGTTTCGAAAGGACCTTCCTCGAAAGGGGGAGCAGTGTTGATGCTGATGATGATGTTGCAGTGGGATTGTATCATCCCTCGACACATGCCCTAAAGGGATTTGTAGACTCTTGTCTCCAAGAATGTGATGATGATGTTGCAGTGGGATTGTATCATCCTTGGAATTCAGTCCAGAACGGATTTGGTGACTTATGTCCTCGAGAATGTGGTTGGATTGTATCATCCTTATACTTCAGTCCAGAACGGATCCAGTGACTTATGTTCTCGAGAATGTGGTTGGATTGTATCATCCTTGGACTCCAGTCTAGCACGGATCAAGTGATTTATGTCCTTGAGAATGTGGTTGGATTGTATCATCCTTGGACTTCAGTTCAGAACGGATTTGGTGACTTCTATCCTAGAGAATGTGGTTGGATTGTATCATCCTTGGACTTTAGTCTAGAATGGATCCGGTGACTTCTGTCCTCGAGAATGTGGTTGGATTGTATCATCCTTGGACTTCAGTCCAGAACGGATCCGGTGACTTCTGTCCTCGATAATGTGGTTGGTTTTTATCATCCTTGCACTTTAGTCAAGAACGGATTCAGTGACTTCTGTCCTAGAGAATGTCGTTGGAATGTATCATCCTTAGACTTCATTCTAGAATGGATCCGGTGACTTCTTTCCTCGAGAATGTGGTGAGATTGTATCATCCATGGAATTATGTCCTAAAGAGAAAGGGATAGATCATCCCGTAATCGGATCAGGATTGCATCATCCTTGGACTTATGTCCTAAAGTGAAAGGGATTGATCATCCCGTAATTGGATCATGTGTGTTGCAGGTTATGTTGCTACTGATTGAAAGATCAAGATGTTGTTGTTGTTGGTCAAAAGATCAAGGTGATGTTGTTGATCGAAAGATCAAGATGATGTTGTTGGTCAAGAGATCAAGTGTTGTTGTAGACGATCAAGCGATCAAGTGCTACATAAGATGAATACCAAAGATGAAGACTCAATGTTGTAGAAGATGATGCCCTAGTACTGAATATGTTGAAGATATTGAAGATGTTCCAGTTGTTGATGTTGTTGAAAATTTCCAATGATTTATAGATGTATCACCATGATGTTGTTGATGATGCTCTCTCTCCTTGCTCCTTCAGTTGATGTTGTTGTCGTCAGTAGAATACCCTTCTCGTTAAGGGGGATGTTGAAATATTGTAACTTCGAAGAATATTCTATTGTATTTTATTGTTGTAATTTATTTGGAGATGTTTTATTCCTCCATCGGGATGTAATTATTGTATTTGATTATGTAAAGTCATTGAGGTAAGTCCTCCCTTGTAATTCGGGGCAATAGATACCCTTTGAGTAATTTGTAATGGGGTGTTTAAGTCCCCTATAGAAGTCGGCCTAGTCAACATTAGGTTAAGTTGTTAGGGGCCGACCTAGTTAGGGAAAAAGTCAAGTGAAAGATAAATTATAAATAGAAGTGCTTTGCTCCTCATTTGGACACACAATCACTTGTGTATTGTGCATAGGAGAAAGAGAGAGAGAGAGAGAGAGAGAGAGAGAGAGAGACAGAGAGAGACCTGTGAAGGAGAAGGAGCACTTGTTTGGGGATTTTCTCTTTGTACTTTTTGATCATCTATATTGAGGAAGTTTTTATGGGTTTTCTACCCCATGAGGGTTTCCCAGGATAAATTTGTGTCTATCTTTTGATTGTGTTTCTTTCAGTGATCATGTTTATGCTCTTGTTGTGAATTTGATTAAAACTTAACAGGAAGTGATGTGGAATCCACTTGCCATTGGAATTGTGGTTGGACCGATGATGGTTGGGTTTTATGGTTGAGTACACTCTTGCTTGTGGAATCATGGTTCTGTCTTGGGGGTGACCTATGCAAATAAATATTTGGCTTGTATAGTGTCTACAACTGGGTGGATTGTGGCACAGTCGATTTCAGTTGCGGTAATTTGCAAGATAAGTGGTTGTCTTTTATTTATATGGTTTATTTTTTTATTATATATATATATATATATGCATCCGAAATATTTGATGGAATGTGTGAATCAAATGTGAAAAAGTCATTTTCTACGATTCTGGTTGTTTTTCCATTACTAGTTCTTTTGGAAAAATTGTGAAAGCTAGTTTTGGGACTTTGCAAGAGAAATGTTTGTTAAAATGTCTATGAAACTCCTATGCTAGATATATGATTTTTATTTCTCTGATAATATTGGTAGAATGTGTTATTCGAATGTGGAAGAGTTTTAGAAAGGTCTGTGTAATCCATTTGTAATGAATCTAGTTGTTTTTCAATTACTAGTTTTCCGAAAAAATAGTTTTAGCTAGATTCAAGACTTTGCACGAGAAGTGTTTGTTAAAATTTATATATGAGTAATTTGATTTATATATTATATTTGCATCTGATATGTTTGAATAAATGTGTGAAATATATTCCAAGATAGTCTATAAAATTTGTTACCGCGATCCTAGTCTATTTCTCAAATTGTTATTCTTTTCGGAGAGGTTGCCATAGCTAGATTTGAGATTTGAAATGTGGAATGTATGTGAGTATGAATATACATACATATGATTTTATATGACCTATAATATGCTTATACTAACCTATGTTCATCATTTTCTTCGTGTTGAATTGATTTTGAAAACTAGCTTCGAAACGGTGAAATTAGTAACTAGTTTTTGGATTCGAATCTCTATTTTTGGTAAAAGATGAATGTACAACCATATGCTCTATTTTTGGTACTTTATTTATGTTTTAGAATGATATTTTCCATATATGTACATTCACCTTTGTGTTTCTCAAAACTCAGTACGATTGATTTGATTGAATTCCTAGCAGTGTTTATTAACTAGTTGTATTGATTAAACTTGAAAGTTCTTCGTTTATGTACTCAGATTAGAGTTGCAAATGTAATTTTATTTTTCTGTACATGCACACTTATTTATGCACATAATGGTTGTAGGTTCACTTTTTTCATAGTTGGTATGGTTGTGCGTCGAAAATGCACAAGACTAGTTGCATGCGTAGTGAAACTAGTTGACTAGTCTTGGTATCTCATTTTCGTGTATATTATGTTTAATTATTTAAAAATGGTTAGTTGGCCATATTTAAATGGATGTAGATGTTAATTAGTCATTAAGATTGATAAATTGCGTTAATTAGTTGAACAAATTATTTTATGCTAAGTGTCATCATTTGTAAGTTAAGTGTCATAATTAGTGCATTAATTACCTTAATTAACTAGTTAATGACATATTGTTGGAAATGACATTTTTGGGTGCAAGTAACCTGTTTTATGGCCTTGGATAGATGTATAATGATGTTAGAGAGTTTTGGATAAGATTTCCCAACCTTGGTTCAGTTGCTTACTCAGATGTAAATTTTATTTCAATTAATTTGTGATTATCGATATTTTGTCGTAATTAATTTGTGGAAATTGAAATTAAGTATTTATTATATTTCTTCGTTGTGCTTAAAATTTGTAATTAGCCTCTTAGAGCTAATGATATGTACCTAAGTCCATTTGATATATCCGGGAGTATCAACTTATACTACTTAGTAAGATGTGGTTTTAAAATACAAACTCTAATGAGAAATATGTAATCATATATATATATTATAATTTTAAAATGTTGTCACCATATCAACTTATACTACTTAGTAAGATGTGGTTTTAAAATACAAACTCTAATGATATATATATGTGTGTGTGTGTGTGTGTGTGTGTGTGTGTGTGTGTGTGTGTAATCCTTTAAACCCTTCTTTCCACTGGACATTTTGTAGCTATCATACTATCCACCCTTCAAAATTATCATGTTTTGGAATAGACCAATAAAATCAATGGCTAATTTCCTTGAGCTATATGAACTTGCATTGCTTGTAAGTTACACACATTTTTAAAGAATATGCATTGTGTTCACTTCTTGAACAATAGTCATTAGTTCATCCATTGTGCTTCATTTCCACCGCCAAAAGTAGAGACACAAATCTTCTTATCAATCCTCAAGATGGTTGTACATAAAAGGATATAGAAATATCCAACATAACATGTACCAACCTCCTCTTCTGAAACTAGAGTAGTGGATTCTCCTCTTTTTTTGATGTTCCTTTCTGATGTTTCAGTAAGGAAACAACTTTTCCTCTCCCAATTTCTAAGGTAGGAACTCTCTAACCAAGTGGCAATGAACCAAACTTTGATTTAAAAGGATGGGTCTCAAACAATTAAATGAGTCAAATTATTAGTGTATACTTTGATATTTTATGATTGGAAATAAATTCCTTTACAAATGAACCTGTAGTTGTTATATCCTCTAATGGGATCACACAACCAACCCGAGCATATATCTCAACTCCATAGTTAAATAAATATATATTTTTATTTGAAAATCCATATACAAGGGTAATACCTCTACTAGGGAAAACAATGCTCCAACATAAATAAACAGTTGGATCAAAAACCCAAGAGAATCACACATAGGAGTGGGTGAGAGATATGAAATATAATAGGATATTAAAGAGAATAATGAATTTGGAGTAGCTGAGAAAATGAGTGAAATTGCATTTGATTTTTGTATTATTCACTCTCCTTTTCCATGAATTGATACCATGCATATTTAAGTTTGCTAGTAATGATTCGATTGGTTGAAATTTGTGTAAATTGGATTTTTAAAGACATAGTAATTTGTGTTAATGTTGGACCATTTGGAAATTCTTTCCTTTTGATGGTTAAGGAGAGCAAGACCCATCTTAACAACGTGGAAGCAAAGTTATCCATATCATTTTAGGCATTCATGGGTGTGCTTCTCATTAACCATCAAAAAAGAAAGAATAAGAAGTCTTTGATAATGCATTTGAGAATAGAATGAGAAGCACATTGTTGAATGCTCAATGATATGGATTGTTTAAATTTTAAGATAAAGAGATAAATCTAGGCATCAAACAACAATTTTAAGAAGAACATTCGAGAAGAATAAATACATTGATATGGATCTTGAACCATGACATATACTATTCCAATTTTAAGCTACCTATTCAAACCCTAATACCTAATTCAAACCACTCCCCTTTCATACTTATTTCTAAACCCACAATATTTATAATTTTAATATATTAAAAATACATATTGAACTTTATACTTTATATACTAAACAGTATATTTATTTCATTTTTATAATTTGAAACCTGTTAATAGAACATGAATCACACTCTTTAGGTGCATATAACACATTTGACCTCAAATATGGATTTAGATGGTATATAATCACTTAGATAGTGAACTTGTACATTAAACATGCTAAAGTTAGGAAGAAAACTAAAACCTTTGCTAAAGTTATGAAGAAAACTAAAACCTTTCACTTTGTTGACTATTTTTTATCAATTTTCACTTCCAATGTATTTACAACTTTCTCATCCTACATAAAGTAATATATATGAAGACACTTGAATTATATTTGCAACTTTTCCATCTTACTTCAAATAGTTCATATGAGGACACTTATATTATAGTACTTTTTGTGAAAAGTATAATATTTTTAAAAACAATTAGACACTTGATTGTAGTTTTCGTGAGATAACTATCATGTTTTTTCTAGTTCAAAATTGTAGATGTCTTATATGATAAAATTACATCATTACAATGTAATTAATAATAACAACATCTTTGTATGGACACAAATTTCAACATTCTAAAGAGGTAATATATATATATAATTTCTTCCACCGTATGTTTTTTTCACAAATGTCTCTAAAACTTCTTCGATTGCACACTCCACACTTAGTTGATTGCACAAGCTTACCACAAAACCTCAATACACTAACAAATTAACACAAACATAAATTTCATATTTGTAAAGTGACTAGAAAAAACAAAGTCGAAGATATTTGAACAATTTGCATTTAGGGATTGACTTGCACATAAAATACTACGACAAAGAGTTTGCATATGCCAAAAATGGCATGAAATTAATACTAGTCAATAAACTGACCATCTCTAGCATGTATATTTTGCAATCTAGAGTTTACTAATTACCATACCATGTAGTATATGCTATGGGACAAAACTATGTCAAACTAATCCATGAAATATGTGTGTGCATGTCTTTAAATCCATTATTATATAAATAGCCCAGTTTTGTAAGTTAAAATCAGGCAACATTAATCTAATAGCATACTCAAGAAATTTATATGTTTTTTTACTTGACTCAATTCACCTTAAATAAGATGAAATATACTACGCCTGTTATGGACAATGCCTTGAAAATATTTGGTTGTTTTTCAGGTTCAACCTATTCCATAGAAGAAAAAATAGAACAATTAAAGAGGGCTCTTATGAAGGATGAATCCTTGACTGCACAAATATTTATGAGAAATTTATTATTCTTTTGTAGCAATATTTGATCTCACAATAGCACATCAATAGGACACTAGGGTTGTAGTAGTAAAAACCCCATAAGTAAAATCCTCCATTCTCATATATTCATCTTTATATTCGCATGAGCTCCATGTAATGATACATGTGGTTGTATTTAATACAAAATTCTTAACTAGAACTTTCCCTATAACACTTCTTAATCCCTAATCTTTTCTAGTGCTCTTCTTAGAAATAACACAAAATTTTACTAAATCATTATAAAAGAAATAGTAAACTTGCAAAGATGACAACTCACGTGACAAGTACACAACAAGGAAGAGCTGTTTCTAACATTCCCTATAGAGATTACTTGTTGTGAGTCAATTATCTAATACAATTCATGTTGGGATCTCATAGCATCTCCCTCTCATACCTATCAAGAAATATTCCTTTGGAGTTATATATAGTATAACAATCATGGTCATAGATTAGATCACCTATAGCACATGAAGAACAAGATTATCTATGGTTACATATTTCAAGATATACACATCTTCACAGACATGCCTACTTCTTGTTTCAAACTACATGGATATCATCATGCCTCTTATACCCTTAGCATCATGCAACAACACTTCAAAGTTACTCCAAACTTTAACTTAAATAGGTACAAAAATATCATCATAGTTTTCCACGCTTGTACTTTTTCTCACAAGCTCCATGCAGATTATATCTTCTACTTGAAAATCAAAAAAATTCTCTCTCTATTTCTAATTTGGCCACACTACCAACCTTCTCAGATATGACAACCACACAATAATATTATCATAGTTTTCAACAAACTAGATCTATTAAGTAAGGGAAAATAATAATACTCACCATGGGAGTCACTCCCAACATGCGTTTCCACACGTTATCTTCTACTTTTGCAACCACAACCTCTACTTCATGCCAACCTCTTTACAACTTGCAAACACACACCATGCAAACAAGCACTATGCACCATGTACCATGTCCATGTTGCAGCCTTCTCTGCAACATTTGCAATTTCCCTCTCAATATTTTCTCCCATGCATTTTATGCAATTTTTATACCATTATACAAGCATTTTTCTAAAATGCATAGGACACAAATAAGCAAAGCCCTGAACTTTTTTCTTGTAATTGTGTGTTGCTCATTATTTCCATGCTAAAGCATCATTATGAGCAAAATTGACACAAACACCACCATTGGTCTCTCTGATGCTTTCACATAACTCTAACGATGTCCTTATTGACAAATACTTCTATGGGAAATTGCATAATCTACGAACACAATCCACGAACCTCCCTTATGTGAGAGAATATGCCCTATTGGATCTGATACCATATAAAATGTTTGTAAAATTAAATAATGTCTAGAATAACACATAAATAATTAAACACTAGAAGTAACAACACAACATTGGGACATTGAGATTATAGTGGTAAAAACTACCAATGAGGAAAACTCCACTTTCAGGTTTGCATCTTTATATTCCTAAGTGCTCTAGGGAATGATACATGATGATATATTTAAATACAACAACTTCATTGTAACTTTCCAAATGACACCTCATGCTCCTCTTAGAAACAACATAAAACATTACTAAATCATTACAAAATACATACTAAAATTACACAAGATGACAACTTATTCAAAAGGGGGAAAACCTCTACATTATAAAGTGAAACAAAAATAAAATGATATTAATGTCATTTCTAAGTTTATCAATGAGATTGCATGTAAATCAATAAAGTTTGTAATATTAATTGATATTATATTGTTCATAATTTCATTATTATATATCAATGGATATATCATTTTATATATTGGTATCACATAATATCATCTACTATAAAAAAATATGGGCCAAGTTTATAAATGAAGAGTTTTTAGTGTATATAGACATTGCAAATTATATTATGTAAAAATCAAACATTAATTTTTGATAAATTAGTAGATAAATTTTATGTCTATGAATATATTGTAAAGATCATTTCAATCTTTACTATATATGTTATATATTTGAATTCCATTAGACACAATGGTACAACCTTGAATGATTTGTTGATCCATGGGTGAGCTTATGTCGATCATGATATTTGGAAAGTCAAATTTGAGTTGGATGACATACAACATTTGAATTTGCAACATGGAAAAATGTCATCACTGAATGTATAATGCATGGATTGATAGTAGGACTATCATATATCGAACAATGAGTTAAATTTCTTTTAAATAATAGATCAATCTGCATGCTTAGAATTCACATTGGTTGGTTTTAGGTTAAATAGATTACACATTTTATGTTAATTAGTATCATGTGTATCTTCTCACCTAGTTGATGTGGAGAATTCATATTCCTTTATCCAAAAAGAGTCATAGGTTATATTGCATGCATTTGTATGTGTGTGTGCATGTGCTTTTGGTTAATGCAAGCAAGCTAAAACTATTATAAATAATATTACAATGAAAGGAAACATCTCACATGCTATGAAATCTATCCTTTAGCTACAAAGATGCTAGAGAGGGCATTTAAGTTATCAAATCTACCCCAACTATAATGACAAACACAAGCATTTTATTAGGGGCATCATGTCACTAAGGAAATTTGACCCCTAGAAAGGGGATATTGTACCAATTATAAAGATTGACATTGTAAAAAATCATGAAGATTGGAGGAACTTAAGTTTATCAATAATTTCACCGAAATTATTGTGTACCAACAATGATTTTGTTTATCATTATTTAGATATCCATGATTGTTATGTTCTATTTATATACAAGGAATTGTCTTCATATTTGATTGACTTCATTGGTATAATATTTTATCTTTTTTAACTTTAGACTCAATAAACTTGGTCATTTATTTTGAAAAATGAGTGTCCCTGTGTATTTTTAGTAATCCGGTATCCCATTAGCATTTTTCTGGTTAATGCCAACAATGTTATTTGTTTACGTGATTAAATTTATTCTTTTATTCTTCACGTTAAACCAAACATTATAGTTGAACATTTTGATAGTTTGAGTTCTTGAATCTTAACAAGTATTCTTCAACACATAGATTCTTTCGACACATTTTCATCTTTAGGAAGACAATCTCGTTTTCATCTATTTAAAGTTGCACATGTTGCATCACTAATCTTCATTACAATATTGCACCAACTCTCAAAATAGTAGCTAGTCCATCCTTCCACAACATTTCACATCTGTGTTTTGGGCTAAGATCGTTCGATGAAAAAAAACACAAAGACTTTCCTTCGTAAGATCAACCACTATCGAATGGCCCACATTCCATTGGGGGTCACTAATTGTATTTAAATTTAGAGTTTACCGATGTTTGATCCTCTAGATAGCATTCATTCTTGAGTCATATGTCAAGGTTTTCAATTAGTTGAAAGGAAAATGGTTAAGCCCACACGAAGCTTGGGTTGTTGTCTTGAGGTGTGGCAAGGCCGTTTTAATTGGCCTTTAATTACATTAAAGAAGTGGGATGGGAGGGGATTACTAAAGATGCCCTCTTACATTGAGCAACTATGAATGAGGTACGAAAATGAAAGACATATGAGGGTGAAGGGGAAAATAAATTAAGAAGAAGATGAAATATGGTCAAACAACCAAATAAGAAGAGAGCAAAGTGTATATGAAAATTGGAAGGAAATAAGATTAAAAAGGACAAGAATAAGATGTAGGAAAAAGATGAAAGATAAATAAAGTGGAGGAGGAATAAGACGAGAGAATAATAAGAAAACAAGAGTTGCATACAGCTTAGTCTTTGCTTTTAATAATTTAAAAATCAAGTAATAAATATCATTATTTTTTATCTTCATCCTCTTTTTTGTGGATGACATGGTCTTCTTGTCCCCCACCTCTTAAGGTTTTTTAAATGCAACTTGATGCTTTATCCAATGTTTATGATCTTTCCATCAATGATCAACATTAACAAGTGACCAAGGTTATGATTTTCAATAAATCAAAGTAATCTTATTAAAGTACCATTTTTAAAATATTTTTAATATTATTAGCAAATCATGTTAGATGGTCTTCTTAAAAACTAATGCTTATATCCTATTAAGGTTAACATACATCCTTATGTTGTAGTATTTAAGAAGAAGAAGGTACTTTTTCAATCTCTTCCCCTATGCTAGGGTGAAAATATGTAGGTAGTTATGATTTCTTCAACTTATTAAATTAAAGCATATAAAAAAAAACTTAGATGAAGGTAAAGTGATTCCCTTCTTATTACCTAGGTAGGTAGGTTGATTCCCTTCTTTTCATGATTTTTTTCAAATTGCTCACATGGATTGCATGTTCTTTATACGTAAAGATTCTAATTTTAAATGGTCATTGTTTTAATTTATAAAAGTATGAGTATCGATTAATATAATTATAATGATGAGTTAACTTTAACAAGTTGAAATAATATGATAAATTAACTAATAATTATTTTTCATTAATATACCTTTTTTTTTGTTATAATTTCTATATAGGAAATTATTTTTGTTATAATTTCTATATAGGAAATTATTAGATAATTATAATAAACATACTTGCAGCCTAGAAAATGTTGACTTTTTTGGGTTGATGAAAAATAGATAATATAATTTCTAAGTATAAAAGTTACCTACACTATCGCACAAGTCCAAATTTATAGTTTACCCATCAATAACAACATTTCTACTTAAGTTGTCAAACACAATCAATATGTAGTCCTCCAACAAATGAAAAACCTAATAAGTAACTTAACAAATAACGCATATCAATACAAAAACCTTTCTCCATTGATTCAACAAATAATGCATATCGATACAAAAACCTTTCTCCATTAATTCTTTGACAGTTGACAGGTTTCTTGGTTTGTCAACCATGAACTTGGGTCTCAAAAATATTATACATTTTTTTCGTTTATAGATAGCAGATTGAGCCACAAGACATACTGTTAAGTCAATCTGACTAGTATTTGACTCAGGAGTGCAAGGTATATTGGAAAATAAAACTAGAAAATATGAATTGAGGTTGAGTCAGACCCATGAGAGTTGACTTAGCTATGTTTCCTCAAAGAGTAGAGTCAACTCGGAAAAGGTTTTTGTTTTTTGGTTTTCAGCATATGGTAACTAAGTGAATGCGATAGAGATTGCATTAGTTTTGGAGTACTCCTCTCATCAAAATATCACTTTTTGCGGCCTTGCTATTTTGAGCACACATGAATGCAACAAATAGAAGCGTTCTTGATTCTGTTGTTTTCAGAGAGGTGTCATTCTTGGGTTTTTATAATTGATCTGTATTTGGAGGTTTTTGGTTCAGAGAGTAAAGAGTGTAGGAATGGTTTCAAAACTTGGTTATACATTGTGGTGTTTCAAAAGTCAAATGCTTGAAACAACACAAGTCAGAATGGAAAGAGATGCACACATAGCAAATACAATGCTTGGTGCCTCAAATAAAAAGGATTCATGACGAAGATTCAGAATGTAACAAAACTGTGGGTCTTTCATCTATTCATGTCCAAACAAAAGAAGAAAACTAATTGAGGCTCTATGGGAATATGGGAGGAGCTTGGGAAAAGCAAGATCAAAGTTTGAATTTCTTGATCCTTTGGTCATACAAGATTTTTAAGGAAACCAAGCGATCCTTTTTATTATAAGAGGACTTTGCTCATCTCCAAAGATGTCTTAGACAACATGTATGCATCTTAGAAAAAAATATTGGAAAACAGAAATTCTATATATGGATTCTGGACACAATACTATTTTTAAAGTGGTAGGTTTGAGGTTCTCATCAAGAGTTCGAAAGTTGGTAGCTCTTTTAAAGAGTGCATCATCTTTAATAAGAATTTCTTTTTGTTGTTATTAGTAAGGAATTATGTTCAAAATACTTATCATTTGATGTAGAAGGTTGGTCACCTTTACCCCATGATTTCCATAGATCACAATAGATTCTTTGTTTTCATTTAAATCAATGCAACTACGGGCTACCTATTCAGAGTGCATCAATACTTCTCAGAATAAAACTCAGTTTTCCTGTAACCAACACTGCCTATCGATGTCATTAGTATTGATAGAAAAGACCTATTTTTCCATGTACCGTCATCACCAACTTACAATAGCCCATTGGCATCTACCTTGGTCAATTCTGAATAATATAACATCCTTTCCTTAGATCACCAGTCCCTCTCAGAACTAATGCTTTCATTTCCTACTTGTAGCTGTGATTAGTCCCTGACAAGTAATGTTTAGACATACTGCAACTAAATACTATGTAGTAACCATGGATATTGTATACAACAAAAACCATTCAAGTAATCAAACACTTTCTATATTATGAGAGAGTGATAGCAAAGAAAACAGGTTCAAGTAGAAGGTCATCACCTAACATTTGGATCTGGCTTCTCTAATTTGAAGAAATTGCCAAACTTTTTTATTTACATATGGGATTTCCTAAAAAGGATAAATAATGCTATGTTTTGCATGGCTAATATATCTCTGATTAATAACGTTAACATAGATTTACATAGATTTTCCTAGTCTAAGCTAGAGATAATACATCAAATCTCTAAAATTACACTTTTTCCATGAACGAAAAATAGATAATGTGGATAATAACTTCCTAGTTATCATTACAATTAATCCCTACAAGAGCGTTTTACATTTCTGAGACGATGGAAATGGATAATGATCCCTTACAACAATTTCTTGTTGAGCAATCATTTTTGGAGATGTATGATATGGCAGAGTGGCAGTCACCACACACAAAGGTGTTTGACGATTCAGATAGGTTTACGAGGGGAAAGTATTGATAGGTCCAAATGAAATTACCAGCTTCTCACTATGGTGACAAAGGATATGAAAATAAATGATAAATTATTCATTCTCTCTCTGCATGCCCATGAAATATATGGATGCCCCAATGCCAAAAGTACATCAAATTACAAACTCAAAATATAGTGGATTAGAAACCTAGAAATTCCTGCTAAAGATTGAATATGATAGGTGATTGAAACAAACAATGAGCTCTACAAAGATCCCAAATCCTTATTAGGTAATATTTTCATATATCAATTGATCTACAGTGCCTTTAATTCATTCATCAAGAATACTTGAAGCTATCATGGCGATAGAAACTACATATTTATTAACATAAATAACACATACAGAAAAGTAAAACATGGAGTGCTCCATGAGATCCAAATCTACATGTGGGTCTTCCATTTCTCCACTTGGGTATTCATTTATGGCTTCCAAATAGATACCCAAGTGAAGATCCACCCCCTGTTGTATAATGCACCTTCACAGAGGGCCGACCCTGAATTAAAACAATAGAATTTCAAAGATACCAAAAACTGATCCAAAAACCCACTAAAACACAAGAAAATATTGAAAGAGTAGTAGACAAATATCATATGAAAATTAAAAAGAAAAGATAAAAACCCACTTACAGAAATGAAATTGTTGTTGTTCTTCCCATCATCCCTATGATAAGTATTTGTGTTTCTACTTGCTTGTCCTTCAGGTTGTGCTACAACAACAACAGGAGGAGGCTGAGCTACCTTGGGAGCCACTATCACCTCTGGGGTGGGGTGGGGGACTATGGTCTCTCGACAAGCATCGTGGGTGGTGGCGCATCCTATCCAAATATATACCCCAAAGAACTCTACTCCCCTCCACTACTCACACCACGACCCATGATTGAATGAAAACTCTCGCTACTTGGGATCTAAGAAACTTAAAAATACAACTACCAAATGCCAAATATGAAATCCAAGTAGACAACACTCAGGTCAAACAATGAATTTCAGACAGAATAACAAGAATAAAACAAGACCAAAAGAAAATTAAACTCAAACATCAAAATAACAACGCAACACACACATACTTCTTACTTCATTTCTAACTGAAAATAGTTTTAAAATATCAATGGAAACAATACAAGTTTTAATGGAAAATCCCTAATGCCATAAACATATATATTTAGCAATGCAATTAATTTTAGGACATGAAAAAATACAAATTTAATTTCAAAGTATAAAGAATATTACAAAGATGCAAGCTTTCAGCAACAGTACCTAAAATTAATAGCAGATTAGACGAACGACCGATTATAATGCTTAATAAACATACATAATTCTTTTTGATAGAAAACGCTAGTTCAAAGCTTGAAAAGGATTTTAGAGCATACTTTTGAATATCCTGTAAAGACTGTATAACATTTTTTCTCAGCCTCTCATCGCTCATCTAGCAATGGAAACCAATACAATTCTTTGATGGTTATGCCACATGAACCATTTTTCAAAAAGAGATGGAATGCATGTGATTGCGACCTCTAATTGAGTGACCGATCCAATATTTGTTTCGAAGATGAGCTTGATACTTATGTAGTCCTCATGCTTCTCCAACCTCTTCGCACCTTATTACCAATAAATAGAGAGAGGGCTTGGATACCCTTGGGTTAAATTCAATGTATTTGGAGAGTTCGTTTTGCATTAAATAGAAGTCACATAATTGTATCAATAATTGTATTAAGACTCTTAATGAATGGCAATCCTCTAGCTCATAAATATTTTTATAGATTTGGTAAGTAATACTATGTGGATAGCTTTTTTTTTTTATGAAAATTTAACATTCCATTCAATGATAAAAAAAATTATAATCAATAGTTCTGATCCAATACACATTAAGAAAAAACCTAATAAATAAAATTGAAAAATAACATTATTTTAGTTAACCTTAATAAATATGATGTTTTTCAATAGATTGATGTTAAACTAATTGTAAAAGGGGGAACGCATAGTCTCTGCCATAGGCAAGGACTAAAAAGGGAAGAGGAGCTAAGAGAGAAGAATGAAGAAGAAATTTAGAAAAAATGTAGGGGATATGAAGACCATAGCAAGAATGAGAGGAACATGATCAAGGAGGAGTAAAGGAGAATATGTGTATGTGTGTGTGTGTGTGTGTATTTCTATCTTTCAAGAAATTTTATATGTTTGGCTAAGACTCAAACTAACAATATTTGACATTAGAAGATTTAAAGGGACTTTGAATCCATTTGTATATTTAGTGCAGCTAAAAGCTCTTTGAGGCTGTAATGAAATTTGTAGAAATTTTCTAAAGTTTAATAGAAGGCCAGTTGATCTAGTTTGATAAATAAAATCCTCATTGTTTGTGTTTTAATTACCGTGTGTGATTTGCTACATCTTTGAAGATATTGTGTGTATGAGCTTGAGGGATTGTTATGCTATTGTTCTTTTGTTTGGGTAGTGGATTTGAAAATCACAAGGGATTGAGGCATCCCATGTCATCAAGTGGTACTAGAAAAGGGGTATCTCACCGAATATTTGTAGCTCCAACAATTGAGGTTGTTGGGTAGAGTTACAAGAGGAAAAGGAAGAAGAATAGCTGTCAATGTACTTAGGTAGATGCTATGAAATTTGAAAGTGCATATTAGTGAATGAAGAGGAAATTCCATTTTTGGGTTTGGAGATTGAAGGTAGATTTGAAATTTGCAAGAGGGTATTTGAAAATAGCTCCAGCATTTGAGTTGGGTAAAACTGTAAGTTGAAGAAGTAGTTACACATTGAGTAGTGCAAAGATGGGTTAAAAATAAAAATGAAGATTGCAAGTTTGAGTAGCAGAAAGTGGTATAGAAACCAATAGAAGGACAAGAAGAATATCTTAGTAATAATTTAGTCTAATTGTAAATAGTTTATGAATTATGGAATAATGGAATAACTGGAAGAATAACTCTCTTGTTTTTCAACCTCTTGTTTGTTTCATTATGTATCAATTAGTATTACAACTTTCATTCTTGGATTTCAAAACCAAGGCAAGAAAAGGGTGCATCACCCTCTGTATCCAACATCAATAGAAAAGATCTAACATGGAACAACTTCCTTCAAGACTTGCATTAAATCAAGCAATAATAAATTCAAAAAATTGTCTCTTTTTTCTCTCTTGGGATAAATATTCCACGTGACACCTCCTAAAACCTTTGACAACAAAGATGTCTCAATTGAAAATATACAAGTGCAATTCTTACAACAACAAAAGTTAACAATATCCAAAGATTCATAGTTCCACATTGGTGCCCTCCAACTAGCCTACATTGGGACCATATAAAACTATGCCCCGGTTTGACTGTACGTTTGATGGGGAATAAGTAGATGTGTGGATCCAATATTTATCCTTGTATTTTAGACACAAAATAGAACTAGATTAAAGCATGGTAAGATCACTTTGATAACATGTTACCTCCAAGGGCTAATAACGTAATGGTGGGACAATACTCAATAGTCATGGATTACAAACACTTCTTTTGTGTACAAATTAGGAACAAGAAAGGACACACAATACACATGCCATAACATATTATAATGATTTTTTCACAACTCTTCATGTGCAATGTGGTTTCAATTGCAGAAATTTTCCAACTAGAGAGGGCACCATGGTTTTCTACAAACTCCAAGTGCAACTATCCATTTTAAATCTCGAACATGTACTTACTATAAAAGTTAATTCTTGTTTATTAACTCAACTACATAATGAATTCATCCCTATCCATAGCACATCTCTTTCCTTGGGATTTCAAAAATGATCTTACCACTAAAACTACGTGTTGGGTAAGCACCCTTTTGACTTTCTTTCTCAATCTCGATAGTGTCCCAATCCAATGACTACCCTAATTACTTCACCTTCCCAAAGCCATAATATATAACACTATATAGTTTTCACAAAGTAACCTCTCACAATATAATAGATTTCCATGCACTTCACCATAAAAAATCTACTAAGAGGAGGGAAAAAAAAGATAGATAAGAAAGAGTTAGGGAGGGAACACAAATGAAACGAGGGAAGAGGAAGCTTCACATGAAAAACGAGAGGAAGAGAACCAATGAGGAGCAGAGATGAAGCATTGAGCAAGACGGTAATAAAATTTATCAATAAGAAAATTTCTTGGGTTTAATTGAGATTAATTTGTTTTTCCATTTTCATCTTATTTGGCCAATTGAACCAGTAAGAGAATCACTTTGTCTGTGTTTTAATTATTATGTGTGATTTGCTGCATGTTATAAGCTGCTTCAGGTTCTAGGCATGTTGTGCTCTTGTCTTTCTGTTTGTGGGTTGTGGATTTGAACTTTGCAGGATTGAGGTATCCCCTGCCACCATAGAACTAACAGTATCCCTAGCTCCAGTAAAATTTTAAACGGAAGCATACAATTCCAAATCCACACTGTTTGGTTGTACAATGCGGTATTGAGGATTCGAGTTTAAATATTGTGAATCTCCAACAGGGGGTTCACTCAGTGAACTTGTTATATAGCATAATCGTTCACATGATATTAAAGAATATCCCTAATTTCACTAAATATTGGAAAATGCCTCCTAAAATTATATTGTTGAACCCCCCTCACAATATTCCTTTCCAATTAATAATACCCCTTGTTTCACCACATATTGTAGGTATCCATTTTTATCAACCCATTTTTAGTACCCCTTTATATCATATTATCAAGTTGTAACAAACAAGAGCCCTAACATATATTAGTATAAGCAAACAAGATGTTAAATAAAATAACAGTATAACGCTAATAATGATCCTACTAGGATTGCACGGGTGACTAATCAATTTGTAAACTCAGATAGTGGAATACCAAACAAAATAGTACCGGGGAAGGAAAAACATGTGTAAAAAACAACCTTGTCAAGAGATCAACATAACAAAGAATGAAAAAGACTAATATTCCAATAGTTAGTGCAATGCGTAGAAAATATGAGAATTGCAGATGTTTCACACAAAAGCCTGCCAATATACCAATTTTATATCATGTAAATACAAGTGTATCCATAGAGAGCTCATGTTTTCTATAAGCTTAATAAACTAAACTCCATAAAAATGCAAAATTGAAACTCTTTCGTGGATGGACTCCCCTACCTTCCTATCAAAACAAACATTATTGATGTTTGAAGCCAAATGAACATAGAAAAATTCCTCATACTTTTCAATAACACCATATGATCATGTGCATAGCTTGGATTTGGGTCATTCACAAGATCCAATGAATTGCCTCCACTTCTTCTACATTTATTCTTGCAATCAAGGGAATTAAAAAAATTTAATTACCTTTTCTTGGGTTATATCTAGTTTTTTTTTTATAATCTTTACAAGAGAGGGAAAAATATCCATTGTTAGGTTTCAAGCATGTAATAGTTATAAAGATACACAGATGGTGAAACTTATATGATAGCATTTCATGGTAACGATAACACATAGGGTATGTAAATAAGGATTTAGATTTTCATCTATGTTCATGTTAGTTTGAATACAATATTAAGATGGATGCATTGCATATAAGAATTGAAATTACAATTATGAATGTGCAAAATATAACTCAATCTAACAACTATTCCTAACTAGCAATGTGAAAATATTAAAGAAGAATACACAAATTTGAAAGAAATAATTAGTCAAGAAACATTGATCCTCAATACCCACCTAAACCTAAAAAATGAAGAGTTAGATCTTTTACTTGAATGCCTGTAACAAAAAATACAATACAGTTGTTCAAGTCTAGAACTCACAATTAGATACATCTCTTAGCTTAAAGATGAAAAACAATATAACATCAATTCAAACCAAGCCTAAATAAGCTATTAAATGAGGATTGCTCAAGGAAAATAATACTAAGAGACATCCATTGATATTATCATTGATACACTATTATCATATTTATGCAAAACTTAAGATCATAAGCAATGTCAAATAAAAATGGAGGTTCCTTAAGTTTTAGATGGGTATGAATTGAGCCCATGATTTGGAGGTATGAATCCATTCAACAAATTGGAGGTTATTCCTTATCCCACACAAATAAAATAACCTCCAATATTTATATTACTATATCAAATTAAAACGCCCCTTGACCTCTTAATACACGACAATATTTAATCAAATAAAATAACCTCCAATATTTATATTGCTATGTCAAATTAAAACCCCCTTGACCCCTCAATACAGGACAATATATTTTTGAGGTTTTTAAGAGTATTCCAACCCCCAATATAAATGTGATATTAGCTCAGCCCCAGTGGAACCACTAGAATTATCAATTCAAAATCCACATTATTTGGCTGAACAACGCGGGATTTTGGGGATGGGGGTTTCAAAGTTGTGAAGCACCAGAGATATGGATCAGTTTGTTCTTATATGACACCGCCAAAATATGCACCATGTAATCTTGTTTACTGAAGTTTGAACAATTTATATGTATGGCTCTGGTAGCATATGGGGCATTTTAGTAATGTTTGAGACATCTGGATATGTACATATTGATGTGAAATTTTATATTAGAACAGCACACCAAGTGAAAGAAACTCCAAGCTTCAATTTCCTATTCATTTTAGAAACTTGATGCATGGAGATTAAGTTAAAACAGGGAAATGGGTCAGTGCAAGCTAATGAGGGTCACTTTTGGCGCGTTAGATGCAATAGAAAACTGAAAAAGCAGGCATCCCTCAACTTACTTGGATTTTTTGAGCTACTTACGCAAAATATCTTGCATTGAGTAAAAAAGATGAAATGTAGGAAATTGAATCACGTTTCTGAATATATAACTTTTATGTATTGAAAATTTGCATAGCTATGTCAAGTTTCATTTTTCCTAACAGACACTTTTTATTTTTCAGGCAAATGATAAGGTATATGTTTTTGTGGGTAGAGCCTTTGAGGGCCTAAATGATGGAATCAAGCTGTAAAAATCGGCATGCATGTAGAGAACACATAGCACTTGTGCGCCATTATTATTCAAAAATTAAATTAGTAATTTTATAATTTTTTTATAATTGTCTAAGTGATCAAACCTCGAAAATAGTACCTCTTTTGTGGGTAGAGCCTTTGAAGGTCTTAATGCAAAAATCTTGAAATGGGTTTTTCATAGAACGTGGAGGTTAGTGTCCTCTTGTACACCATACAATTTGTTTTTGAAATGATTGAGAATTGAAAAAGTTATGGAAGAAACACTAACAGTGTGTTTCACAAGTTAAGGAGGTAGGACAGAAAAGAAATTGAAAGAAAATAGGAAAAATTAATATTTCAAAATAAAAGTTACATATTTGGAATCTACAGAAAAAATGCTATTTGTGTCTAAGATTTCGTCAAAAATGACTCTGTGTAGCATATTTTAACGAGTGGCTAAGCACAGGCTTCTCCAGAAACTGGAAGAAATACCCAATTAGCTTTGGTTTTTCATTAACATACCACAGGTTTGGAATTACCGAAGCAAACTCCAAAGCATACACATAGGATTATTGTTGACATGTGAGCATGTGAGTTGGCCTGTTTAAATTCAAAAATATTTTTGCGCTTTTAGATGTACATAACGCATACGCGTTATATAACTACATAACGCGTGCGCGTTATATAACTACTTAACGCATACGCATTATATAACTACATAACACGTATGCGTTATATAGTTAAAAAACGCGCTCGCGTTATGCAAATCATAAAATACATGTTTAATACTTGAGAAAGAGGGGGTGTGGAAGACTCAAGGGAATTTTTGTTTAATATTTGAGAAGGGGTGGGGAAGGGTCAAGGGAATCTATGGTTAATATTTAATAAGGGTGGGGAAGGGTCAAGGGAATCTATGGTTAATATTTAATAGGGGTGGGAAAGGGTCAAGGGATTAGAAGGATGTTGGAAGCTTGAGTGGGGAGAGATGAAGGGAATGAGAACATGATGGGCTACAGGGGGTGAAGGGAAGTGGAGCTTGAGAGCACTATTAGGAGTAGAATAGGTTCTGAAGAGGTATATGGTTAGAAGTTGAAAGTGAGACTTGAGTGACAAGGGGGAATGGATGGAGGAAAGGGGGATGTGAGAGAGAAATAAAGAATACAAGGGGGGGGGAGACATAGATCGAGGGAGGGAGAGGGACAATGGGGAGGAATGGATTTGGAGGGAGTGAGAGATAGATGGGGATAGAATGAAATAAGAGATAGGAAGGGAGGGACAGAAAGTGTTGGTGGGAGACATGCAGGGAGTGGTGGCAATGAATAGAGAGAGAGAAAGAATATGAGAGGAGGGGTAAGGGACATAAAGTGTGTGAGAGAGAGGGAGTGATGGAGAGATTGGGATAGGTTGAGGGAAAGATAACATGAGGGAGGGATAGAAGGTGAGAGACAGGCGATGAGAGAGGGAGGGAGAGAAGGTAGGGTGAGGGATGGAGGGAGAAAGGTGGAGATAGATATGGATGGAGGGGGGATGGGTTTGAGAATGGAAAGTGACATAATGTGTGTGTATGTGTGTGTGTTTGAGAGAGAGAGAGAGAGAGAGAGAGAGAGAGAGAGAGAGAGAGATGGTTGGGGAGAGAGAGACTAGAGGGAGTTGTGAGCATCATATTCTCCATCAACATCATATTCTTCATCATCATCATCTTCATGACCATCATCGTCATCATCAGCATATTCATCATCATCACCATCATCATCACCATCATCATCATCATCATCATCATCATATTCCTCATCAAATCAACATCTCCATCATCATTATCATCATCTTCTGAACATCGTCATGATCATCATCTAAACATCACCATCACTATCATCATCAACATCTTCATCATCATCACCATCACCATCATCATCAAAATCTTCATCGTCATCACCATCACCATCACCATCACCATATTCATCATCATTGTCATCTCTAGGTTCCCCATCAACATCAACATCTCCATCATCATCATCTTCTTCATCATCATCATCTTCATCACCATCATCATCATCATCATCATCTTCCTTGAATCAGATCAACATCTCCATCATGTCACCATCATCTTCTTCATCATCATCATCATCATTTAAACATCACCATCACCATCACCATCATCATCAACATCTTCATCATCATTACCATCACCATCATCATCAACATCTTCATCGTCATCACCATCATCATCATCATCAATGGCATTTGTAGGTTCCTCATCAACATCTCCATCATCATCATCTTCTCCATCATCATCATCTTCATCACCATCATCATCAGCATCAACATCTTCATCATCATCACCATAATCATCATCTTCATTGTCATCAGGTCAACATCTCCATCATCATCATCTTCTTCATCATCTTCACCATCATCATCATCACCATCATCTTCATCGCCATCTCCATCATCTTCAACATCTCCATCATCATCACCATCACCATCATCATCATCTTCATGACCATAAACATCTTCATCATCATTGTCATCTCCCCCTTCCTCATCAACATCTCGATCATCATCATCATAATCATCACCATCTGAACATCACCATCACCATCATCGTCAACATCTTCATCATCATCATCATCAGCAGCAGCAGCAGCATTAGCATCATCATCAAAATCTTCATCGTCATCACCATCACCATCTTCATCATCATTGTCATCTCTAGGTTCCCCATCAACACATCTCCATCATCATCATCTTCTTCATCATCATCATCTTCATCACCATCATCATCGTCATCAACATCTTCATCATCATCACCATCATCATCATCATCTTCCTCATCAGATCAACATCTCCATCATGTCGCCATCATATTCATCTTCATCATCATCATCATCATCATCATCATCATCATTACCAAAACCATCATCATCAAAATCTTCATCGTCATCACCATCATCATTGGCATCTATAAGTTCCTCATCAACATCTCCATCATCATCATCTTCATCACTATCATCATCATCATCATTGGCATCTGCAGGTTCCTCATCAACATATCCATCATCATCATTTTCTCCATCATCATCACCATCATCACCATCATGATCTTCTGAACATCATCATGATCATCATCTAAACATCACCATCACCATCATCGTCAACATCTTCATCATCATCGCCATCAGCATCATCATCAAAATCTTCATCGTCATCACCATCACCATCACCATCACCATCTTCATCATCATTGTCATCTCTAGGTTCCCCATCAACACAACATCTCCATCATCATCATCTTCTTCATCATCATCATCTTCATCACCACCATCATCATCATCAACATCTTCATCATCATCACCATCATCATCATCATCATCTTCCTCATTAGATCAACATCTCCATCATGTCACCATCATCATCATCATCATCATCCGAACATCACCATCACCATCATCATCAACATCTTCATCATCATCACCATCATCTTCATCAACATCATCATCTTTATCATCTTCATCTGCATCATGATCATCTTCATTGTCATCACCCTCCTCCTCATCATTATCTTTATCATCTTCGCCTACATCATGATCATCTTCATTGTCATCACCCTCCTCCTCCTCATCATCTTGTGCACTTATGCACTTAGGGATTAATGTTTAGAAGAGGGTCTAAAGGCCTTTATGGGGGAGGGGCTCTAGGAACAAGGTAAGACAGAGAGGGCAGGGGGGAGGGATAAAGGCGTAGAGGGTTAGTGATCAAGGGAGAAGAAGGGAGAGAGTGCTATAGGGAGGGATAATGACGAAGATAAAGAGAAGGTGGAGAGATGGAGAGTGGGGTGGTAGAGACATGGCTGGAGTAAGGGAGAGAAAGAAACATGTAGGGAGGGATGTAGGGAGAATGAGGGACAGATATTTAGAAAGAGATAGGGGGTATCTAGGGATTATTGGGAGAGAGCTAGGGGGGTATTAAACCATACAAAACATTTGTCCCCACACTAAAAACATTTGTTTTGTATGTAACCATATAAATTATTAGTTTTCTTTTGATTTTGTTCGTTTCCCTAGCCGTGCACCTAACCTATTTATTGTGCTTGACTATATCGCGTTCGCGTTTTGTCACTACATACCATGCACGCATTTTGTATTTATATAACGCGTGCGCGTTTTGTAACTCCACAAATAGTGGACTATTCCTGTCCGAGAGCAACTTCACTCTGTCCGAGCCAAAACAATAGTCCCGTGATTTTTCGAACAGCACAAGCCCGCCATTGGAAATTCTCACATTCTACACCAACTCCATCATTTTTTTTTAATGCAAGTGCAGCATTGAGGACATCTTTCATGGTTGTTTAGTGTGGTGTTGGGTTATATGGCCATATTTGAAGAAAATAATCAGCAAGCTTGAAGAATCTCCAATTGAATAACACCAAAGATAAGGCCTTTGAAAGATTCATTTTGCCTATATTTGAGGAGCACACAAGATAAGATATCAAGCTTCAAGACCAACAAGGAAGAACTTCCATTTGCTTATTATTGAAGAGCTTGTAATTGAGGAGCAACAAAAACAAACTATATTGAATTGATCATTGTGGTGATGGGGAATGCACGTAACCGAGTAAACAAATCAACAAGGAAGAAGAGACCTCAAGAAGTCATTGAAGAAGAGAAAGAAAAGAAAAAAATATACATGATGAATCGGAGGCTTTCTTTGGAAACTAATCCAAATCCAATTGTAGAAGATACCACGGTTCATCCTATTAATCCACGACAAGAGGGACCTTCAATTTCCACAATAGTTGTTGAACAAGCACCCCATGGAAGTAATCAAGAAGCAAAACGTAGGTCCTCACTAGGGGATGTTTCAATTCCCACTTCAAGTCAAAGTGATAAGTTACCATCTCAAGATGAAGCTCACGAAGAAACACCCAATTTGCTATCCGGATGTGGTTATACAAGCGATGAAGTCAGAGAGGCATTGGACATTTTGCCTACTGTTGAAGAAGAGAATGTTATCCACACCATCGATGAAGATGTTGGACTTCCACAGACCATCGATGAGGATGTTGGACTTCCACCATCCAACTACCAGGAAGAGAATGAAGGACACCAAGCTACTACTGAAACGCCAGAGCGTCTTGGTGATGCGCTACATGGTACAATTCCAACCCCCTTACCTCCATTAGCAAGCACACGTCGAAGAACTCCGAAGTGTATACAAGCTGATGAAAGTCTTATGAATTCCATTGAAGGTATGCTATCTAAACGTAGTATTGCTTATCAAACTCAACAGATACTTGATAAATATTTTGTTCCTAAATGTGATGGAGATAAATGTAGATTATTTTTATCATTGTTAAAATCTAGGAGCATGAATGTTGTTAGGAAAAAGTTAGGGATAAAGATGATAAAGAATTCTGAACCAAGTTCTCATATAGTTAAAATCCTAGTAGATGCATTTGGTAAAATTGGTAAGAACACACGTTCAAAGGACTGCAATGCTGCTCGTCGTGTGTTGTCACAAGCAATTGCAAATAAGAACACCAAGGCCCTTCGTATTCTCAGGCCTACATCCGAACTAGTTAATTTGAATGTAAAAACCCTCCGTAGGTATTCTATTAGAAGAGAACATCTTGACACAACCGATCAGACAGATTTTTGGGCCTTTGTTGGTTGGTTGCCACGTCATGACATGAAGCTAGTTGATGCAGTAAAGGGACTAGTGCACAGTTTTTGGCATGATCACACAAGGCCTTCTTCAAACCGAAAGGATGTACTAAAACTAAGAAGGGGTTCAAAGGATCGTGAACCACATGCTAAGCATCTTCTTGATATAACACAGACAGAGCTTTACGAGAAATTTAGGATTGAGCATAGACAATTGAACTTGGGGCAAAGATCTTTTGAGAAATGTAAGCCATGGTATGTTAGAATAAATACTCTTCGTAACACTTGTTGTTGTAGATACCATGTAGAATATGAATATTACTATGAAACATTTTTGTACATTCGTCATGTGTTGCATACTAACATTGTGCAGGATTGCTCCATGACAATACCACCGACTTCATCAAGAGAATTCATTCATAGCATCATGCGCAATAGGCCCGAGGGGCAAACATACTATGCAAAATCTTGTTTGGATGGAACATGCTCCAACTGTGCTGGAATGGCATTATTGAGCCAATGTATGCACGAGAATGGAGACGGTGAATTTGGAAAAATGGTTACAGACATGAAAAGTTTCAAATATATCAACTATGAAATAGTCCCAGGGAAAGAAAGCAAAAAAATACAATTGGTGACATCTCAGGTATGCATTTATATCTATAAAATTATGTTGTAACGGTTACATTTCAATCCTTACTTACAACCAAAAACTGACATTGAGATCATTTTGTGTCAGCAGGTACAAGTTAGTGACTTCATCAAGGAATTTATTGAAAAGACACATCAATATGTTCAACATGTCCACGTGGCACGATGGCAGGATGAGAAGTTTAGAATATGCAGAGATACATTTCCCCTTGGTACTATACTTTCAGTTGTTGATTTTGCCAAGAACTACACTCTGCAACCTCAAAATGAGATCCAAAGTCAGTATTATCACTCTGAGCAGGTTTCCTTGATGGTCCATATCACATATAGGCATGGCCCAAATAGCACTGAAGAGCAAAGAGAAATTCTAAAGGAATATCACTTCTACATAAGTGATGATAGGTGCCACGACTTCCACTATGTACGTCATTGCTTCATCATGTTCTATGATCACTTGAAGGGAAGGAACATACATATGGATCGACACTGGATTTGGTCTGATGGGTGTGCTGGTCAGTTCAAAAATGCACGCATATTTCAGTGGTTGTGTTCATTGCATAAAAACTACAAAGTGCCACATATGTGGAACTATTTTGAGACTGGGCATGGTAAAGGAGAGCATGATGGAGTCGGAGCATGTGTCAAAACAACCCTACGAAGGGAGGAATTGAAAGTATCTACAGAATCTACTATTCTAAATGCTCAATCTATAGTCAGGTGGTGCACGTCAGTAATGGGAGAGGAATCAACTATGCAAGTAGAATCCACAAGAAAGAGACATGTGGAGAGATTTTTTTGGGAGGTGGTAGACATAGATCGTTCACATGCATGGGAATGCAAGACTCTGCCTGGGACTCGTGGCTTTCATTCGGTTCGAAGCTCTGATAACCCAGTATTTGAAATTTGGACCAGAAAACTCGCTTATTTTTGCCCTCCTTGTTGTGATGGTGACTGGGATGGGTGTGAATCATTGGATTGGGTTGATGGATGGGATCGCATATCACTTCCACTTGATCAACGTGCAATTGTTGAGTTAACTCCGTTGGAAGAAGACCAATCATCTATTTCTGCATATTTTGATCATGTCTCAGACCTTGTACAACCCGGTATGATGCATTTCCTTAACATTTTTTGTTTGTTTACGTAGTCTTCAAATGCACATTAATGGCCTTGTATCGCACTAAAAATATTTTGATCATATACCTACAATCATATAATGCAGGGCACATATACGCAGTGGTTGCCTCAAAAGATACTAAATGGGGTGATGAATACTGGTTGGCATGCTGTATAGATGGAAAGCAAACCCTCATTATGTCCATGACTGACGATGAAAACAACCACTTTCCAACTGGGTCTATGGTTGTTAAAGGTGAATACTTGACACTGGACAGCAATGGAAGAAAGAAGGGTGGATATGTTTACAAGGATTACAAACCAGGTGCAAGTGTGTATCACTTTACCAACTTAATCATTGGCACAAACCTTCAAGTACGAACAATGCCTAGTCGAAATACATCGTAGGTACGCTACTTCTTACTGGATACAGAGCACGAGAGACTAATGGAGACCATCAGTATAAGAGATGATCCGGATGGCTTGGTTGTATGATAATAGGTGGGATCTAGCATGATGAGGTACGTTACATACTTTTAATACTATACTATTTATACTATTTGTAATTGAATATTGATATATGCTCAATTTTCACATGTATGTTTCATATGAATATGTCAATTTTTCGTTCTTGATATGCCAAATTTACGTTTACGTTGTTTATAAATATGCCAAAAGTTCTCTTGTATGTCAAGTTTATGAATATGCCATTTTTTACATATGATCAGTAAACCCTAAAATAATATTATGTTCATCATGTTGGTTATTGGCTCCACCCAACAAAATTAATTCAATTCATGCTCACTATATTAAACAATACACTTATATTAAATTTAATTCATGTCTTGTTAAATATTTCATAATGAATTAGTTATTTGAGAGCACCACCTTAGACCAAGCCATCATCATCAACATCTTCATCATCATCACCATCATCATCATCATGGACCTGCAAAACCCTAGTTTCCAAAGTGTCTAGGTAGGTTCGGGCTGGGAACACTAGCCATACCCGCTCGGTGGATGATTTTCCAAAGTTGGCCCCGTGTGCAAAAATTGCACACTCCCACACTGAGCAAAACCCTAGTTTCCAAGATGGACCTGCAAGGTGACACATGGGCCACCAGGTAGGAGGGGAGGGGCACTCCTAGAACTATCCCGGTGTGTTGAATCCAACGGAGTCGACGGTTCGTCGATCCGAGACACGGTCTTCATTCTATGGCTCATCCTGTCTCACTTCCAGAAGGCCTTCAGGGACACCTGCTGGATACCTACTAGGGGCATAGAACTCCAACCGTGCAACAAAACCGGGTTCCGGGGAGTCCTACAGGTGTGTCTAGATAGGTTCGGGCTAGGAACACTAGCCATACTTGCCCGGTGGATGATTTTCCAAAGTTGACCCCCGTGTGCAAAAATTGCACACTCCCACACTGAGCAAAACCCTAGTTTACGAAATGAATGTACAATGAAGCCACTGGGCCATGGGGAGACGAGGGAGAGGGCCCCCTAGAGGTAATCGCACGCTAGGAGACCAACGGAGTCGACGGTTTGTCAGTCCGACGTCCGGTTTCCGAGTTATGTCGAGTTGCAAGTCGCATGAAAATGCCGTTTAGGGACACTTGGTGAATTTCTGTCCGGGAGCCAAAAAGCAAACGGAGCAGGAAGATTGCGTGCCGTTGGCTCCTGCAAGTGTGTGTGGGAAATGCCGACGTGGGAACACTGCCAACACTGGCTCGGGGGAGTTTTTTTCAGAGTTGACCCACCAATGCGAGATTGCATACAATTAAACTGAGCAAAACCCTAGTTTACGAAATGAATGCACAATGAAGCCACTGGGACATGGGGAGACGAGGGAGAGGGCCCCTTAGAGGTAATCGCACGCCAGGAGACCAACAGAGTCGACGGTTTGTCGGTCCGACGTCTGGTTTCGTAGTTATGTCGAGTTGCAAGTCGCATGATAATGTCGTTCAGGGACACTTGGTGAATTTCTGTCCGGGAGCCAAAAAGCAAACAGAGCAGGAAGATTGCGTGCCGTTGGCTCCTGCAAGTGTGTGTCGGCAATGCCGACGTGGGAACACTGCCAACACTGGCTCGGGGGAGGTTTTTGCAGAGTTGACCCACCAATGCGAGATTGCATGCAATTAAACTGAGCAAAACCCTAGTTTACGAAATGAATGCACAATGAAGCCACTGGGCCATGGGGAGATGAGGGAGAGGGCCCCCTAGAGGTAATCGCATGCCAGGAGACCAACGGAGTTGACGGTTCGTCGTTCTGACGTCCGGTTTCCAAGTTATGTCGAGTTGCAAGTTGCATGAAAATGTCGTTCAAGGACACTAGGTGAATTTCCGTCCGGGAGCCAAAAAGCAAACGGAGCAGGAAGATTGCGTGTCGTTGGCTCCTGCAAGTGTGTGTGGGCAATGCCGATGTGGGAACACTGCCAACACTGGCTCGGGGGAGGTTTTTGCAGAGTTGACCCACCTATGCGAGATTGCATGCAATTAAACTGAGCAAAACCCTAGTTTACGAAATGAATGCACAATGAAGCCACTGGGCCATGGGGAGATGAGGGAGAGGGCCCCCTAGAGGTAATCGCACACCAAGAGACCAACGGAGTCGACGGTTCGTCGGTCCGACGTCCGGTTTCCGAGTTATGTCGAGTTGCAAGTCGCATGAAAATGTCGTTCAAGGACACTTGGTGAATTTCCGTCCGGGAGCCAAAAAGCAAACGGAGCAGGAATATTGCGTGCCGTTGGCTCCTGCAAGTGTGTGTGGGAAATGCCGACGTGGGAACACTGCCAACACTGGCTCACGGGAGGTTTTTGCAGAGTTGACCCACCAATGCGAGATTGCATGCAATTAAACTGAGCAAAACCCTAGTTTATGAAATGAATGCACAATGAAGCCACTGGGCCATGGGGAGATGAGGGAGAGGGCCCCCTAGAGGTAATCGCACGCCAAGAGATGAACGGAGTTGACGGTTCGTCCGTCTGACGTCCGGTTTTCGAGTTATGTCGAGTTGCAAGTCGCATGAAAATGCCGTTCAGGGACACTTGGTGAATTTCTGCCCGGGAGCCAAAAAGCAAACGGAGCAGGAAGATTGCGTGCCATTGGCTCCTGCAAGTGTGTGTGGGAAATGCCGACGTGGGAAGATGTCCACCAAGAAGATTTATTGAAATGTAATCCATTTTATAATTTAAGCCACTTTTAAATATTTGAACTTCCATATTATTTTTGAAAGAGTAGAATATTTCAAGTGGTTAATATTTTGAAAAATGAAGAACTTCTTTTTATGGTTATTTCGGAGTAGAATTGTTGAAGAATATGCCACAATAAATTTGCATACCATTGCCTTTGACTTTTAGTGAAAATGAGTTACATTCAAATCATGAAAAGCACCTTTTGTTTTAGTAGCGTCCACCAACTATTTCTTTTTAATAATTATATTATAATAAAATAATATAAAACACAATTTTTAAATACGACACAAGAAATAAAAAAGAGCTCCCATGTCCTTTTTAGCAAAGTCTACTTTATATTACAAACTCTATTATCCTCTGAATCGCCCATGTTCTCTCGAGACTCAAACTACTTTATAAGCAAGTGGTATGCTCTCTTCCACAGACAACAATGACATATTAACTAGCAATTGCCCTAGAATGTGTAATGGGTGTTCATGAGTGAGTTCATTGAAACCTTGAAAAACATTGTATTCCGTTTAGTTTGATTAAATTACACGAGCAAGAACTTTGACATAACTTGTAATGATCATCCAAAATCACAAATTTTAATTAGATACCAATTAGTGCATGCATGTAGTGAGTTCGTTGAAACCTTTGAATATAATAGTTTGTTATTTTGACATAGTGCATTCATGAGTAATAGATAATCCACACAAATCAACACATTAGATTGACACAAGAACACGTGGAAACCGAAGAACAAATACAAAGTGAAATGTATCATTCATTTATAAGTGAAATGTCAATGTGCATGTCTCCAAAAGTACATGTATCCAAAAGTACATATATATCCAAAAGTATCCAAAAGTGCATGTCTCCAAAAGTACATGCCCAATAACGTCAATGTACATGTCTCCAAAACTGAATGTATTGAAAAGTACATATATATACAAAAGTATCCAAAAGCACGTGTCCAAAACTATCCAAAACTATCAAAGCCACATGTACATGTATCCAAATGTACATATATCCCATAAGACACATCAAAACTCAAGCTTCCTCTTGTTCTTTCCCGACGTTGATCCTCTAGGATCAATGTGCGTCTCTGGATCCTGCAAATTAAATATCAATTGTTAAATTCAACTGACTATGTACACTAATACATTAGCTCAACAATTATCAACTGGTGCATGGAAAGTGCATGAAACACTTGGTCACTGAAAAACATCTCACCTCAACTGACAAAGGAGATTGCGTTGCTTGTGTAGCAGATGGAGCCGTTGGTTGAACATCCAGGATGGTCGAACCAGGGGGGCCAGGAACTGCTCCTGCTGGTGGTGGCTATAATGAAAAAATGTTGAAATAGTTAGAAATGCATGAATAAACAATAGACAACAATAATAAACTATGTAAAGATAATGATGAAATAGTTACATACCTGTGTGTGATCAGTTGCCATTGCAGATGCGGCACTAACTGCTGCATCAACCATCGATGCGAGGTTTTCAGTAGACAACTCGGGTTCCTGATGCAGTAAACATGCAATTCAAACATTAACAAAAATGATTTATGCACTGGATTTCAAGTTAAACAATAAATATCATCGAAGGATATACATTACCATGGTGTGAGTAATCCCATGGTCTTGGGTAGCTGGAGTCTTTCTAGGAGTAGAACGCCTCACATACACACAACCCTTGTTCACGAATGGCCTGGAGGGAGATACAAATCCAGGCAATGGTCCAGATGTCTCGGATGGTGCCTGCAGTCAGCAAGTCTTCATGTAGTTAGACATGCATGATTCAACAAACAAACATGTATTTAAAAAATGTCATTTTTAATTGTTTACCTGGAGCCCATATGTTTCATGGGACGGTATGACCATGGGTTCTACCTCCACATTACCTTGCCCCAGTGAAGGATCTGCCATCTGCAAGTTTAATAATTGTAAATATTAGACCGTAGATAGCATTAATGAACTAAAATGTAAAGTATGTGGAAATTAACAAATTAACAAGTATTAAAAAACTGAAATTTTAAAATGTTTACCTCGGTGTGAGATACGGCAATAGGTGCTATAGAAGATGGGCCTACCAAATGGGTAGCATCATGCCCCCCTGTAGAGTCTGGAACATTCGGCTCTGGGGCGTCGCTGCCGGCATAAAGCATCAACTGCAACTTCACAAAATTAATATATTAGCTCAAACTATATATATGTGTACAAAGACGAAAATAAATGAAGAATTTATTACAATTAACCATCAACATACCTCTCTCAAAAACCCACTGAAGGCAACATCTGAGGCAAGACCATAGCAGGGACGACCACATGATGTGCACTCGTGAGGATCAGTACTAGGATGGGGATGTGTCGATGGTCCTGCACTAGTGGATGGTCCTGATGGTCTTGCACTAGTGGATGGTCCTGCATGGTGACGAGCTGGTGTATGTTCCACACCAGGGACAGATGTCCCTTCCTCACCCATATGTTGAACCATAGTGCCATGGCGAACAACCGCCCGTGCCAAACTCAAAAATGCATCCCGTGTCTGCAGAATAATACGATGTGTAGGTGGGACATCTGGCCCAGGAAACTGCCTGCGAGGTTCAGGGATAGGGCGATCTTCATCTCGAAGCCTGGCATTGGGTCGATTTTGGGGCATCCCCCCACCGATCCCATGAAACTGCAAGATGTCAAAATAGTTAACGTGTTTATGCAACACGAACTCTACGTACATCTTTCGAAGGAAATATAAGGGAATTTCCCTGTTGTTGTGTGGTGGCATATCAAAAACCATGTACCATCTGTCCATCCAGTTATCAACAAATGGTTGAAACATGCACCACTCAATGGAGATATGCGGCCTATTTCCATTTGGGATTTCCCCCATCCAAGGGTCCCTAAATAATGCAAATATGAGCTCTTTGGATATTTTCAACTTTTTTATTGCATTGTAGTCTAGCCCATCAGCATATTGTTGTCTTTTTCTTTCTCTATATGATGCAATATCATATAGTACATTGGTAGACTGTAAAATGGTGTCAACAATTGCATCCAAGGTTGATGCAAGCGAGCGGCGAATCCTGTCACCACCACTAAAAGCTGCACTTATGCCCCTCAAGTGGGAAAGCTCAATCAATATCTCGGCATTGGTGTCCATAGCCGCAACTGCAATAAAGACATTAATACGAAAATCATTAGAAACATATACATGGTATATAATGACGTCTCTTCAAAATTGAAAATGTATTAAATCAAACTCAAGAAAGCAATTTAATGGCATTCACTTACATACATTTAAAACTTAAAATTAAACATTTAACAATTAAAAAGTAAGTTAGTCAGATTGGCAGAGAGGAGGACGAGGAGGAGGAGGAGGATCAGGGCAGTGATGAGTTTGTTTATTTAGGCATGGAGGAGGACTATTGAGTCACTGACAGATGGGATTCTTCCATCTTGATCCACTCTTTTTTTGTATTTACTATTAGACAATTAGTCTATTAGTCTATTTGGCATTTGCTAGTGCCCAGTGGCATTCCGACATCTATGTAATACATTTTGATTTTGATGACTTAATGAGAAATATGGTTCCGAGTCTCTGACATGCATCCATGTGTCTCAATGTCTCATTGTGATTTGTGATTGTGAATGACAAATGTGTTGTGATTTGTGAATGATCTAATTTCTATTGAATATTTCATATTTGTAATTGTAAATGTAATTTCTATTGAATATTTGTAATTGCAAATGTAATTTCTATTGAATATTTGTAATTGTAAATGTTAAATTTTATTGGATCTATATGTCTGTATTTTTAAATTTTAATATATTTTTAAAATATATTAATTCCGGGGGTCACCGTGTCGTGCATGTCCTAATTCCGGGGGTCACCGTGTCTAGTGGGGACACTCGTGTCCCGTGTCCTCATGTCGGGTGACTTAGATGGATACATTGTAGAAAGGGGGGAGTTCTATTTTTTTCAATTTTTGGTTGGATTAAGAATTTTTGAGTTTTTGAAAAGGGATTCATTTTAAGTATTCACTCATCTTGGTTGAGGGAGATGTGAATTTAATTAGAGATTGGGTTATTCCCAATTTTATCAATATTACAAAACTAGGTTGTTTTAAACAATAAAAAAATAGTAATTTAGGTTAAGAAATGACAAAAAAATGGTATAGGTGAATGAATTACCTGATTCGATGACAATCCACCGGTGAATTTGTCTCCCCTCCAGCTAAATCGAGCAACACCGATACTTGAGTGGGCCACAAACCGTCCTCGTCGAGGGTCTATTTCGCGTTTCTGATGCATGAGTGCCGCGGGTGGTCGGGAATCGTCGGGACTGTGTATTTAAATTGATTGTAGATTTCAATAAAGCGTACGCGTTTTGTAACTACATAACGCGTACGCATTTTGTAGTTATATAACGCGTATGCGTTATGGTTACCTATCCTACATGTCCAATGACATGTCAGGCTCGGGTCTTACCATGGCATACTAAATATCAGAAACGCGTTATGTTTTATGTATCAGGAACGAGTTTTGAAAAAGCAACATTGCATCTAAAGTGACCCTCGTCTTCTTGCACACACCCAAATCAATTATGATTTTTTGTTCAAAAATCTTGATTTGCCACTCTGATTCGATTATTTAGAGATACTTCTTACATGGCAATTTGACGTGGACATTGAAGTTTCCTTCTATCGTCTAACCTATTTAGAAGAAATTTAATAATTGACAGACGGCCGTCAATTTTATTCAACCTGTACCAACTAAATGCAAATACAAAGGGAAGGCGTATCTGGTAATGCATTTTGATGGCAGCTACGAAGGGTGTTATGCAATGCAATGCAAAGGATGGGAATTTATTGATTATATCCAACTGATCAACTGGTAATAGCACGACAGTTGACCCTGATCACTCCCCTGGAACCCGTAAGAGGCTTGATATTCCCCATCTTCACCATCGATACTGCAAACTGCTTGAGAAAGAGCTCTTCATTTTCTGCATAAGCTTTCACTAACTCCATTGTCTTTCCTTGGCCCTTGGCGAACAGTTCTTCGTCTGTGTTCAAAAGTCCATGCCCGCTCAGCAAGTTCTTGAAGTAGTAGTTGTCGAATTTGGTAGGACTCACAAAATCCAATGGGGACAAGTTATTATCTCCTCCCGATTTTGGACATACGGATTTGAGCTGACTATAGTAAGACTTGTCTAGGGTGAAGTCTGGCTTCCCATTTCCACTCTGGTTGTAAAGCCTCTGCCTGAAACTTGTGCATCGAGATTGGCCGATGGTGTGACTCCCTGCATTTTCTTTTACATTTCAATACTTAATAATCTCCACCTAATATTGGATGCTACAAAACGAATTAAATGAACTACAAATTATGAGGGTGCAATTAAATACACTATTTATATACCTGAAAGAGCCACCAAGTCTACCTCATCCAGACCCTGTAGTTTAAACTTGGTAGTGAGAGTCTGGAGAGTTGAGTTGGGCGCTGGTATATTGTTGTTGGACCCACTCAAACTTGCACTCCTCGAGTCTCTCCTCCCCAGTAAAACTTCCCAGCCCAGACCTCCACTCTGATTTTTATTCATCCATAAACAACACGATTCACTTGGCAATTAGATTCACACTTCACTCATGGCTACTATTATTTACTCTTATATTCTTGTCTCGGAAACCATTACAAGCAAATTTGTATGACTGAATGAAATATTGACTTGTAAAGAGATTGATATGTAATGTATATTACCAGGACCACTGAGTCACGAGCTGAAATAGCAAGAATATCTGCACAGGATACAGTTTTTGGACACGCCTTCTCCAGTTCACTCTTTATCTGATCAACGACTTCAAATCCTCTGGTAGAGTTTCTGTTGGGATTTGATCTCTTCTCACTGACAATGCTTCCACTGTCATCCAGTAGCAAAGATGCATCGCAGCCCTATCATACACACACATGCATACATTTTATTGTTTGGAATTCACGAATAGTTAATAGTAGTAGAGATTAGGTAAATCTGCATCAAGAAAATAATGAAGATCACCTTGACAAAGCAGTCATGGAAATGAAGCCTGAGTAAAGACGCTGCCATTCGAGCTTCCTTCATGACGGCCTTCTGTACTACTGATTCCACTATTTTCTCGGCCATGGGACATGACTTGGCATAAAAATGTGGAATCAAATTATTGACAATCGGATGAGGTTGATGATAGGCTAATGAGAACGATAGGAAGGATGCCTGCAGAGAACAAAGTAGCTGCAATAGAGTGAGGCGGGGAGAAATGGTGTTAGCCATGATTCTGAAAGTTGGTCCTTCTATCTATGAAATCTATTAAGCTTAAAGAAGAACCAACAGCTAGATGTATGGGATTGGATTACATGTGTGAGATTGGAATGTTATTTATATGAATAGCATGTGTGCAGGGAGGTACAGTCCTCCGCGTCCGTGGTTGATTTCATGAATGGAAGAATCAGGCGTGGGAATGGCTCAACTACTCCACTGCAGTATTAAGGAGGATGGATTAAAATACTGCCAAGTCAACACAGATATTTTCTTTTCTAGGCATACAGTAACCCCACCAACTTTGGATCGATGTCACTGAATTGATCGCTGATCCTCCAGGCGGTGGTTCAATTATCGATGACCATTGGTACGTAAAACCTACTCCCCCGCATGCATGAATATATCCAGAGTTAGGTATCGCTCGGAAATTGGAAACGATTCCAATTGCTAATTAAATATTCGTTCCAGATCAAACACAAGGTCAAGCTTCGATATTCTCAGTCAGTATCATATAGCTTTTTGTGTGTATATATATGTTTTTGCTTTTGCGTACAGGGGCCCGGGGGCAACTGTATATATGTTTTTGCTTTTGCGTACAGGGGCCCGGGGCAACTCGCAAGTTGGCAACCCGGAGGGATGAAAGTTTCATTGGCAGCGGTGGCACCGGCGGCCTGAGTTTTGTATTATTATTTGTATACGTAATTCAAATTCATTTTACTTGTCGCATAGCGTTTGCGCTATTTCCTCCCCTTTCCACCGCGACACTTCGATTCTTAAACCTAAGTCCACTTTATTGTCGGTGCTGCTAGCTTCAACCTAATTCCACTTTGCACTTGATTTTTGTTTTGTTTATATTTCACGTTTTTTTTCCATTTTATTACGTGAGAATATTAAAATTATTTGTTATTGTACTTTCCTATCGAAATAGATTCACAAGTTTGATACGAAGAGGGGAGACGTCTTAAAACATTTTCGCACTCAAATCAAACACAATTACTTGATTTAATTGTGTTAAGAGCGAGTATGACAAAGATGTTGTCGTGTATATCACAATTTTTAAAATAAATTAAAATGGTTCCCGGATGCCCACGTGCCTCAAGTGGCCAGAAACGTGGGGAGGAATCAAAGGACGTGTGGAGAACGGGAGGAGGAATACGTGGTAGCAAACGAAGAGACAACTCGTAGCAAAAGGAATTAAGGTCGAGCATGCGAAGGAGGGGAAGGTACGAGGAGGGGGAAAAGAAGCGGGACAGTTAGCAAGTAGGGACAGCTTGGAAGGAATCAAAGGATTATTTATAGGTCATCAATGGTGGATTGAACCTGGAGAAGAGGACCAGAGAAGCGCGTGGTTCGGTGGCAGTGAAGTTGTTGATGGTAGAAAGTGAACAACATCAATACCTGGTTTGAATGCTGGAATGAGTGCAATGATGTAGGCATTGAACCTGGGTAAGGAAGGAGAGGCTATAGGTAAGCGGACAAGGCATGACATGGAGAAGAACGAGGAATGTCACAGAGTTGAAGCTCTATTGCTAAGGTATAAGCTCACCATTCTGTCTGTCGGAGAGATAGTAATGGCACCACGCCAGAGAATGAGGAGTAGGAAGGGTGGGAGAAGTAGGAGGGGGAAGCAAGTTTTAGAAAATGAGGAATAACAATGGTGCATGAAGGACATCCCACCTCATGTGGACGACTGCATCTCGACCATGGAGGAAGAAGAAATGCACAATCGATTGGACAAATAAGGAGCATCGAAGGGCTTCAGCCCATACTGGATCATGCAGAAGCTGCTAGCAAAAACAATGCTAGAAAGGGAAAACTTCGGGGATGTGGTAATTCGGGTCCTGAATAACCTGAAGGAGGACATGCTTCGCGACCTGGTCGATGTAGATGGAGTGCTTGGCCTGGCCAAGGCCCCTTATGGGGGGAGCAAAGTTCACAAGGAATCGCCTCTAAATGACTCGGTGAGGACTATCCCGGAGCATGAGGAACCCGCACAACCATTGTCAGAGCACGAGCAAGAGGACACTGCAAAGGAGGAGGTCGCGGTTCGATAGGCTGGTGGGCACCCAATTCAGGAGGACATGGACATCATGCAGGGGGCCGCTGCTCAGCCAGACATGGCAGAAGGGTGAGGAAGTTTGAATTCTAACCGCTCATTTTTACTGTTTTGTATGTTTTGGAAACTCCTTGTCTCAAGAACCTTAAGCATGAAGGGGCTATAAACTTGAATACTGTAAGGAATGGAAAGGGAAAAATGTAATGGGAAGTAAAAGACACTTTTTGTTGTAAGCCATTGATCTGGACTCGTCATGCTAAAGAAGGTTTTTCTTGGGGTAGCCAGACCATGAATAGGCAAAGGGAATTGTGGGGAAAAGGCATGTAATTGGTTAGGAGAACAATGCTACTTCTCTATGCAGGTGGGGAAGGGATGGGCCACTTCAGGCTGCGGGGAACATGGAAAATTCTCAGCTCGAAAAGAGCATTTTTGTAACACTATGTACGATATACTGTTTAGTAATTAAATAGTTCTTACTCTTATTCACAAAAAAAATAAATTAAAATGGTTGCATTGTAAGTATATTGTATTGTAGTATTAAAATCAAAATATTTGTGATTTTTTTCTCTAATTGTAACTATATTTCATTTTTTTCAATGTTGGTTTGTTATAAATATTTGTTTAGGAGTCGTTTAATCTCTAGACGATTTGCACTTTTTTTAGGCAGTTTTTGTTGGAATCCGATGACGCCGAAATTGCTAAAATTGCAATTTTGGTTGCTAGAATTGTAATTTCGATTGCAGGGATGGATTATGTACCCTCAATTACCCCTGGGCACCTTGATTATGCAATTCCAACAATCACAAACTACGATTTCAACAATTTGAGCCAGATTTTGGCCGGAATTATTGTCGGATTATGGGTGCAAATTGTCTAGAGTTTAGCTCACACCATTTGGGTCACTTCCGACTTTTCAATGTTACTTGGAAACTACAATGTGTAATACTTGGACCTATATTGTATGTGTGCGGATTTATCACAACTACAAAACATGACATTGGTGAGGGGCATGCTTGTGACGGGCCTTAAAGGGTCGTCACCAATGTTACAAATGATGACGAACCTTAAAAAAACGTCATTGTTATTGTATTTGGAGACATTCATTTAAGGTGTCAACAAAATTCTTTTCAGTGACACTTTTTGTGAGGGTTATTAAAGGCTCATTGCCAATTCTCTCTTTAGTGACACTTCTAGTGACAATCCTTTAATGGCCCTCATTAATATCCATTAGTGAGGGTCATGGTTGTGACGGACCTTAAAGGGCCATCACCAATTTCACATATGATGACGGATCTTAAAGAACCATGATTATAATCGTCTTTCGAGACATTTCTTTAAGGTTTGTCACTAAATCCCTTTGCAATGACACTTTTGGTGAGGGTTGTTAAGGGCACATTACAAATTCTCTCTTTGGTGACACTTCTAGTGACGATGCTTTAATGGCCCCCACTAATATATTTTTTGGTGACTTTTAGTGACAATAAAAAATGTAATTCTAATGAGTTTTTAATTGATGATGATATCACTAGTACAAAATGAGAGATAAGTGACTATGCAACTAAAAACGTTAGTCACCATAGTTTTTTCAAGGGATAAACGACTAAAATTGAGCAATTTTAAAGAAACCAACAAAAAACGACTAAGATAAATGACTAATTTAGTCACGGGATGAAATATATGACTAGATAACAAGTGACTAAAATAAAAATGACTAACATAAATGACTAATTTAGTCATGGAAATATAAATATGACTAGCTAACAATTATTAATGTGAATTAGTCGTTTATGTTAGTAATTTTTAGTTGTGTCACATTGACAATGGAAAATTACAATTTTTATAATGAATTTGTACAATATTTTACTAAATTTTAACAATGCAGATGGATTTAGAGACCCCGACTGTCACAGCCACAATTTTTCGCTAGTCTCCAGCATCAAACTGCTGTGTGTGGCACTTCCCGGGAACGACTTGAGGACTTGGCCAACTCAACCGTTGCACCGGCAAACTATGCATAACCTGCGGAACTCTTTTAACTTAACACTTGCGACCTGTTTACTTGTTTAACGTGTTAACATGCTCCTACTACTAAGCATCACCATGATAACTACTTCTATGCACTTCTGGTTGGCTCTTCTCCAACTCGAGGGGCATCCCTATATAATATTGTTAGCTATGGAAATGAGAGCACAAGATGATTTGAAAAATATAGCCTAGCAAAATGGGGTTGTGGTTTTTAGGGTTTTTTGAGTAAGTGATGCAGACACCCAAGAGGCCAATATCCAACTAGGGAAAATGAGTTAAGGTGAATCAAATGGCAAGTGAGGCAAAGAAGAATGCTCTTCAATAATTGGTCTATTTCCTTCAAAGGTTAGGGTTCATGAGACACTAGTCACATCACCCAATTGAGAATAAAAAATGGACTTTAAGGTCTTTAAAAGGGAGCCCCAATGGAAAAAAGTACCTAGCCATCCAATGTTAACTATGGACAAGGTAAATACCTTAACCCTTGCCAAGGAACCTGGACATATATCAAGACTAGGTCTAAAACAATCACACAAGCCACAAAGGAGAATGTGCAAGCCAATAGATTAGGGCACCCTAGGGGTGATTTTACGGTTTATATCCTTTAAAGCTTTTAATGTTTATATCCTTTAAAATGAAAAAAAAAAATAACCAAAGTTATCCTATTGTGGTGATCACAATGTGCATATATCTATTAAGACAAATTATCATATAAGCTTATTCTTTCATAGGTGATCTTCCATTTCTCTTTATTGGATCAAAATACCTCATGCTCTTCTCAACAAAAGATGAATTAAGTTGGGCACACTTCTGAGGTAAAATCCACAGGCTGATTTCCTGTAACAACATCCCAAAATAACCCCCCTTCAGCAGATGACTCCTTCCTCAACAAATCCAAAGAGAAAGTTGAAGGTAGAGACCCTTCATGGCATATTAATATTCAAAATAGGCATAAATATCTCTGTCCATGTATGATCTAAGGCTACACCGAGGACAGAAGATTGATGCAAGGGTGTTCGACTCCCTGCAGATGTTAACGCCCTCCATCAAAAAGCATGAAATGAGGACGAGGAGAGGTGGCATGGCCCTAGATTCTCACAACATCATAATTTCAGGTCATTTCTACCTCCGCTTGAAATCATTTTAACATTTTTTAAATGCTTCACTGCTAGAAGCTAAAAGCTTGGCAAAAAAATTGTGAAAGCACCCACTAAAAAGTGCCTCCTCAGTATGTAGTTGTGTTCCTTCAAAAGATTTGAATTTTTGGATGTCGAAATTGAAACCCTTCTATGCCAAAATAACCACCAATCCAAATCTTTCTTGAAGCGTCAACCTTAGCCACAAAATGATATCAAAGGAGGTCTCCAACCTTTCTGACCTCCTTCACCACCAAGACACTCAATCGATGGATTTGGGTCTTCATACCTAGCAACTGATAAGATATCCACTTCATGGAACAAGTGTAGATCAACCCTCACATTCAAAATCTTTCCACTTCTTAATGACGCATAGGACTTCACCACCAAATATTCCTCATCATACACTAGATTATGAGCAAGGAAGGGGACACGAACATGAAATTAATTAGATACAAAGGAGAAATTTCTGAAGGTAGAAGATGATGAATAATATCTTCTCCAATACATCAGCTCTAGAAAGGTATACATAAAGTGATTTTAAGGCCCCCATTGTCTCGATCCTTCTGTATTAATTGAATTAGGAGCTCTCCACCATCAATCATTAATCGATTTACATGTAGTTGATCCTCACCTTCCACTTTGGTTTACATGTAGTTGTTATTATAGTATATTGAGATGATATTTATGTTTGTAATGTATTCATTCTTGCACAAAGATTTTACATTTTTCATTTTTGAGAGATGTAATTATAGAACATGTATATGTTTCTAATGATTTGTTTTTTTAATTTTTTGATTGCAGTGATGACCATGGATGCACATATAGACATCCAAAGAGAAATTGAGAGGCTTATAGACATTCGAGCCTCAATAACAACTGTTGATGATAGGCACCGTATGCTTGCATCCAATTTGGATGCAATGATAGAGACCTTTAGTAGGTCAAATGGTGAACTACAAGATATTGTGACATACAGAGAGAGAAAGAGGAAAGAATATTGTCACCTACCCAAATTTTGAGACTATTTATTTTATTTGCAAAAACATTATGTTAAATTATAATTACAAAGTTTTGTAATTATGACCAAATATGGTCAAGGATAATTGTAATGACATATTATTATTATTTAATAAATTAAAACAGGAGACAAACACCCAAGGGAACTGTTAAATGAGTGTTCACTGGCCCACTAGGAGGAATGGAAGCTGTTAGAAGGCATGGGACAAGTGTCAGCATTTGCACTCCACCACTAGCTGTTTGTTATGGGACAACTACTCCTAAAATTGTGGCATTATCCCCCAGGTGGGTGGAGCAGAGCTGTTAGCTCATTAATGACCAAGTTAACCACGAAAAAGGCCTAGGCAGCCTAGAGAAGGAAATTCAAATTGAGCAGGGAGCTCCATCATTATTTTCTGCAGAAATAATTTCTCAAGTGTATCAGGTGATCACTGAGAGATTCGAATAGGGACGCTAAGTGGAAGTGCATTGTGAGTCTGCTGAAATTATTCTGAGAAGGAAACTAGAGGTGTTGGTGCAGGTGTCTTTGACTGCTAAGTCTATATGACTGAATGATCTACATTTTTGCTGCAAGTTGAAGACCTAAAAATTCTATAGATTCTTCTTCCTAGTGGTTCAGTGAACAAGCTCGGGGGTCCTAAGGCAAGTAATTTGGTTTCCTTTAGGAGTAGGTTGGGTGGAACAGGCTCCTTGGGTTGTTTGTTTCTCCTACATTCATCAAGTTCTACTGTTCTGTCTTGTTTATTTTCAGTTAAAAGAATGATGTTGTTTTATTAAAACTTCTAACCCTTTTTTCCTAGTTTGATAATGAAGACTTACTGATAAAATTGATTAGTTGAATTGTATATTCTGTTAAGTTAGGATGGAAAATAGCATTTCATAATACAGACATTTAAATATTTTTCTTTTACCTATTGTCAGAAAATAAATATTCCAGTTCTGTATAAAAATCTAGCGTGTATACTTTAGATCATCTACTTCATTTCAAAGTACACATGCATTTTTATTCTCATTTAATTTCTTTCATCCAACAATCATGGATTAAACTTAGCACTTTTCCCATTATTTAAAACAATCTGCTATATTCCAAAATTTGCATAAAAGGATTATCCTAGGTTTTATTTCTAGAAGTCTTCCATCTAGTTTTATAAGCAAAAAAAAATACTTATAATTATGCAAAAGAAGTTACACGATTAAATTTCAACTATACGAAGTCTGCAAACACCTGCAGGTTCGTTTTTGAAACCCTAATGCCATTCTATATCTAGCTTGCAGTCCAACACTTGAAAACGTAAACCTAATTTAGTTATATCAAATTTCCAAAACCAAATGCATTACTATTGTTCAAAGAATCACATTTCGATAGCTATATATTTGTACAAAGCAAAAACTTAGACAAGAGTATTATTTCTAGCAATCATAATGTATTTAAGTGGTGGTTCAAATACCAAAAAATGAGTCTTATCACCATTCCAAACTTTAACTTAAACAACACGAACACAAGGTTTCACTTTTGAGAAACAGGTTAGCCACGGTTCTCGGCCAGAATCCACACATTATTTTCTAGTCAAAATAACGATTTATATAGACATGGAAATTGCTCAGAAAACTATTTTAAGTTATGTTTCAATGCAAAATCAGTCTCGTACCACCATTCAAACAAAGGAATAAACATTGTAGCACAGGACCATACTTTTTCACAGAAACGATTTAGCTCTTAGGCTCTTGACTTTTATTTAAAACACGATATTCCCATTAAAATGAGGAGGTTTATCCCTTTAACAATTACAACTTAAACAAGTTTACTTCTTCAACAAAAATTACAGTGAAACACTGCAAAGCAGAGTAACAAGACAAGCCAAGGATCTCATCCTCTGGCACTTTGTCTTTTGGCTCCCAAAAACATAATACTGGCCAAAAACCTTGCCAGGAACCATTTACCAAACTCTCGTCAAACATCAAGCTTCGGTCGCAATAGGCCAGGAGAACCTACAAGGGAAAGAACCAACTGAGGCCTACCGGGTGGTCGAGCAAAATTATTCCACCAAGCTTCAAGCAAGTAACCCTTCGACAAAGTAAAACCTGCCACAAGAACCCACTAGAGGTTAAACAAGAAATTGTTGAGATAATTATAAACACATCAAAATAGTATTAACACTTCCAGTTCGAGACATTAGATGTGTAATGTAGCTCCGAGAGTAGATATGCCTATAGAAAATGATGATGAAGCCATCTATCAAGCGCAGCGAAAAGGGAAATCAATTCTATGAACCATTCTTAAAATGCTTTGAGAATTAATCATGGTTCAACTCCACTCTCAAAGACCAGCAGAAAAACCCTGAGAACTACTTCCTAAAACCTCATTGAAGGCTGCATGGTGGCTCAGCTCTACAGGAGAAACAAAACCTAAAACTATTAAGCTTTCCCACAGGTCCAGGGATCGAACTCGAGGAAGGAGTCCTTTGAACCATAACTACCAAACCCTACATTGTAGCAGGTGGTCGGCCTCTCCACCTTACCACCACCAGATCAAAATGAAGGCCAAGAAACCAACTCGATACAATTCATACCGGTGGACTAGGGTTTCATTCCAAATCCCAAGAACATGTGAGATCAACGATGGAGAAGATGCCAACTAGGCACATCGAAGTTCAGGAAACAACCACATTGAATGCCATTTTAATTATTTCATCCACTGTGAATTCCAACTCAGAAGACCTTACGTTAATCATGGCACAACTCAGCATTGTGGTAGTATTTTGTGAACACATTCACGTGACCTACAGCAGCGAAGGCATCCACCTAAGACTTCCACTACACATAGCAGGTAGATGACTTAAATGCCAAGACCGGTTTCGACAGTCTGCCGACACGTAACACCATTCCATTCAATACCCTATCATATCACATGTCAGTGCCAAGACTTAGGGTTACAACATATAGTTCATTTCATTTCCAAAGTATTGGTCATCGAATGCATGGTTTATATATATATTGTATATTGTTCTCAAATGACAAAGGTCACATTTTATAGAAGGCTTTCGATACTTAGTGTATTGTTTAGAATTCATTATTATGCACATCGTAATGTTTGTTCATATTGCCACCTCTCTTCACAAGGTTACATAACATATCACAATGTATAAATATTAAATTAGAAAGGTCTAATCCTATAGTGTGGCAGATTCACAATATAATCATCATAAATATAATGGTAGTATTATAGTAAACATTGCTATTTTAGTATGATTTTTCATGCATTTATAAATTGAGAAATGCATAATCTACTATAGTTATGATTTCAAGTTAATCCACGTATTTAAATAACATTGGTTCATGTTTCTATAATGTAGAGCATCATATAAGTTGAATTATTCATGTAATAAATGTACATGATAATACCACTCTTTGCAAAATGGAGAAATGATGTCAGGATTCTAATAGCACTTATAATTTGTAATCTAGCACGTAATTGAGAATTCATAGTATAAGTATCTCTTCTTTGACGATTCACTAAAGAGTATAGTATAGATATTATTAGTTACGACTTCTGCGACTTGTAAGTATAGTCAAGGTAACACTTACAGAAATAGGACAGAGATCTGTACCATTAACAACTCTCATGCATGGAAGTACTTAGAGCACGGGGGGTTCACTAGTGAGGCAATATCATATCACGTCCATTCATATTGGGGGTTTGAATACTCTTTAAAACCTCAAAAATATATTGCCCCCTATTAGGGGGTCAAGGGGGATTTTTAATTCGACATAGAAATATAAATATTAGGGGTTATTTTATTTGGGTGGACTAAGGAATAACCTCCAAATCGTGGGATGGAATCATACCTCCAAATCATTGGCTCAATTCATACCCACCTAAAACTTAAGGACCCTCAATTTATATTTGATATTGCTTATGATCTTAAGTTTTGCATAAATATGATAATAGTGTACCAATGATAATGTCGATGGAAGTCTCTTTGGATTACTGGCCTTGAGCTATCCTCATTTAATAGTTTATTTAGGCTTGGTTTGAATTGATGTTATATTTTTTTTCATATTTAGGTTAAGAGATGTAGTTAATTGGTAGTTCCAGAGTTTAATAATTGTATTGTATTTTTTGTAGGTATTCAAGTAAAAGATCTAACTCTTCATTTTTTAGGTCTGGGTTTAGGTGGGTATTGAGATTTAATCAAACCTTGCTTCATGACAACCAATAAAAGTGAGATCAATATTTATTGACTAATTATTTCTTTCAACTTTTTGTATTCTTATTTAACATTTTCACATTGCTAGTTAGAAATAGTTGTTAGATTGAGTTATATTTGGCACATTCATAATTGTAATTTCAATTCTTCTATGCAAGGAATCCATGTTAATATTGTGTTGGAACTGACATGAAAATAGGTGAAAATATAAATCCTTATTTGCATACCCTATGTGTTATTGTTACCATGAAATGGCATCATATAAGTTTCACCATCTGTGTATCTTTATAACTATTGCATGCTTGAAACCTAACAATGGATTTTTTCCTCTCTCATGTATATATATATATATAACCAAAGAAAAGGTAACTTAATGTTGTTAATTCCCTTGATTTCAAGAATAAATGTAGAGAAAGTGGAGGAAATTCATATATTGCATCTTGTGAATGACCCAAATCCAAGTTATGCACATGATCATATGGTGTTATTGGGAAGTAAGAGGAATTTATATATGTTGATTTGGGTTCAAACATCATTGATGTTTACTTTGATAGGAAGGTAGGGGAGTCCATCTCCAAAAGGGTTTCAATTTTTCATTTTTATGGAGTTTAATTTATTAAGCTTATAGAAAACATGATCTCTATATGGCTATACTTAAATTAACATGATATAAAATTGGTAGATTGGAAGGCAGTGGTGTGAAACATCTACAATTCTCATCTTTTCTAAGCATTGAACTAATTATTGGACTATCAACCTTTTACATTCTTTGTTATGTTTATCTCTTGACTGGGTTTTCTTTTAGGCATTTTCCTTCCCAGTACTATTTTGTTGGGTTTTAAACTATCCAAAAATAAAAATTGATTAGTCACCCTTGCAATCCCGGTGGGATCATTATTAGGGATCATTATTAGTATTGTACTATTATTTTATTTAGCATCATGTTTGCTTATACTAAGATGTGTTAGGGCTCCTATTTGTTACAACTTGATAATATGATATAAAAGGGGTATTAAAAATGGGTTAATAAAAATTGATACATACAATATTTGGTGAAACTAGGGGTTTCTTAATTGGAAAGGCATATTGGGAGGGGGGTTCAACAATAAAATTTTAGGAGGAATTTTTCAATATTTAGTGAAATTAAGGATATTCTTTAATATTATGTGAACGATCGTGCTATGTAACAAGTTCACTGAGTGAACCCCCCGTGACTTAGAGTTACTATAAGCATTGACGACTAACTGAAAAAAATCATTAGAATTGCTTGTAACTGTTAGTTTTTCAAAATTTACTTCAATCTAATCTAGGATCTTAACTGAGAGAACAACATGTGCAGCATATCTATAGCATATCAATCATGGACACAATAATGCAAGCACACAAGAGACACAGAGTTTACTTGGGGAAAACCATGAAGGTGAAAAACCCCAATAACTTCCTCAGAGATAGATAGAGCAATGATACAACCCAAGCATAAGAGATAGACATCTCCTAGTAGCAGCTTCTCCTCCTCCACAAGTGCACCACTCTCCAAAGAGTGTGTGAGAGAATAGAATGATCAAATAGAGTGCCTCCCGCACTCTATTTATACTTGACTTGAATTTCCTAATAACCTTTACTAGGTCGGCCTTAACTTAAACACATAACATAATGTTGACTGGCCCGACCCCCAATAGGGTGGTCTAATAACCCGTTGACCCACATGGCCAACCCCCAATAAGGTGGTATAATAATCCTTTGACCCACATGACTTATACAGGGCCGACCCCAACAAGGTGGTCTAATAACCCATTGAGTATAAGTTATGACACTTACAATATAAATGACGACACTTCCGTATAGAGGAATAATAACATCTCTATAGGAATACAAACACTTCCGTATAGAGGAATAATAACATCTCTATAGGAATACAATATACATATATGTGAAATACATTCCAAAGTTACATATACATCAACACTCCCTCTTAACTAGGAAGGTATTTCTCGACATAGGTCTTCTAGCATAAGTCTTCTTCTCTAGATCATCGTCATCATCACTATTGCTGCTATCTCAATCAATCTATGAATCTACTCATCATACGAATTTCTACAGAGCCAGTCCTTTTTCATACTGGATGTAGGCCCACCACATGCAAGTCTTCATCATCACTGGCCATACTGTGGAATCCTTAGGACTTATTACGTGCGTCACAAAACCTCACAAGAGCATCCCAGGACTTATTACGGGCACACAGCCCAACCTATCAGATCTCCCAGGGAGCTATTACATGTGACCCCACCACAAAACCTCGAAAGAGAATCCCAGGACTGATTACGAGCACACAGCTCAACCTATCGGATCTCCCAAGGCACTATTATATGTGGTCACCACAAAACCTCGCAAGAGCATCCCAGGACTTATTACGGGAACACATCCCAACCTATTGGATCTCCCAAGGCGATATTACATGTGGTCATGGCAAAACCTTGAAAGAGCATCCTAGGGCTTATTACGGGAACACATCCCAACCTATCGGATCTCCCAGGGCGCTATTATATGCCATAGGACAAAACCTTGAAAGAGCGTTTGCCAGATCTCCTAAGGAGCTATTATATGCCAGCGGAAAAACCTAGCAAGAGAATCTACAAACCTCCCAGGGCGCTATTATATGCTTATCTGCACAACCTATCCACAGCCACAGAGTATCAACATGATACTCACCATACATCATCCTGATGTACACATGATCATCCTGATCATCATCACTGCATCGTCTTGATGCATGTCATATGGAGCAACATCCTGAAGCTCATCATCCATGATCATCCTGATCATACAATGCATCCACCTGATGCATACACAGTGTCTACTTGATACATATCACCATACATGATCTACCTGATCAAACAATGTATCCACCTGATACATATACAAATACATGATCCACTTGATCATACCTGATGCATATCAACATACATGATCTACCTGATCATACAATGTATCCACCTGATACATCTACAGATACATACGCATGATCCAACTGATCATATCCAGCATTGAACATGATGCATACATACATATAAATGATCCAACTGATCATATCCAGCATCCAACATGATGCGTACATACATATACATATAAATGATCCAACCGATCATATCCAGCATCCAACATGATGCATATATACACATAAAGAGTAGTAACTGGAGCATCGTCCTGATGCTCATCATCCAGCGCTTACATCCACAGCCATGGAAGGATCCTCCTCTCACCATGCTCAAAATGGATCCTGCAAATATGTCCATCACTTCTTCCTCGAAGTGTCATCATTCTAAAGAACACCAAGGCTCTCTCTGAAGTACTCGAACTTCACTTTGGCTAGTGGCTTCGTTAGCACATCTGCAACCTGCTCATCCATCGCAACATATAGGAGCTTCAGTACTCCTCTATGCACCATATCCCTGATATAGTGATATTTGATCTCTATGTGTTTCGACCTATCGTGGAACACTAGGTTCTCAGACATCTTCACACAACTCTGGTTGTCACAAAATATACTAGTAGCCTCCAGCGGGAGATCAAATAACGCAGACAGTAGCTTCCGAAGCCATACTACCTCACAACTAGCCGAACAGGCTGCAACATAATCTGCTTCGGCTGTACTTAGTGCTACACAAGACTGCTTCCTGCTAAACCAAGAGATCACACCTAATCCCATACTGAAGCAGCACCCAGATGTGCTCTTCCTATCTGTAGCACTGCCAGCCCAATCTGAATCAACATAACCCTGCAGGTTAAACTTTTGATTCACATTATACTTGAGCCCATAATCAATCGTACCCTTCAGGTATCTCAGAATATGATTTACAACAACTAGGTGAACACCTCTGGGATCCATCAAGAACTGGCTCAATGTGTTCACCGCAAAGAAAATGTCTGGTCTCATGTTCGTCAAGTACATCAAGGACCCAATCATCTGACGATACATAGTGACATCAACCAGATCAAATGAAGCATCACACAGAAGCTTTAGGTCCGAGGCCATAGGTGTGGCCATGGGCTTACAGTCCATCATCCCAAACTTCTTCAGGATCTCTATTGCATACTTCCCTTGTCCAAGGAAGATCCCATCTGTACTCTGCCACACCTCCATACCTATAAAATAGTGCATCATCCCCAAGTCTTTCATCTCGAACTCGGCAGCAAGCTTCCTCTTGGTATCAGCAATCAAACTATCATCACCTGTAACAAACATGTCATCCACATATAGGAGTAGTATCACTGGATTGCCTTCCTCAACCTTGTAGTGAAGGTTGGAATCCGCTTTACTCTTGGTAAAGCCCAAACTGGATAGAAAGCTGTCTATCCTACCATACCAAGTCCTAGGAGCTTGCTTCAAGCCATACAAGGCTTTCTTCAGTCTGCACACATATGACTCCTCGTCATGTGTTTCAAAACCAAGTGGCTGCTCCAGATACACTTCCTCCTCGACTACACCATTCAAGAAAGCTGTCTTGACATCCATCTGGTGTATCTTCCATTTCATCACTGTAGCCAGAGCAAGTACTGATCTAATGGAAGTGTACCTGGCTACAGGAGCAAAAGTTTCTTCATAGTCTATTCCTTCTTTCTGGGAGAAGCCACGATCTACAAATCTCACTTTGTATTTTTCTATGCTACCATTTGTAGCATGCTTGATCTTATAGAACCACTTCAAAGTCACAACAGACTTCCCTTCAGGTCTTGGGACTGCATCCAAAACATCATTCTTCATGATCGACTGGTACTCCTCGATCATGGAATTCTTCCCAGATCCTGGGAACTTCAATATCTTCAATAGATAACTTTATTGCTGAACAAATGTTGTAGTCCTTCTTTTGTAGGTGATGGTATACGATCTTTCCTACAAAACAAGTTAAATTGCATGATTAGAAACATCTCATAGTTTTCAAAACAAATTCTTACAAATAAAGAAATATGTCATACAGTCATGCAATTATTTTAGCCAATGCTTCAATACAACATTCATCCATATCCTATAACTTTCTAGATGCCTTCCAATCTCTACCAAAACATTGTTAAGAGTTTTGCACTACTCTCAACATGTCAGCAAAGAGGTTTCATTCTAGATAAGTAGCAATGGAATGTTGTACAGTGCCATAGGCTAGTTACCCATCACATGCATATTAGTAGTATACTGTTCATTAATACAATTATTCTAATATGCATAATACACAACCTAAGTCTAGGAACATAAGCATATACATCATTGAACAACATTATTTAAACAAACAAATATGTAAGAAATGACAGTTCAAATACTTATCTTTGTTTGGTTGTTTGGTGGACTCCCTCTAAATCTTTGCAACTCCATTCTGATGTGGATTGTGAGAAGTGGTTGACTCCCTCTGAATATGTGCATCCTTGCAAAAACTACTGGAGTGTGCTCCCTCTTGATCTTTGCTTCTTGGATTACATGTCCTTGAACTTATATCCATCCTCGATCACTATGCATGCTTACAAGTATCATTATTGTGATATCCTCGAGATCTCATACATAATCATACATTTATTAGTATATTCTCAATACTATCAAAACAGAATAATATTAAGCATGTATAGTCATGATCATTTCAAACAGAAATAATAAGCATTAGTATTCAAGGACTCTTATGGTTAGTCATATCATAAATTAAAGTAAGAAACATAATATGCCTAAACTCGTGATTACTCAAACCTATACTTTCATGACTCTTCTGGTTAGTCATATCATCAATTAAGGTAAGAAACATAATATGCATACACCCATGATTATTCACACCTATGAATAATCATTATCAATCATGCCATGTATACTTATATAAGAGATCCTATCACATGGTAGGATTCTAACTTGATATAGGAAAAACATACCTGGATTAGTATGTTAGCTAGTTATGTCTAACATACCCACATGATGTCTTCTTGTTCTCTTCAATGACTTGTGCTAGTAACCTGCATATATCATAAGTTAACCATTATATAACCAAGTTATACATACCTCGTAAATAGATCTTCTATGTGATCCATGACAATGGATGAATTTTTGTCTTCATGTCACCATGATCATATGTTCTTGAACTAGAACATGATTTGTCTTTCTTGGTGTACCTTTCATGTTAGCGGACAACATAAACATCATACAACACCATAATGCATTAGTACAATCATAAGTGTCAACACCCTAATCAATGAATATCTTCTATCATGCATTCATAATTTTATTAAGGTGATACGGCAAGTCTAAAGTTAATCAAGATTGTACTAACCTTAATGGAGACAAACATACCATAAACTTAATTATGAATAGAATTCAAAACATACTTGTATGAGTCATACCTAATGGAGACAAACATACCATAAACTTAATCAAGATACGGCAAGTCTAAAGTTAATCAAGATTGTACTAACCTTAATGGAGACAAACATACCATAAACTTAATTATGAACAGAATTCGAAACATACTTGTATGAGTCATACCTATCGAGATTGCTTGTAATATTCTTATGTAAGGCCTTAGCCTTATCTCCCTCTGAAATTGGAACTTCTTCACTTATGCAGGTGACCAATCCATTTTCTTCTAGGATTAACCCAATCCACTTGATTTGCAGAAACTGGATTTGGAGCTGGATTGGGGTTTTGTCAGGGAAACTCTAAAAATTCAAACTTTGAATTTCAAACTTCTGAAAGGATAGAAAGATGCGCCTTGATGAGCTGATCAACCTGGTATACTCAGAATTTGAAAACTGCAAAGTTTCACCCCTCAAAATTGCCTTTGAAACTTTTGGATCTTCTAGACAGGATCCCGAACTAGGGTTTGATAAAACCCACCCTTTTTCCCAACTAAAAGGTTCAATCCAAAGCTCTAAACTTCGATTTTTCTGAGGAGCTTCCAACCGTGGCCATAGACTTAAAAAATTCCAACTTTTGTAGAAGCCCTAATTTTCACTTTTTAGATCAAAGTCCCGAACTAGGGTTTGATCAAGCCCGGCCTTCTACCCAACCAAAAAATTTGATCTTGGGCTTTAAATTTCGATTTTGATGAGTAGCATTCAGCCGTGGTCTTCGATTACAAAAATACCAACTTTCTCCGAAACCCTAATTCCCGACGCCATGAATGAAGGTGCTCAAAATCCAGTTATGTTTTGATAGAAATATGCACCTGATTGTTTCTGGTGTAACTCCGAAATTACAGATCCACAGGGTCTGAAACTTTTATCTGTGGTAGTTCGACTTGTCATCTTTCTAACCCCATAGGTTTGACCTCAATTGGATTCTCTGAGAGAGAGTTATGCCAAGTGTCGCAACGTGACCTGTTTATGGGATAAAACAAGAGAGCGAACTTGTATGGAGTGCCACGTGTCACTGGTTCACTTTTGGCCTTTGAACCTTCGTCCTGTGAAAGTACAATCTGTTCCCTACCTATAAAATTTTACGAAATTTCATTTGGAGCTTACTAGCCCAAGTTATGACCTTTTTTCCTAGGTCACCTATTTATGACTCAGATTTGGACGAGGCAGAAACCCTAGATTGTACAGATCATAAAACACAAAGTGCAACAACTTAGGAGTTGTTCTTTGGAAACGAGGTACATGGGGATCTGATCTTTGACCTGTAAAAGGTTTAGATCTAAAAACTTTTCCAAAATGGATTTATAGCGAAAGTTCTACGATGACTGGTTTTTTCTATATCAAGCCCTAATATCCCAAGTGCAACAAGTGTCATACATGCCATACCATGCCTTCTTTCAGGCTAGCTTTGATACCATGTTAGTTTTTCAGAATCTACTTCAATCTGATCTAGGATCTTAATTGAGAGAACAACATGTACAGCATATCTACAGCATATCAATCATGGACACTATAATGCAAGCAAACAAGAGACACAGAGTTTACTAGGGGAAAACCATAAAGGTGAAAAACCCCAATAACTTCCTCAGAGATAGATAGAGCAATGATACAACCCAAGCATAAGAGATAGACATCTCCTAGTTGTAGCTTCTCCTCCTCCACAAGTGCACCACTCTCCAAAGAGTGTGTGAGAGAATAGAATGATCAAATAGAGTACCTCCCGCACTCTATTTATACTTGACTTGACTTGCCTAATAACCTTTACTAGGTCGGCCTTAACTTAACCACATAACATAATGCTGACTGGGACGACCCCCAATAGGGTGGTCTAATACCCATTTGACCCACATGGCTGACCCCCAATAGGGTGGTCTAATAACCCTTTGACCCACATGACTTATACAGGGCCGACCCCAACAAGGTGGTCTAATAACCCATTGAGTATAAGTTACGACACTTACAATATAAATGATGACACTTCCGTATAGAGGAATAATAACATCTCTATAGGAATACAAACACTTACGTATAGAGGAATAATAACATCTCTATAGGAATACAATATACATATATGTGAAATACATTCCGAAGTTACATATACATCAATAGTAACATTTGAAATTGTCGTAATACTCTTACCTGCATATCTGCGCAAAGAAACAAGTTCAAATGCTTTAGCTAACATACCTAAGTAAACCTCAGGGTACCCCATAGGGACCCCTTCGTTATCATCCAAAAGCAAATTGTCAGTATTATTTCTAGATGATTGTATCGCAAGAAAATTTAAATACATCATATAGATTTATAATTAACACAAGAAAAACTAATGTCGTTTTTTGTGTTAAGAAGTATGAAGTGACGTTATCATATTTTGTTATTAGTTAAAAGGATTAGCATTTAATTTATTTCCGCATTAGTAAGTACATCATTTAATGCTATTTTAAAATTTTTGTAAATTTTTGGGATGTTACAAATATGCTTATGGAATTAGTTACAAGGAAGTTAATAAGTTGAAGATAATGAAACAACATATATTTTCCCTTTTTAGAGATCCACAGACGGGTAAAATCCCGAATGTAAACAAAAGGCATATTTCTATCTAGTGGTGTACATATCAACCATTCATAGATAATTGGATGGACCGACGGTACATGGTATTTTATGTAAGACCACATAACAACATGGAAATGTCGTTATATTTTCTTAGAAAGATGTATGCGTAATTTGTTTTGGGGAAGCATGTTAATTATTTTGATATCTTGAAGTATTAGGGCGTTGGGATGGGGATGCCTCAAAAACGTCCCAATGCGAGGCACATAGATCCCAATCTCCAAGTAGCTCCACCTTGCAAGCAACTACCCAGGCCAGATGTGCCTCTTGCACATCAGTTGGTCCCACAGATGCAGGAGTCATTCCTACTATTGGCACAGGCGATTGTTTGCCATAGCACGTATCTTCAAGGTACATATCAGGTAGGTCCATCAGAGCCACCATATATGGGTGGAGTGGAGCCACCACCTCCTAGTGGGGTAGATCCACCACCTCCCAGTGGGGTAGAGCCACCACCTTCTAGTGGTCGAGGAGCATCTAGTAGTGGCACTAGACCTGCACATCATGAGAAAAATCGAGATCCCCACCCATGCACAATAAGCGGCCATCCTTGTTTTGGTCATGTCCAGACAAATGATAGCTTTACTGGGTATTTTACACACGTAAGTAAATGGTTAACAATTTAGTGTTGTTTGTAAATTATTTTTCCTTACTATACACCTATATAGATTGCTAATATTTTTAATGATTTTAAAAATTGTAGTTTCTACAAGAAGAGGACGAGGGGAAATAATTTTTCACTGATGATTCTCAGGATAGTCCAGAGGCTCATGCACTAGAACCGTCTGATGTACAAGATGTTGTCATACCTTCGGCGACAAAATCTCATACTGAGGTAACTATTTCAACATGAAATTATTTTATACATGTTAGTTTTCTATCACATGTTACTTAATTAATGCTATATGATCTAATATTTACAATTTTCTAAATTGTAGGTTGTAGATCCCCCTCAGAGGGAAATGATTTCATCTAGCGAGCTTCCCCCTGGTGGGAATACAAGCGCTAGCGTGCCCATAGAGGATCAACAGGTGGTAGAACGTTTCTTATAATTGATTGAAGCATATTGTACATCGGTATGTATTTCATCATTGTCAGTTTGTTAATACATGCTATTTCATTGACCAATTCATTTCTAACTATGTCAGTAATTGGTGATTGTAGCCACCACCTTCTATATTTAGGAAACAATCAGTAGTTGCCTCTCCTCGTAGTCCAAATGTGCAGAAGGTAAAAGTGTATAAGAGAGGCTCCACTCCTAGAAAGGGTGTGGAAGTCCTCTATAGCAGACACACAGGGGATCCATCTACACCTCACCTAACAAGGGTCATTGATGTTGTAGTTAGTGTTGCATCTATAATAGAAATATTCATACAGAGGTAACTATTTCAACAATTACAATGCATAGTATTTAATCATGTTACTATATTGTTTATTCATGCATGTCTAACTATTTACCCATTTGGTGATTGTATCCATTAGCGACAGCAGTGCCTGATCCCTCCGCTCAATCCATTGTTGTGACCAGGTCTCCTCTTGTGGTGAGATGTTCATTAATGACCAAGTCTTTTTATTCAATTTACACAAACATGTTGATCAATCTTGAATTGTTGAATTAATTGAGATATGATCTTTTATTTGCATATTACAATTATACAGAGGCCTTCCATGAGCACACCACATGCATATATACCCCGACTGGATTTGGTGAGTGTTTGTCATAAATAATTTGGCCATAAGTTAATTTTTTATGTTTGTTAATGGTATGGTATTAGTGCAATTATTTGATAAAAATAATGATCTTTTTTTTGCAGACTCCTGAGATGGAGATCGATCCTAGGGAGATGCTTGAGAGAGGAAAGTCGGGGAAAAACAAGCGAAAGGTTGATTTTTGATGTCTCATAGTCCTATATATATGTATTTTAACATACATGTACATTGTTGTACTTAGGGATACATATACATTAACAGGCCATTTAAGGGCCGGCTACTTTTACATATTTTGTATTACAAACATTCGACTATCAATGCATGATACAATATATTGCATATTTTCTCTTGAGTTTCAACTTGTTCTTGTGATGATTTATCTCTTCAATAAAATGATAAATTATGGTATTCAAATTTATATAATTACATTTTAAGCAATATTTATTCTCTTACAGTTATTGCATTGATCAAGTAACATGTCACCATTGTGTTATGAAAACATTATCTTAATGGAACAAACTAATAATATCTTTCAATAGTTCAATGAACTCAGTACATGCATTCTAATTTGATATCTAATTTAAAATTTTGGTATTTTTCAACTCCAAGGGTTCATACCCATTGATCAGGATTATGGTTGCAAGGAAAAAACAAAAGTTAACAAAATAAGTCAAAATATGTTTGAATAACCTTTGTCATGTAAAACATGCTACCCATATCAGCAATGTAAGCCTATTACATTTTCACAAACTAAGCGGAAGTCTAATAGATGCTACACATTTCATCAATGCTACCATATTTCATCAAATGATACGTACATGAGCATCTATGAAGTTCGGTTGAAGTGTGCCTACTCTAGCATGCTAAAAACAATGGCAAAGTATCAAGTACAATGGCAAGGAATGCATGAACTAAAGTGCAATAAAATTCATTGGGCCTTCATGTACATATGGTCAAATATACAACAAATCTGTCCTAGTTTGTAAGACCCTAGTTTGTTCCAATATGCTAACCAATAGCTGGTCATGAATTCACTCTCATAAAATCGTTGAAGATATAAACCCTATCCTTACTAAACCCTAGTATGTAAGACCCTGGTTTGTGCTTTACGTCTTTCATATGTCCATTTTCCACTTGTAATAATTCTAATTCATGTTTAAATGTACATCCTTTCGATATTTAGGGTCCTGAACATGCCTCAAACCATGGTTCGTTGCAAAAAATATCTCAGTGGTGAAGCATGGCTCTAAATATGTTGAATGTGCATAAAAAAATGTGTAATGCAAAAGTAATCATACATAATCCATGGAAAATTAAATACCTAACTAGTTTAACGATCATCCTTGATAATGTTGTTTTGATGAAGGAAAATAAGATGTTCATGGTATTATGTTTGTAAAAAGGATGGATTATACTCATATGAAAATGTATTTAAAATTGAATGTACTTGATTGATACAAATGATGATGTAATGGTTGTTCATTTTGATTTGGGAAGTATTCCCCCATAACTTGATGGAAAATGTTGATGGTGACTTTGATCTAACAAAGCTAGCAAGTATTAGAGGGATATCATCGATGAAACATCACCTCCATTTTTTATTTGGAACTTTGAATTCTTAAAAATGACATTAATTACTCAAAATGTAAATATAGTGGAACACTAAGGAGATGTTAAATGACGTGGAACACTAAGTACATAACAATCTACCAAGGGTGAAATGTGGTAGGTTTGATTGCCACTCTTTGAATGTCTAGTTCTAGAATAAAAATCAAAATTTTGCAAAGTTTACCCCTATGTGCAAAACTTGCACAGTCCCTTACTAAGGAAAACCCTAGTTTCCAAAATGGACCTAAAATATGACACTTGAGCCATGGGAACGGAGGAGAGGGGAACTCATAGCACTATCCTGATGTCATGAATCCAACGGAGTCAACGGTTTTTCAATCTGAGCCACAGTCGTCATTCTATGGCTCATTCCAACTCGCATCCCAAAGGCCTTCAGGGACACCTGTTGGATACCTATCGGGGGCATAGAATTCCAACCGTGCAACAAAACTGTGTTCCAATAAGTCCTACAAGTGTGTCTAGGAAGGTTCTAGCTAGGAACACTAGCCATATTTCCCCGGTCGGTTATTTTGCAAATTTGACTCCTATGTGCAAAAATTGCACAGTCCCTTACCAAGGAAAACCCTAGTTTCCAAAATGGACCTAAAAGATGACACCTAAGCCATGGGAATAGAGGAGAGGGGCGCCCCTAGAACTATCCTGATGTCCTGAATCCAACGGAGTAACGGTTTATCGATCTCATCCACGTTCATCATTCTATGGCTCGTTCCAACTCGCATCCCAAAGGCCTTTAGGGACACCTGTTGGATACCTACCGGGGCATTGAATTCTGACTGTACAAAAAAACTAGGTTCTGGGAAGTCCTGCAAGTGTGTTTAGGAAGGTTCCAGTTGGTAATGCTAGCCATAATTCCCCGGTCGATTATTTTTCAAAGTTGACCCCTATATGCAAAAATTGCATAGTCCTTTACTAAGGAAAACCCTAGTTTCCAAAATGGACCTAAAATATGACACCTAAGCCATGGGACCAAAGGAGAGGGGAACCCCTAGCACTATCCCGATGTCTCAAATCCAACACAGTTGACGGTTTGTCGATCCGATCCACGGTCATCATTCTATGGCTCATTCCAACTCGCATCCCAAAGGACTTCAGGGACACCTGTTGGATACCTATCGGGGGCATAGAATTCCAACCGTGCAACAAAATTGGGTTCAGGGAAGTCCTGCAATTGTGTCTAGGAAGGTTCCAGTTGGGAATGCTAACCATAAGTCCCTGGTCAATGATTTTTCAAAGTTGACCCCTATGTTCAAAAATTGCATTGTCCCTTACTGAGAAAAACCCTAGTTTTCGAAATGGACCTAAAAGTTGACACCTGAGCCATGGGATCGGAGGAGATGGGAACCCCTAGCACTATCCCGATGTCCTAATCCAACAGAGTCAAGAGGTTCTCGATCTGAGCCACGGTCATCATTCTATGGCTTGTTCCAAATCGCATCCCAAAGGCCTTCAGGGAAACCTGTTGGATACCTACCGGGGGCATAGAATTCCAACCGTGCAACAAAACTAGGTTTCAGGAAGTCCTGCAAGTGTGTCTAGGAAGGTTCCAGCTGGGAATGCTTTCCATAATTCCCCAGTCAATGATTTTGCAAAGTTGACCCCTATGTGCAAAAATTGCACAGTCCCTTACTGAGAAAAACCCTACTTTAAAAAATGGACCTAAAAGATGACACATGAGCCATGGGACCGGACGAGAGGGGCACCCTAGCACTATCCTAATTTTCTAAATCCAATGGATTCAACGGTTTTTTGATTCGAGCCATGATCATCATTCTATGGATCGTTCCAACTCGCATCCCAAAGGCCTTTAGGGACACCTGTTGGATACCTACCGGGGGCATAGAATTCCAACCGTGCAACAAAACCGGGTTTCGGGAAGTCTTGCAAGTGTGTCTAGGAAGGTTCCAGCTGGGAATGCTATCCATAAGTCCCTAGTCGATGATTTTTCAAATTTGACCCCAATGTGCAAAAATTGCACAATCCTTTACTGAGCAAATCCCTAGTTTCCAAAATGGACCTAAAAGATGACACCTAATCCATGGGACCGGAGGAGAGGGGCACCCCTAGCACTATCCTGATGTCCTGAATCCAACGGAGTCAACGTTTTGTCGATCCGATAAAATACCACAATTCTATGGCCCGTTTAAACTCACACCCCAAAGGCTTTCAGGGACACGTACAGATGGCTATACAGGAAAAAATCCAACAAAATAATAAAGATGACTATACTCATAATTTTAAAGGGTAATTGTTACCATCCATTTGAGTTCCCATTGAGTTCAAAGGGATATTAAAATTGATGTCATTAATTCCTTTTAAACTAACAATTAACTGTGATTCAAAAATACAAAATAATGTAGGGTACATATGGTGCAAATACGAAGTAGGGAGGATTATTGAGGATTTCTGTAAGAATCATTCCTAGTTGGTTCCTGTAGACTCCATCTTAGGGTTTTTTCTAGTTTTTAGTGGGGTAGATGGATTTCATGAAAAGATATAATTATAGCTTATGGAAGGGTTCCATGGGTTGTTTGTTGTCATTCTTTAAAAAATAGATGAAGGAAGTGTGTTAACTAATGAGACTGGCTGATGAAAATGTTTTTTGATGGTGACATTAAGATGGATGAAGTTTTTTTTTATGGTGACATTTAGATGGATGAAGTGGTTATGGAAGATCATGCACTGATGATTCATTACCATGGTAGGAAGCTTGGTGAGAGTTCACATGTTCAACTAAAATGGGGTATTTCCACACAAGTTGAACACCAAGTAAGAAATCCCTCACACAAACAAATCATGTATCGATTCACTAATTTATGGTGAAGGTCCAATTTGGAAAACAATGACAATGAATAATTGGTATTAGTGATTGGTCAATGATAGTTAGTGGCTACAAATTAGGGTTTCTAGGATTTTGAACACAAAGTAGGATCTAGGCTACAAACTAGGGTTTCTAAGGTTTAGAATTCAAATTAGGGTTTAGGCTACAAAATAGAGTTTATAGGCTAGGATTTCTAGGCTAGGGGTTTAGAATACAAATTATGGTTTCTTGGACTAGGTTTTTTGGCATGGTTTAGGTTTCTATTGTTATGGATTAGGTTGCTAAGTTTATATTTGTGTTTCTAGGGTGGACTAGATTTCTAAGGCTAGATTAGGTTTCTATGTTTGTGGTTTGGGTTTCTAGGTTTCTAAATTAGGTATCTAATAGTTATATTTGTGTGTATGATGGATGAGAATCTTATGGTGAAAAAGGGGATGGTGATGGTGACAACATGGGTAGGAAGAGCATGGTGGTGATGTTCATGGTGGCATGATGATAGGGACAACGACCATGGGGATAGTGATAATGAGCATGGAGATGGTGATGGTGATAGTGAGCATGAAAATGAGCATGAAAATGAACATGAGGATGCAGATATTATGGTTTACTTAGATGGGATAAAAAAATAAAGAAAACAAATCCATTACGAAACTTGTGCAATTTATCAAGTTGTACCAAGTATATGCAATTTATCAATCTATCAAGCTAACAATGTCTAGCTAGGATTTCTAGGCTAGGGGTTTAGAATACAAATTCTGATTTCTTGGACTCTTGTGCATATTTGTAGCACAATTGTTTAGATACAAGTGGATGCACATGAATATATGAAGTTTTTTTGGCATGCATATATTAGGATTAGGTTTCTATTGTTTTTTTGGCATGCATATATTAGGATTAGGTTTCTATTGTTTTTTTGGCATGCATATATATTAGGATTATGACTAGGTTTTTTGGCATGGTTTCTAGGTTTCTATTGTTATGGATTAGGTTGCTAAGGTTATATTTGTGTTTCTAGGGTAGACTATATTTCTAAGGCTAGATTAGATTTCTATGTTTGTGGTTTGGGTTTCTAGGTTTCTAAATTAGGTATCTAATGGTTATATTTGTGTGGATGATGGATGAGAATATTATGGTGAAAAAGGGGATGGCGATGGTGACAACATGGGTAGAAAGAGCACGGTGGTGATGTTCATGGTGGCATGGTGATGGTGACAACAACCATGGGGATAGTGATAATGAGCATGGAGATGGTGATGGTGATAGTGAGCATGAAAATGGGAATGGGGATGCAGATATTATGGTTTACTTAGATGGGAGAAAAAAACAAAGAAAAAAATCCATGATGAAACTTGTGCAATTTATCAAGTTGTACCAAGTCTATGTAATTTATCTATCTATCAAGCTATTAATGTTTGGATGCGATAGTCAAAATATTAATGTCAATACTCAATGAGACCACGAAACAAAATCATAGCATACATGTACACCACATACCTATAACATAATACACAATAAAACATGCAAACCACATACCAGATTACCTAGCTATGGTCATTCAACTAGACCATCGGGATCACCTCAAATACCAAGGGTTTCCTTTAACCTCTCGTGCTCGGAGTAAGGAAATAAGTATCATGCCTTTGATGAGTTATTCCTTGGCATTGTTTGCAGAAGGAGGTTTGTGCCAATAAATAAATTTGTATAATGGTATACAATCTCACCTGGTCTATAATATTCATATGTATACCCTTTTCTATTTGTTGAGTGGGAAACCTGGTTCAAATATTCTCCTTTTATAACCATCGACCCAATCAGAAAATCATTGGCCTTAGAATCATGTAATGGGACATTTAGGGTTTTCTTCCCCTCTAAGAAATGTGCCAGCCAATAGTCGGTGCACCATGCATTGCATCTCAGGGAAACCACTGCGCATATGTGCCTTGGATAAAATATAGTGCCAATGTTTCAGTCAACTAATTAGACACACTTAGTTGTCAAAAATATCAAAAATATAAAAATATTAATCGAACTTGGTTGTATGAGATTTGATATGTTGTCATAGTCTGGTGAAATACTTGATTGGTCCTCCTACAACTGGGATAATTTTGTTGCTATCCATCAACCAATGGGAAGTGATAGACGGTCCCATATATCACGGGGGGTTCACTCAGTGAACTTGTTACATAGCACGATCGTTCACATAATATCAAAGAATATCCTTAATTTCACTAAATATTGGAAAATTCCTCATAAAATTTTATTGTTGAACCCCCCTCCCAATATGCCTTTCCAATTAAGAAACCCCTAGTTTCACCAAATATTGTATGTATCAATTTTTATCAACCCATTTTTAATACCCCTTTTATATCATATTATCAAGTTGTAACAAATAGGAGCCCTAACACATCTTAGTATAAGCAAACATGATGCTAAATAAAATAATAGTACAATACTAATAATGATCCCTAATAATGATCCCACCGGGATTGCAAGGGTGACTAATCAATTTTTATTTTTGGATAGTTTAAAACCCAACAAAATAGTACTGGGAAGGAAAATGCCTAAAAGAAAACCCAGTCAAGAGATAAACATAACAAAGAATGTAAAAGGTTGATAGTCCAATAATTAGTTCAATGCTTAGAAAAGATGAGAATTGTAGATGTTTTACACCACTGCCTTCCAATCTACCAATTTTATATCATGTTAATTTAAGTATAGCCATATAAAGATCATTTTTTCTATAAGCTTAATAAATTAAACTCCATAAAAATGAAAAATTGAAACCCTTTTGGGGATGGACTCCCCTACCTTCCTATCAAAGTAAACATCAATGATGTTTGAACCCAAATCAACATATATAAATTCCTCTTACTTCCCAATAACACCATATGATCATGTGCATAACTTGGATTTGGGTCATTCACAAGATGCAATATATGAATTTCCTCCACTTTCTCTACATTTATTCTTGAAATCAAGGGAATTAACAACATTAAGTTACCTTTTCTTTGGTTATATATATATATACATGAGAGAGAAAAAAATCCATTGTTAGGTTTCAAGCATGCAATAGTTATAAAGATACACAGATGGTGAAACTTATATGATGCCATTTCATGGTAACAATAACACATAGGGTATGCAAATAAGGATTTATATTTTCACCTATTTTCATGTCAGTTCCAACACAATATTAACATGGATTCCTTGCATAGAAGAATTGAAATTACAATTATGAATGTGCCAAATATAACTCAATCTAACAACTATTTCTAACTAGCAATGTGAAAATGTTAAATAAGAATACAAAAAGTTGAAAGAAATAATTAGTCAATAAATATTGATCTCACTTTTATTGGTTGTCATGAAGCAAGGTTTGATTAAATCTCAATACCCACCTAAACCCAGACCTAAAAAATGAAGAGTTAGATCTTTTACTTGAATACCTACAAAAAATACAATACAATTATTAAACTCTGGAACTACCAATTAACTACATCTCTTAACCTAAATATGAAAAAAAATATAACATCAATTCAAACCAAGCCTAAATAAACTATTAAATGAGGATAGCTCAAGGCCAGTAATCCAAAGAGACTTCCATCGACATTATCATTGGTACACTATTATCATATTTATGCAAAACTTAAGATCATAAGCAATATCAAATATAAATTGAGAGTCCTTAAGTTTTAGGTGGGTATGAATTGAGCCCATGATTTGGAGGTATGATTCCATCCCATGATTTGGAGGTTATTCCTTAGTCCACCCAAATAAAATAACCCCTAATATTTATATTTCTATGTCGAATTAAAAATCCCCCTTGACCCCCTAATAGGGGGCAATATATTTTTGAGGTTTTTAAGAGTATTCAAACCCCCAATATGAATGGACGTGATATGATATTGCCTCACTAGTGAAGCCCCCGTGCCATATATCAACCCAATTCGTTTATTCACATTCGTCCCATTCACCACTACTGCATGGAGAACAAAAACATGAGATTTTGCTTGTCCACATTTCAAGTATAGCATTGTCCAATGTTCTAACTGAATGAAATGCACGAGTTCCTTGGATGGTCTTGCACTCATATAACTATGATCGATTACATCCACCACCTCCCAAAAAAATCTATGTACATGTGCTTTCTTGGTTGAGTGATCTTCTTGCCTTATTGATCCCTCCCCCATGATTGAAGCACACCATTCAACAATGTTTTTTGCATCTCGGATGAGTGATACATTTGTGAACTTCATTTATTTTTTGCATAATACAGTCTTGATGCACGCACTTGCTCCATCATGTTCACCTTTTCCATTTTCGGTCTCAAAATAGTTCCAAATATGTGGCACCTTGTGCCCTTTTTGGAGCATACACAACCATTGGAAGACACGGGCATTTTTGAATTTCCCTGCACAATCGTCAGACCAAATCCAATGTTGTTCCATTTGTATATTGTTATCCTTCAAGTGATTGTAGAACATTTGAAATCTGTGTTGTACAAAATCCAAGTTGTGACACCTTTCATCACTTATGTAGAAGTGATTCTCCTTCAATATAACCCTGTTGTCTTCAATACTATCTTCCTCATGTCTATAGGTGATATGGACAATTATGTTGACCTGGCATGAGTGATAGTATTGACTCTGAATCTCATTTGCGGGTGAAGAGTGTATTTTTCCGCAAAATCAACCACTGACAGGATAATCCCAATAGGAAATGTATCCATGCATGTTCTAAACTGCTCATCTTTCCAACGAGCCACATGTACATGCTTTACATACTATCGTGTCTTTTCAAAGAATTCCTCCATGAAGTTGCAAAGCCATACCTAGTAGATCAACAATAAAGACATATATCAATAGATTGTTACATATTAAATTGCAATCTGAAGAAAAAATAGTATTCAAGAACTCATTGCCAACCTAAGAAGTGACCAATTGTATTTTTTTTCTTTAGTTCCCTCCATCAATATCATATGTGACATATTTGAATGACTGCAAGTTCACCTCCTGCCTCCCAAGTTCATGCTCATTGGTCGCATGTATGCATTTGTCCAATAATGCCAATCCACTACACCCTGGGCATGTTCCATCTATGCATTTTTTTTTATAAAATGTGCAATTGTTTGTCCCGCTACACAAAATGCTATGAAAAAAGTCTCTAGATGACATCGGTAGTAATGTAGCTGAGCATTCCTGCACAAGAGTGTTATGTAATACACAAAAAATATATGTATATGTGTCATAATAGTAACCATTCTCAATGTGGTATCGACAACATGTGTTACAAATTGTGTTTATTTTAACATACCATGGTTTGCATTTTTCAAAGGATCTTTCGCCCAAGTAAAGTTCGTTATGTTCATTCCTAAATATCTCATATAATTATGTTTGTGTCATATCAATAAAATGTTTAATGTGTGGTTCACGATCCTTTGACACCCTTCTCAATTTTAATACATCGTTTTGGTTGGAAGAAGGTCTAGTGTTGTCATGCCAAAAAGCTTGCAATAATCCCTTTACTGCATCAATGAGCTTCTTATCAGAGCATGGAAACCTGCCAATGAAGGCCCAAACATTTGTTTGACCAGTTTCAAGTTGTTCTCTTCTAACAAAATACCTACAAAGTGTCTTCACATTCAGATTAATAATTTTGGAGGTAGGTTTAAGAAAATGAAGTTCCCTAGTGTTTTTGTTCACGATTGATTGTGACATCACACGGTGAGCCGCATTGCGATCCTTTGTGCGAGATTTATTTCCAATTGTACTAAATGCATCTAATAAACTTTTAACAATATGATCACTTGGTTCTAAATTTTTGGTCATATTTATCCTTAATGTTCTTCTAACAACAACCATAGACCTAGATTTTAACAATGATAAAAATAATTTGCACTTGTCCCCATCACATTTAAAATAAAATTTTTTATCAAGTATTTGTAGAGTTTAATAAGCAATAGTGCGTTTAGAAAATGTACCTTCAAGTGAACTAATGAGATTTTCATCAACCTATATATGTTTCAGAGTTCTTCGGTGTGTAGTTGCTAATGGAGGTAAGGGTGTTGGAACTGGAGCATGTACAACATCACCAGGACGCTCCGGTGTTTCAATATGAGCCTCTTGTATTTAATTCTCTTGTTGGTAGTTTGATGTGGGAAATTGGACTTTCTCTTGGACAGTCTCCATAACATTTGCTTCTTCCATTGTAAATACTTCATTCAATGCCTCCCTAACTTCGTCGCTTGTATAACCACTACCAAACAAGTCATTCACTACCATAGTCTAAGGTTGACTTGATGTGGGAATTGAAACATCCCCCGATGAGCACCTACATTTTACTTCTTGATTAGTGCCATGGGGTGCTTGTTCATCAAATGTTGTTGAAATTGAGGGCCCCTCTAGTGAATTTTTCTGTTTTTCTTATCATGGATTGGTAGTAACAATCGTGGCATCATCTACTGTTGGAATTGGATGACTTTCCATGGAATTCCTTCGATTCCACATGTCCAATCTTTTATTTTCTCTAACTTCTTCCATGGTTTCTTGAGGCTTCTCTTTCCTTGTCGATTTCCTTGTTTGCTTGCGTGAATTCCCCATGAGCACAATGAGAAATACTAAGAAAATAGATTCTAGAGGTGTGCTCAACAATTCAAACATCCAAATTCTTTCTCAATTGTGAATATAGGTTCTTCAAGCTTGCTCAATTGTGAATATAGATACTTCTTCAATTGTGAATATAGAATCCTCAAGCTTGCTCAAATGTGAAAGTAACTTCTACCTCACTTGTGAATATAGAAAATTATTCATTTGTGAATATAAGTTCTTCAAGCTTGATCAATAGTGAATGTAGATTCTTCTTCAATTGTGTTCATATAGATTCCTCAAGCTTGCTTGAAATTGTGAATATATAGATACTTAATCAATTGTGGATGGAAATTATTCAACCTTGCTTTTGATTGTGGATATAGATTCTTCCTCAAACCTAAATTTAGATTCTTTAAGTTTGCTCAATTTTCAATGCAAGTTCCTTTGCAATGCTGAACATAGATTACTCAAGTTTGTTTGGTTGTGAATATAGAATCCTCTTGAAGCTTGCTAATTGTGAATGTAAAATCCTCTTGAAGCTTGCTAATTATGAATGTAGAATCATCAATTCCCAATTCTAACTACAGAATCCTCTTCAAGCTTGTTGATTGTGAACATAGAGTATCAAGCTTCCTCAATTGTCGTGATTGTTGATTGTGAATACAGAGTATCAAGTTTCTTTGCAGTGCTGTCGGGGAGACAAAACGCAAAATTCGGGTCTGAAATAGGAAGAGTATTCTGCTGAATTTTTGTAGAGCAAAAACGTGCTAGCGCTATGGATATAAAAAACGCACTAGCGTTTCTTAAAACTATAACGCTCGCTTGTTTCTTAAATGTTAAAAAATTCCTAGGAAATTAATATGTTTGGTGCACGGCTAAATAACGTCTAGTGGTAGAAAATGCACGAGCGTTTCTTAATCAAATAATGTGCAAGTGTTTCTTCATCAATAAACACTCTAGTGTTATGGTAATCTACACAATTTGCATTTTCATCAAAAACTTATTTAATAGTTTCTTCCCAAGAAAATAAATTTCCTTTATTTCCCTAGATCCCTACTTATCTTGAAAGGTTTTGAGCTTCATGTTCTATGGGTTAGGAGGTTAAATAGGGATTTGGTGTTAGGGGCTAAGAGGTCAAGGGGTTTGGGGTCAAGGGGCTTAGGGGTTAAGGGATTTAGCACTCCATGTTTAGGGGGTTAGGGTTTTAGAGGTTAGAAATTAAGGGATTAAGTGTTTGTGGATAAACTAGGGCTTCTAAAGGCATTCGATGTTAAGTGCTTATAGATAAAGGGGTTTAGGGGTTAGGGGATTTTGGGGTTAATGGATTGAGGGGACCAATGTTAGGGGGTTAGGGTTCAATAGTTTAAATGTTAAGGGTGAAGGGTTTAGGGTTAAGGGGATTAGGGGTTAAGGGATTTATAGGCTAAGGGATTTAGGGCTCTAAGGTTAGGATGTTAGCAATGATTTAGTTAACGGGCAAGTGTTAAGGGGTTTAAGTATTAAAGGTTTGGGTTTTAAGGGATTAATGGATTTTAGGAGAGGAGCGATTGGTTTCTACGGATTTATGGGTCTTGGGATTTAAGGATTATGGGTTAGTGGTTTTAGGGTTATGGGGGTTAACTAGGACTTAGGGGTTAAGCGTTTAGAGGTAAATGGATAAAGAAGTTAACAAGTTTAAATATTTAGAGGTTAGGTCATCATTCTATGGCTTGTTTAAGGGATTCGGGTTTAGGGGGTTAGGGTTTTAGAGGTTAGACATTAAGGGATTAAGTGTTTGTGGATAAAATAGGGCTTAGGTGTTGGGTGTTAAGTGCTTAGAGATAAAGGGATTTAGGACACTAGTACAAAATGAGAGATAAGTGACCAAAAAAATGACCAAAATCCACATATAAATGACCACTTTTGAGTTGGTGACCATTGGTAGGAAATTAGTGGCCATATATCACGTGACCAAAAATGTGGTCATATTTAGCTTGGTCATTTATAGCTTATCTTGTGGTCCTATATTTGGTCATTAATTTGGTAATATATTTGGTCATTAATTGTCACAATTAATGACCACATTTTTTGTCACGTGATAAATGACCGCTAATTTGATACCAGCAATCGTCAATTCAAAAGTGGTCATTTATATGCATATTTTAGTCACTTATCTCTCATGTTGTACTGGTGGTCATTTATATGCAAATTTTGGTTTTTTTTTTAGTCATTTATCTCTTTTTAGTGGTTTCAGAATATAAATAGGGCACGGAGGAATCGAACCACCAACCTCCTGCCTATAAGGCAAGTGCTTTACCATTGAGCTAGCACCCTTAAATAGAATTCCTTATGGATTGATATGAGAATAAAATTTCCAACAGTTAACACCATCTTGTCAAATTTTGGAAAAGGGTCACATACCTAGGTAAGAAACAAATATTACCCAATAGTCACAAAAAAGGGTCATATTAATGATAACCTTCTTTTTCCAAAATCTCTCAAAAATCAAGAATGCAGTTGTATTGTCAATTTTTTCTCCAAGTGTTACCAAATCAAGAATCACAATTGTCTTTTCCTGATCTTGGGCATCTATATTTGCTCCCATGAACGCTCCACACCTCCATGAATTCTCCTCAATCCAAGTATCCTCAAGTCAATCACAAGTTTCCATGTAAGCATCCAAGTGTCCCTGTGCTACTTAGGGATCAAAACTCTCCTCCTAAATACACAACACTACTCCTCCCAAGCAAGTAACAAACCCTCCGTGTGCACCTCATAAAGAATGTCACCCTACCACACAGGTCTCCAACCTCCTAAAGAAGCACACCACATAAGCATAAAGTCAATGTATAGAAATCCCTGAGTAAGTTACCTTCAGTGTGTATGTATGCTAACCAAGGGAAGTCAATACACTGTATTCCACATCACATGAAGCCCAAATCTCAAGCTCTATCTATGGCTTTAAAAAGGGGGCATAAATACTAATTTTTTCATAAGCAAGCTAATGCAAGATTGATTAAAAAATTCATTCAGCGAGATTTCTTAACACAATCTAGATAAGGTAAATACTTCTAAAGAAATCAAGCATGCAAAAAACTCGCACTACAAAGAACTATTCACAGACTTTCAAATTGACAGGGGACAGAAACAACAAAAAATATTAAGATACATTCGCAAGCTAGTGACATCGGGATAATGAAATGTTCATGAGGTGGGTAACAAAGGAATAAATCTTGATGATAATCCAATCTATGGAATCCAATAAGACTCCTGAATTGATTAAAAAATCCATTTAGCAAGATTTCTTTACACAATCTAGACAAGGTAGATACTTTCGAAGAAATCAAGCATGCAACAAACTCACACTATAGAGAACTATTCACAGACTTTCAAATTGACAGGGGACAAAAAGAACAAATAATCTTAAGATACATTCCCAAGCTAGTGACGAATCGGGATAATGAAATCCTCATGAGGTGGGTAACAAAGGAAGAAATCTTGATTATAATCCAATCTATGGAATCCAATAAGATTCTCGGGCGAGATGGTTTTTCTGCTCATTTTCACAAGCTAGCTTAGTATATAATAAAGGAAGACGTGATAAAGGTCATTGAAGCAGCAAGGTCAAAAGGCTTTTTACAGAGAAGAATTCACTATACTTTTCTATAGCCTTAATTCCTAATGAGAGAAATGCTTCTAACTTCAGTTAATTCTTACCATCTCCCTCTATAATGTTCCATACAATATTTGCACAAAGTTGATAGCCTTTAGACTCAGAAAGCTGATCCCACTTTTGATCTCAAAAAAACAGGGGGCTTTATATCTGCTAGGCAAATCTACGAAAAATTATTATTTTGATATAGGAGACAAACATAAAGGTAAAATGTCAGTATATGTTGTTAAAAATTTGACATAGCAAATGCCTTTGACAGAGTTGACCATGATTTTCTTGTGAAAAACCTAAATATGTTTGGATTCAGTAAGGACTGGATAGACTAGGCATACGTGTGTATTAGGAACCCTTGGACTACCCCCTTGGTGAATGGTGGGCTAGCTCGTTTTTTCAAATCCACTACAAGACTCCATCAAGGTTGTCCCTTTCCTCATTTATATTCATTTTGATAGCAGAATCCTTGGGAAGAACTCGAGGAAGCTAGGAGAATAAATCAAAATCCAGGGGTGGAAATAATCAGGAGTGAATACAATCACTCCCAGTTCATAAATGATGCACTCCTACTGGGGGGATCCTCGGTAACATTGGAAAAAGATTCAAAGGTATCTTGGACTTATTTATCAAGGCTCCAAGAGGTGATCAAAACAACATGATATCCAAATTTCATGGGTGGAGCACCACTGGCTCTCGCTTCAATAGGAGATCCTCAATTTTCAAGTAACAAAAAGGTGGAAGTCAATCCAGTATCTCAGGATTCCCCTTTCATGGGAGAGGCTCTTATCAAGTCAAGAGGACCCTATCCTGGAAGGAATAAAATAGAAAATGGTAGCATGGGGCTTCCAATGGTTGAACTTGCATACTCGGGAAACTTGAATCAAGTCATCCCTCACTGCCCTTCTTGTATAGTGGGGTTCACTGCTAGTAGTCCCAGCTGAAGTGTTAAAAAATATTCACCAATTAATCAGAACTTTCATGTGGAAAGGAGGGAAGCAAAATACACGTAACAAATTCTCTCTAGTTGCTTGGGAGAAGGTGAAAAACAACAAATTAGAAGGTGGAGTGGCAATCCAAGATTAGCTATTAGTGAGTAGAGTTTCTGGAGCCAAACTGCTATGATTCAAGATTCAATGTGTTTCTTACCAAGAGAAATCCAGTGATCCCATGATATCTCCAAGCTACCTTTGGGATCCCAGAAAATACGGTCCTTGATGAGTGGGACTCCTTGGCATATGGTTGTCCATGCTTGGTAGCTTATTTCAAGACCAGACTCATGGTGGAAGGAGATCATTCTAAAGAAATGTTGTAGTTGCACAGACATAAGAAATATTTGAGAACAATGAGCTAATACTCCTCACAAATCTCAAGCATGAAAAGCTATATGCTCAATGAAAGTTACTCACAATAGAAAATATAAGGAAAAGAGATATTGCATGTCCATTAAGATGTGGCTTTTGTAAGCAAACAGAGGAATCGATGCAGCATATATTTCTTTGACTGTGGACTCTGGAGTAACAAAAGAAGTTTGGTATATACTTCTAGAGGAAACAGGATAGGAGGCCATTAATATTTCCAAGGAATGATTTCTCCTTGAATGGAATGGACTGTATAAAGGTTCCCTTCAGAAGAAACCACTTCTTAGCAAGTCTGGGAACTCATCCCAAGGTACTCTTTGGAAAATATGGCTAATCAGAGACAATCCGATATTTAAGGACTCGACACCCACAGTCCAAGGCATAAAAGAGAAAGTGTGAATATTCTCAGAGAAACAATAATAACAAACATCGATCCAAAGGTTCATGACTAGATCTATCAACTGTGGAAGAAAAGTGAAAAGGAAAATGGAAGTTAAATGTCAACCTATCTGTTGGAAAACCCTCAATCAGACTGAATTGGCATATGGACCTAGTGGACCTCAATTGATCACTCATTTCTAGAGATAGTTACACCCTCTTCTTCGACAGGGTGGTGAAAGTCAATCTTGGGCCAACTGGTGCAGGGAAAACAATATGTGACCCCAGAGGAGAAGTCTGCCTTGATATTGCATGGGGTCTATGTGAATCTACAAACAACTTCTCTGAACCAGCAACAACATGGAAAGGAATGCAACTTTTCTCATCCCTCAAAACATAAAGTATAAAAATAGAGGGAGTTTCAGCCTCAAACACTAAGGCAAAAAGAGGATCCACCTCCATTTGTGAGTTACCTCTACAAAAGATGGTTGACAAGAATTAGGACCTACTCCCCTCCTCCCAAGTCAGCTTACATCATGTATACCGTGCCCAGAACTCAAAAGCTAGTGCTAAGGCAAATGAAAGGATATTGCTACCTGGGGAAGAAATTCAAACAACCAGAAATCATCTTAGTGTGGAAAGGGTAGAGCCTCCATCCACTAGGATATGTAAATGAAACAGTTAAAATCTAATAAGATGAGAAGCTCCATTAAGAAGTCTCGGTAGGGCCAAGGAAATCCGCTATGACTCCGACATCAAATGTTTGTCAAGAGAAAAACTTGCCTACTAAAAGTCAAGGCTTCTTTCTGACCAATCGCCAGCTTGAACAAGATGAAACCTTTGGAGAAACAGTCAAATCTGAAGGTAAAGGAGTTGATGAATGCCATTGCTCAGTTGGCTTTGAACTCTTTGTTTTACACGTCAAATCGCCAGCCCGAACAAGATGAAACCTTTGGAGAAACAGTCAAGTCCAAAGGTAAAGGAGTTGATGAATGCCATTGCTCAGTTGGCTTTGAACTCTTTGTTTTACATGTCAAAAAGTATGAGTGGAGGAGCGCAGAGGGATTAATCATGTCTAGTTTCCCTTCCATGTAAAATAGTAAGCATCAAACCTTTGCAAATTGAAATCATTGTTTTAAAACTTGGACATGGACTCAGAACTGGGTCAACTCGGCTCAGACTCGAACTCGGCAATGACCTTTGAGATTAAGATTCTTCAAGGTTGAAACTGAAAGTTAGAAGTATGTTGTATATCCAACTTAATTTCACATTGAGATCTGCAATGCCACAACTGAGATCAGAATCCTTTGACCTAATCAACATGGCTTCACTAGTCAATATATGATGGTGTTGCAACTTTAGAGATGAAGGCATTATAACTTAAAATGAGGAATACATTAACTAATTTATCAGTTACTTGTATCACATAAATTAAAAAAGAAAGTTAAGATGCTATGTTAATCTGAGGATTGGTCGTAGCGCAACAAAAGACACGTGGTAACTTCAGCTAAAAGAGAAGCAAGGAAAATACTATTCATGGGATATTTTGAGATGTAGTGAAATAAAAAAATCTCGTGTGCATTGTTCAAGTATCCCCACCCTGTAATACGCCACATACTATTATTACACTAAGGACTAATGATCTCGTGAGACCAATACTATTTCGCTCTTCTCTGTACTATATATTAGAAATATACCCTTATGCATCTTTAGCCCATATCCCAAATTGTTACTATTTTTCAAAAAGCAATAACAACATCGAAAACTGCTACATACCTCCAGCATCCATTTCATATTTTTATAATAACCAGGATCAATAGCCTCAATGTCATGATATGTAACTTTCACCCCAGGCATGTGCTTGTAAAATGATTGAGTAAAATAGACATCTAGGATTTGGTCATCAAATAGTGCTTTTGCAACCTGGAAAGAACATAATCAACAAAAGACTAAAGAAATATCAAATATATCATACAAAAAGATGAAACTTAAAAACCCCCTTCATATTAATGATCTATGAAAGTTTAACATAAACATTACCACACGTCCTACAAATTTGAAGTATGATAGATGTTTTGTTTGATAAACTGAATTTGGATTGGGATGAAATGTAGATTCATTCCCAACATTGGTGAACAATAGAGCACCTTTGTCAAAAATCACCCTATAGAGTAATTGGTACCATTCCCTTGTTAACCCACCAGCATCAATACCCTCTTCTCCTTGAAACTGCACTGTCAGGTTCCCATGAAGATCTTGATTTGAATGCATCTGTAATTTATTATATGAATCTTCTAGCAAATAAGCTCGACGAACAAAAGTCCGCAGTGGTGTAGAGGGTAGATGTGTGTTGCTATCTGATCCTAGAACCAAAATAGACTCTTTTTTTGTCAAAATCAATTAATATAAATGCCCTTAACATAAGAGAAAGGGATTTCTCTAATAATCCTAGATTTTTCCGTACTAAAGCATTAAGAAGTCTTCAATGTTTCTCAACAAAATTGACAAATATTGCACTTCCCCCTTCTATCTTCTGTGGGAAAGTAGCTGGTTTTGCACTTGAAAATGATGTGCACCCTGCGGCCTCTTTATTCTCCCTAACAGTCACATCACGGCTGTTTATCTGCATAATGCTAGTTCCCAAATGTATTTTTTCACACAACAAAAAGCATTCCTCAATAAATGGCAACAACCTTTGAGAACCCAAAGGAAGAGGAGGTGACATAGCAGTTGTAGCTTCAATTGTGCCTACTGCAAAATTTATGTTTGATGTAGCCGTAAAAGAGGTTGAGATATTTTCCAACTTCATTTTTGTCTTGCTTATACAGACACTCAATGCTTTCCATAATGGTTCAAGAGATTTATTTAGTTCTCTAAAAATAACACTACCTTCTTGTTCCCTAACATAACTTCGAGTTTTATGGCTATATATTCCATCACTGACACCTGAAACCAATGCAGTCAATGCTTTTAGTATTCTCAAAATCGCTTCCTTAGCCATGGAATGTGAATTTAATCCCAAGATCTCAGTGTTTTCTAGAGTCACTAGCTCACACATAGCAGCATCACTTAAACCACTGGCCAATTTTACTAGTTCAGAAATCAAGTGTTTATTATGGAAGAGATGTCATACTGGATAGCTTCTTCAGAATTTCTGCTGCGAGTGAATACACCTTGTCTGACAATCTGAGTAAATTCATGGTATTAGACTCTCAAAGGCAATTTAAAACAGGTAAATAAATAATAAATGTCTATATACTATAAGCAGCAAGATTCCTCCCAAATAGAACATTTATCATCCAGTTAGGATTATTCATTAATATTAAAAATTTAAACATCCAAACAGCAAAATTGTGACTGATGCTCACCCCTCTTGTGCTAGAATTTTACATATGTTATGTAACACTGGATCAGAGAGATGTGAAAGGATGTCATGTGGATCCATAGCCTTGTGGACACCAGATATGGAGGCCTCAGAAACACCATTCATTTTAGTTTCCTCATCAATCTTGTGCATCTCAGTTTTAGGTCTGGCTACAAAATATTCACATCTTTCAGTATCTGAAGTCATATTAGACACTGTTTCAGGCATAAATTCACCTCCAACTTGAATTCCTTTCCCTGTATTCAAATCATCCTCTCTATATGAAGATTGTGATTCAACCTTGACTTCAACATTATTGAGAACCACATTGAGAAGACCCATCAACTGTACGATGTAAAGTAAATGATGACATCAGACAAGACATTTGGAAGAATGTAGTTTAGTATTGGGTATAGCAGTGCATTGAATAAATATTAAATAAAATACCATGTCCAACAACTGCATAAAGACAATCTAATCACAAGCACGGCAAGCTAAATCTAGTGAAATGCAAAGCAACACCTGCTCCAATTGGCTACCTTTTCTTAAGAAATGTGGCTGATTAAGAAGCTTTAGAAGCACAACCAGAGGTATTTCTCCTTTCTGGGAACCATCCAAAGACCATGAAAAGCTCATTTTTTCAAGTAGCTTTTCTTTCCCTTTGGATTTTCAACTCTAAAGCTCTCTTGCATGATGACTCCAGTGTTGAACATGGCTCCATGTAAAATAGAAGATTTACAACAGATAAACAATTTGTTTCCAAGTATGTCAAAATTTTCAGTACTCGACGAGAAACAAGAGGTGGTAATCCTGCAGGCACACAATTAGCATGGACCTTTGAAGAAACTTTTAGAACTAAATTTTAAGCACCTAAATGGTCAAGTTTGAAAATAGTTTTGAGATAATGCCTACCACCTGATAATTGTGAACAAGTATAAACTACATTCCATTGACAACCATAGAGCCTCTGAGATGCGGCCTCATTTGAATATTCTCTTAATGCCCAAGTTTCTGGCTTCACCATATCTAGCAAAAGTTGAATTAAACATGTTTCTGTGGCACTATGTGCACAAAGATTTAGGAGGAGCCTCTGCAAAAGTTCTGTGTCTAATGGCTGGACACAGGAAAAGAACGAAATTAAGACTATTCTTTTAGAAAAAAATACAAGATAAAGACCATACATGCAAAAACAAAAAATGACAGAATTCTGAAAATTTGTAAAATGTATCTGCAATCAAATGAGTTGTTTTTGGCAGGACAAGTCCAACTGAAGGATAATATAAAGTCCTACACTTCAGTCAACTGCAAACTAAAAATAAAAATTAAAAAACAAACTAATGCCATATTTGAATTTAGTAATTTACGCTCACCCTCTCTCTTAAGCAACAACATAACATCATGAAGCCTCTAGAACTCTTATACAAAGAAAATCTAGTTTTATAAGAATTAATATAGACAACGAAGATTATTGTAATATATATCCTTCAATTATAATGTTATTGGATATTTGATTAATCTAACCACCAGAGTAAGATTCTAATACGTGGTAACCCAAACCATGGCATATATGGTTTGAAGTTTATTCCAAAACTCATATATCGTCAAAGCAGAAAGGGAACCATTGCAAACTAAGCTCCTTTGTTGATTGAGGTTGCAGTTCCACATTCATTCACCTTTACAGTCACCAAACAAGATCTGTAATACTCACCTACTTTAGTCCTACAAGCAGACATAATTCACCCTTGACATTGGGTGATATAATATATGTGCATCTGACTCTTTCCATGAGAATCGGTTGAGACCGCTACCGGTGAACTACTATATCAAACAGGCTGACTTCCATCAAACCCACACATGGGAGAGATCTATGTGTAGATAAAGCATATGTGGGCAACAGTTAAAAACAACTATGGGCTCTAATGTCAACATAAGAAAGAAAATAAATAAAAAAGGCACACTAGCACATATACATTTTAAACCTTGATCTATCAACATTCAAAGGGGATCAAATCTATTTAGTTGAAAATCTCAAGTTTCTACCAGTATTGTATGCATTTACTAACCATAATAACTAGGGAAATTATGTAAAAAAATATTTCCTACAAAATTCCTTCTAATATTTTAAATCAACTCAACACCTACTAATAGATCCAGGATTAAGAGAGATTTATACTAACATACATAAAATCCAACATAGAGAAAGAATAGACTAGTGCCCTGTTTGTTTCTAGTGGTCAAGTTCTCTAGGCAGGCTTAAATCAAGGAACTCATCACTAAACATAAAATACACTATGCCAAACAACTTGTGATAAAGTGCTTAAATCAAAGCACTAGCAATGCTTAGACCCATCTTCCAAACCACTTGAATACACATTGTCCTGTTAACATGGTTCATGGTAAAATAAAAAAACACTCTTCAATAACAATATTCAAATCCAAAGGAAGATGGCCTATAACAACCATTCACTGCAACAATTCTTGCAAATGATAATTTCATTGAATTTGGTAATATTATAAAAGAGATCACATATCAACATTTTTAACATCAATGCGGTATAGACTCCTCTGATAGCAAGCATTACCTCTAGCCTTCTTTCTAATCTAGCAAATGATAATTTCATTGAATTTGACAATATCATAAAAGAGATCATAGATCAACATTTTTAACATCATTTCGATATAGAATCTTATGGCAGCAAGCATTACCTCTGTCCTTTCTTCCTGATCTATCTTTGAAGCCTGACTGTCAAGAGTCATTGCTTCCAATCTCAGAACAACCGAATTCTCCTTCCAGTAGTCCAAGTGAAGAGCCCACTCATATGAACACACACCTTCAACCTTACTTACCATAAACCACCTCAATAATCACCAAATAACCCAGAAAAATCAAGCACAACATGTATTACTAACAAATAAGGGAACAACATGTATTACTAACAAATAAGGTACATATCAAGTGATCTCACGTTGATATGGTTGTTGTACCTACGCTAATATGGTTTTCGAAAAAGGGTAGCCCGAGCAGAAAAGAAATTGTTGCAAGGACACTAAACCACCTTACCCATAAATTTGATAGCGACACAATCAACCAACTCACTGCTTTTCCAACAGGTGATTTACAGGTTTGATCAAAGAACAAAAGCTTGAAAATGATTTAGTATTAGGGAGGGTGTAAGGGGTTTATATACAAGGGATTGTAATATGGGATTAAGTTTGTAAATAAAAATCATGCACAATTTAGAACATGGCATAAATTTGAAGGATAAACCTCACTTACTTTACAACAATGGATCTCTAAATTCCTTTTATGAATAATAGAGATTTGGAAAAAAAAATCAGGTTCAACCCCCCTTAATTTAAGCATGGAGTCATGGAGAAAGATGATGAAGTATAAATGGAGTGGACATACCCAACTCAATAGAAAGACAATTGAAGCTAAAATATAGAAGAGAGTGGGATTGTAATTACCCAACTTGAATACAAAGGTGAATGGGTGAATGAATACCCAATCATTATCAACATTGAACTACTCAATGCATGAATACATGCCACCACTAAATTGATCATCATTTGGGGGAATACAATATTGATCTATACATCTAATTAAGAAGTTCTAAAAGAAACATCCTATATAGAAGTCATAGGATTCAACTTTGAACTACTCATACCATGGAAGGCTGTTTGCACTGAAATGGTCATCTATTGAAAGAACACTTCCACCACACTAATTATCTATAGGAAAAAAATGTCACCAACCTATCTATCCAGTGGAGAAGTGCTCGAAGACTGCTTTCCTGAATGGACATGGGAGACAAATCCAAGTTGTGAGGCATAAGTGCCATAACATTTTCAAGGATGATATTGAACAATGTAGCTAAAAGATTCAGTTCAACTCGTTTGATGAATAACTTCAAGCTCTTGTGGATAAACTCTGTGATTTTTTGAAGGTTATAAAGTTTGCAAAGCTCAAGGTGAGCCAAATTCAAGTCACGATGCATTGGATTAAATCTGGCAACAAGTTGACAAAGGCTTATTTTAACAACCAAAACACCAAGGAAGCAACAACAAAGATTGTTGCACTCAAATAAGTGGAGAAGCCAATAACCAATGAGGGGGATATTGAAAACGAAATTGTGACCCATTATAGGATTTTGTGCTTCAATCCCAGGGCATTACAAATGAACATAAGGAGGACTTACATACTTGTTTGGACGTGGTCCTACTTCATCTATCTACTGAAAAAGAGAATGTGTGAATAAGTGCGAACCTTGGATATTCTCAATGGGTGGTTGAAGTGTGAGCTAACAACTTAGTTCTTTTCACTACAAAGTGTGTGGAAACCACTGGTGGATCCAAAGAAGGCCTTTTCCTAGTCCCTGATTCTGGGGGACCTAGTAGTAGGACACAGAATAATTCAATTGGCATTGGCATAGGGCCACTAGTGGATTCGAAGAAGGTTTTTAACTAGTCCCTAATTTTGAAGGACCTGGTAGTAGGGAAAATAATAATTCAATTCGCATTGTCACAAGGAAAAATATTTTATCTCTGAAACAAACAAAAATTTCAAACATTTGTTCTGGTATTGTGATTTTGCTAAGTTTGCTTGGGGCAAGGTGTGCAAGCTCTGTAGCCACAACCTTCCTATTCCTATTCATATTCCCTAGAAAGTCACTTTATTAGGACTCAGGAGACAGACTCCCATGGGCCATCAAGTTCAGTATAGCATGGAAACTCATTAAATTGAAAGTCCTCTTTTTTATTTGGAAAAGAAGTAATGAGGCTTTATCTAGAAAATACTTTGGCTTTCCAGCATGCTTTCCTTCCCTTGACAGCCCCATTGTCACTGAGCTTGTTGGAATCATCCTTTAAGATGAGGTGTTAAAAATTAATAATGTCATGTCAATTCCATTTTGGTGGCACTGATTATGGAATTTTGGTCATCCTCTTCAACAGTATGACTCTCAAAAGCTATACTCCCTTCTACATCAACATCATAGGATAGGACCTGTCCAAAATGCTCATTGGGTTTCCTCATATACAAAGGATATATGAGTTTGTCGATTTCATAGTGTGTGGTCTGTGCATTTGTCCTACAAGCTTCAGGTTTTTGTGTGGCTAGTTATTTATTAGGGGCTCCCTTCCAAGGTCCCATTGGTGAAAAGTTGTCTCTTTGATGGTCTCTGAACTAGTTAAACAAAAGCTTTATTGTTAATGCCGATAAAAATACTATACAAACTGGAATTCATGTACTGGTCATTCGCATATGCTAATGTTTCCTTTTCAGGAAGTGTAAACATCTAGAGTAGAGTTACCAAATCTGGCAGTTTTTGCCACATTATTTACATGTATTTGGACATATTGCATATTGTCCATTGTACAGAAGAAGCTATACAACTGCACAAATGTATTAGTGAATATTCCAATAGTATTGGCAAACAATTATTTGAAAAGTGGTCCCTGTTCCGTTCATGATATTGAACATTCTTTATGAATGTATTGTTGTTTACACCCTTTAAAGTACCTCGCATTTCATTCTGGAACCATCAATTGTATGGATTTTTAGACAGATTGATCACATATTTGAATTTGACATGACTATGAATTTGACATGACCTATTTTGCCACCTTCCTGCTTTTGCATAGTGATGACAAGGAACCATGGGTAATTCCTGTTCTCTCCCATCTTTAGGCCAGAAAAGAGCTTTCAAAGTCTTATCCAATTTTAGAAATTGGGACCTAGTTAGAAACAAATAGGAGGAGTAAAAACAATGGCAAACCTGCAAAATATTGGAAATGATTGTAAGCTTACCAGAAATTAGAATTTGATCAAGATGATTGGGCACAGGTCCCATATTCCAAATGTAATAGCCCCATCTGCAATGGGGAAAATTGACTATGTCTTTTGATGTGGCATTGTGTTGTTTTGTAATCAATAAACAATAAATTTATGTGCTGGACACATCATTTCATAAGCAGGATACATGGTAGTATCCATCTGGGTAATCAATATTTTTCAGAGGTTGCAGTCAAATAACAAGAAGCAACAAGTGGAGAGATTCCATAATATAATTATTAAGACTTGCATTTCAAGTAGACTGCCAATAATTCAGATGGGACTCTGAATTCCATTTTGTCTTCATTCTCTTTTGTCTGCATGTGGAATAAATTAATGCGAACTTTCAACAGTTCTGAACATGGATGTACCTTCAAGTAATAATATACATGGTCACAAACCAACTTGATAAGATTTGTATGCTCTAGGTTGTTCTTTGATTTTAAGCAAATATGAACATGATGCTTACTCGGAGAGTGCTATATTCCAGCATCTAAAATAATATTAAAATTGGGTATCATCATATAATTCAAGGTGGATTCCCATCAGATTGCGTTGAAAAATATTGGGTTTTTAGGATACTGAGCATTTTTACTGTATCATAGTTATTAGGCTTCTCTTGTTCATAAGTTCACTTTTATTTTTAAGATCAGTTGTGAAGTTGTGTGTGATAGCAACGATGATGGTCATAATAGAATTAGAGGATGGAGAATTGAGCAAGCAAGAAGATATCAGCAAGCCACTGATTCCATTCAAGGAGAAGAAATTATTTATGATTGGCATCATTGATAATGGCTACATGATAGAGGTGCATACAACTAATATGAATCCCATCATCAATAATACAATGCAAATAAATTCTCTTGTCGGATTGGAAATAAGACGCACAAGATGTGGTTTAAACTCATTGTTGGAAAAATCTTACCACCTACATTTGAAACTCACGAACCTGATCCATCTTGACATAAGAGCATCAATAACAATCTATCTATCTAATTATCAAGAGTCCAAAAATCAAAGCACCACTTGAAAAAAAAAACAAATAATGTGCATGCCCATAAATTAAATGGTTCCATCTTGGCAGGAACACATGTCAAAAAAGCTATAACATTTCTTAAATTTAAAGGAAGCACTTAAAAAAATGAATTGCTTCTAAGTTACAATAAATTATATTCTAGTTAATTATGGATGGTCAGAGTTGAGCAAAGCTTCACTAAGGTTCTTAGCTATCCTGATTATGATATATGTTTTTTTAGAACTAGGGTCTCATGCTTTATTACTGTATCAATGTTAGGGTTTTACTTTGACGTATGTTATTGCATGAGATTAACTATCATCCCATGCACATTTCTACAGCAATTGGCAGGTGCTTCATAATACATTTTGGCATCGTATTGGTTCTTCACCACCTTTATTAGAAACTGTCATTGGGGTTCCAAAGTGTTAAGGGCATCGGAAAACCTAATAATGAATACTTTCCATAGATGAGATCAAAGATAGAAATAAATCAGTTGGATGAAAAAATTGACAGAGGCTTCTCCATGCTAGGATAGCAACAACAAGCTTCTGCCTCATAATAGGATTGTGGCCACTACTGAATCAAATAAAATAAATTGAACTTCTGAGTGTCCTAGAAAAATAATGCTACGCAAAATGCATCCCTCAAAATATTTTGCCTTCAAATTCACCCAGTGTGATCATTAAAGGGGAAGATGAAGATGTGGTGATCATCAGGAGAAGATTGTGGTGATCATCAGGAGAAGATTGTGGTGAATAAATTTCATGAATAGTTTCCCCCTATATTTAGTGTTTAAAGACCCTAAAATATGTCAAGCCATGTTTCAACATAGGCTCCCTAACGCAAGAAATTATGGTGCAATAAATTATTTACACAACTAATCGTAATCATGATGTATGGTTGGCATCAACTATCTTATATTCAATTTGAATGTTGTGTAAGCTAGTCATTTCAGGAGTGAGTTAGTTTCATCTTCAGCTGCATTTCAATCACATAACTTTCATATTCTTCTATCTTCTAGGTTACCACAAAGTGCACTAGCCATTTTTTTAGCGAAGCTTTAGTGAACTAGATGTTATTTAGTTTAGCAATTTTTAAACAAGTTATTATTTACACTTATTATTTGTGTTCATTTTACTGAACCAAAACAAATCCTCCTCTAAGATTCACAAAAACATTATATCCATCATTTTTACTATCGTACAACCAGAAATCCACTTTCTTAAAGCCAACATTTAGCAAAACTAATTGATTCGATCCAGGTCATTGGCAAGGTCAATTCACATTGACAGTTTCAAATTCTTTTTTTGTTCTCAAAAGCTGTCATGCAACCGTTAAAATTTATAGCAATGGGGATAATTCTTATATCCTCTGTCCATATTCATTAGAAGAACACGTGATAGTCCCGATGGACATTCCAGGGAGTTTTTCTTTGTTGAGGAACAAAGAGAGGTACACAAATATTTATTTTGAGAGCAATATCTTTTAAACCAGAATGGAAGAACAAAGGCCATAAAATGGAAGAAAGAAAAGCACAATAATACTTTAATTTTGGGCTTTGTATAGCGGAAATTGAAATTTTCCCGTTCACATATTTTGACAAATACTTTGCAAGCAAACTCTTACCATTGTGATTTTTAGTTTTTGTAGGCAGCATATGATGATTTTGGTATCATATAATTTGTAGAAACAAGGAGTTGGTGGGTGGTATTTGAATGCTTTCCACACCTGAATGTTGTATCGTCGTGCCAAAACAGCTGTAGCCACCACATCCCCTACAATAAATGGTGTTTCCTGCAGTAAAAACAAAGACAGTGAATATGTAATTTATCTTTATCTTCTTCACTTCCCCTTTCATGATAAGGGTTTCAGGTACATTTGCAGGGAATTTTGTGATCCCTCCGATTGTGAACATAACGACGCAGAGAAAAAGGGGTCTATGATTGCAAATTTTAGTGCCAAACGAAGCAAACAGGTGCCCAGAATACAAGTCTCGATTGAAAAATAAATAAATAACAGTTTTCTGGAAAATTATTTGGTTGCAGCAAAAGGGTATCCAATGTAAATGCGATCTTTGTACGATTAAAATCTTTATGAATTTGTCCAACAAACCAGAATTTGAACATGATCCTCTTCTTACCTTGGAAATTGAGATTGTGGTGGAAGGGTTGCACACTGCGTCCATGGCTACGAAAGGTTGTAAATTTGAATCGCCAGGCTCAAACAATATCTTTGGTTTGCTACTTGGATTTCCAATTTCAAATTATAGTAATCAAGAATTGATTAAGTGAATATAGAGCTTTTCTTTAATGTTAGTTTATCATTAATAAAATGTTACAAAATTTCAAAATGCTTAAAGATTTCTAAATAGAAACCCCAACTTTGGCAACGATCTGAAAAATCTTAACCCTATCTTGCATGTAGAAACTAGGATAAACTAGAATCCCTTGAAGAACGAAAAGAAGCCCTAAAAATCCCTTTCAAAGTGTGGGAGACCGTAGATATTCAATTTTAGAACATTTAACGTTTTTGAGAATAAATGTGCTCACCATTTCAATAGCCATCACCTGCCATGATGAACACCTCCAAGCTATCAAAGCTATCATCACTGTAAATCCTTCAACCCAAAGGGGCTTTCTCGAACACATCCCAACTATTATTTAATTTGATGAAGCCCAGTTTCTTTCAAAACAATTTGTAAAATAGTTGTCTTGCACACTGCAAATAAGGACATTCGACATACAATCCTCCAAATATAAACCCAAATATTACAGCCAAAGCCTCAAAATATTTCGATTTAGCGCCAAAATTATACTTCCTTCCATGAAATGAGGGTTTTTAAGACCTCACACTTTCATGTTGTAGGATTCATAGTTTCATGTAGGTTCAAATATCACATATGTTTCATCTTTTGTGATTTATTTTTCTTATATATATATATATATATATAAATACAATTTATATCACAATCTATTAAAACTATAGTGTATAATATATATAATAACTAACACTTTAATATAATAACTATTATATATAATATAAATAATTATATTATATATTTAGTATAGCATATATATAGGAGTAGTCTACTTGTTAGATGTTTTGTTTATTCTAGTAGTTTTTGGTAGGCATTCGGTGACTTTTTTTTTGAAACCCAAATTTAGGATTAGAGAAATTTTGAGGTCTAAAATGGGCCTCCTAAAGAAAATTATAAAATAATAATGGAAATGATAAAATAATATTAGCATACCTCATCAAATTGTGAAAGAAAAAAGAAAAACTACTTCTTTAATTCGTATTTTCAACTTATCTCTCTGTATATTCACTCAATTTTTTATCACGAGCAGCCGTTGGATGGGGAATTCAATTCCGCATCCAACGAGTACCCACTTGGCATACTTTTGATGGACCTCATTGCCCCCAAAAGAAGAAATACATGAAAAAAACGTGATGATGAATGGGGTCCATCAAAAGTATGCCGAGTGGGTACTCATTGGATGTAGAATTGAATTCCCCATCCAGCAACTACTTGTAATCGAAATTTGAGTGAATATACAGTGAGATAAGTTGAAAATACGAATTGAAGAAGTAGTTTTTTCACTTTGACCTTTTTACCTTTTTATTTTTTTACCCAAAAATGGTGATTCATCCCCCATGGTTGACATCATCACCTTGAATCCTATTGGTTGATTTTTATAGTACATTTCTTTTGTTTTGAGGCCAATTTTTTACCTCAAAATTTCTCTAATGGTAAATTTTAATACTGCAGATGGATTTTGAATCCATTTGTAGTGTTAAAATTTACGAAATTACAAAATCGTAGATGGATTGATGACATACTTATTATTAGTAGTATATTGTGTTTTCTTAATAAAGAAAATAAATTTAGTTAAGACATACTTATATTCACATTTGTTCAATAACATAGTCCTTAAAGGGTCGATGGTCATGGAGAAAGCTTATCATGGAGCATTCTCCCCTATGTTTCATGAGGGGGTTTGCAAATGGATTCAGACACCCCTTAGGGGTTTTTGAATTCATTTACAGTGTTAACATTTAGTAAAATGTACAAATTCATTGTCAAATTTGTAATTTTTAATTGTCGGAGTGACACAACTAAAAATGACCAAATAAATGACCAATTGTTATGTGGTCATTTTTAGATTAGTTCTTATCCCGTGACCAAATTGGTCATTAATCTTGATCATTTTTAGTTTATTTCTTATCCTGTGACCAAATTGGTCATTTATCTTTGTCATTTTTAGTTAGCTCACTTAAAATTTCTCAATTTTGGTCATTTATCCCTTGAAAAAACTATGGTGACCAAATTTTTTGGTCGCCTAGTCACTTATCTCTCATTTTGTACTAGTGGGAGTTAGGCTCTTTAGGGGTTAGTGGATTGATGGCACGAAGTTAGGGGGTTAGGGTTCAATGGGTTAAGCCTTAAGGGTGAAGGGTTTAACTGTTAAGGGTTTGTAATAATTAAGGGCTTAGGGGCTTACTGGTTAAGGACATAAGAGTTAGGTTATTGGTAGTTATTTAATAGGTGAGGCCTTCAAGGGTTAGCAGATTTACAGGCTAAGGGTTTTAGGGCTCTAGGGTTAGGATGTTAGGGTTGAGTTGGTTAATGGTTAAGTGTCAAGGGGTTAAAGGATTAAAGGCTTGGGGGTAAAGGGCTTAATGGACTCCAGGGGATGAGGAATTATGATTTTCTAGGGGTTTATGGGTTTTGGGCATTAGAGATTATTAGTTAGGGGTTTTAGGGTTAGGGGGTTAATTAGGAATTCTAGGTGTTATGGGTTAAGAGTTTAGAGGTAAGGGCATAAAGTTGTTAACAAGTTTAAATATTTATGGGTTAGGAAGTTAAGCAGATAGGGGGTTAGGGGGTTTTATGGGTAATGAGAATTACGGGTTAAGGAATTTAGGGCTCAATGTTAGGGTGATAGGGTTTAATGGGTTAGGGGTTAAGGCCTAAGAAGTTAAAAAGGTTTAATTGTTTCTAGGGTTAAGAGCTTAGGGATTTAGGGATTTGGGCGTTTTAAGTAATATGGGTTAGACTGCTTAGGGGTTAGGGGTGGTCTAGGTGTTAAGAGTTAGGGGTTGTGGGATTAGAGATAAAGTGGCTTGGGGGTTTAGGGGTTAGTGGACTTAGGGGTTAATTGATTTAGTGCTCTAGGGTTAGCGTGTTAGGGTTTATGAGGTTAGGAATTAATGGTGAAGGGGTTAAAGGCTTCAAGGATTATAAGGGGTAAATTAGAGCTTAAGAGACTAATGCACAAGCTCAAGCAAGAATGCCAAAGCTGAGAGAGGAGCGATAAATCTAGAGGAAGATAGCTCTTGAGTAAACATAGAGCTCTCATGCAAACGAAGAGAACACATGCAAATGTAGAGTGCACAAGCAAATGCAGGGAATGCTAGCACAATGGAGGTCTCACATGCAAACATAATGTAGAGGTTAAAGAATTATTTTACCTGTATAGGGTAAACTAGAGCTTAAAGGGATAATGTTTAAAGGATTATAGGTAAACAATTAAAGGACTTAAAGGGTTTACCAGTTTGGGCTTTAGGGGTAAAGGGATTAAGGACTCTGGGCTTAGGGGGTTAGGTTTTAAGAGGTTAGGAATTGAGGTCTAAGGTGTTATAGTGTTAAAGGTTTAGGGAATTAGAGTATAAGGACAACAGTGAGGGGAGATAAAGGGTTAATTAAGGGACTAGGGATTTAAGGAGTAATACATTTATAGGTTAAGGGATTTAGGGATTAACTATTAATGGGGTAAGGGATTATGTGTTAAGGGCTTAAGTGCTTAGGGGTGTAGGTATTTAGGGGGTTTGTGACTTAAGACTTATGGGTTTAGGCCTTTAATTTTCCTCCCTTATCATTACTCTCCCCAACTCCTTAAATTTATGTCCCTTGCCCGCCCTCTCGTATCTCTCTTCTCTCTCTCACCCCCTTTATCTCCATTCAACACTTAAAAACATAATTTGTGAAGTTCATAACGCGTGAGCGTTATGTGAATAATAACGCTCGAGCGTTTTGTATATACAAAAATGCACGAGTGTTTCTTCTAACACCAAGCATACCAACGAAATATTTGAATTTAAACAGAACATGTGCGCATTCCTGAGCACCTAATAATTCCCTCCTCACATGTCCGCGTGTCAACCATAGTCCTATGTGGTTGGTTCAGACTTACCAAATTTGTGCTATGGAATTTACTGAACCATAGCTAATTAGGAATTTCCACCATTTTTCTCAATATGCATGTTTTTCGCCGCTCTCTACAACATGACATACATGACCATTATTGAGGAAATTTTAGGCATAAATAGTATTTTTTATGCATATTCCAAATATGTAATTTTCTAAAAAAAATATTTATTTTTTCTATTTATTTCCTAATTTTCTTGTGTCATGACTCCTTAAGTCAAAAAACATGTTGTTAGTGTTTATTCCATAACTTTTTCATTTCACAACCATTTAAAAAAAAATTGAATGGTGCACGTACCATTATCGAGGTTTGATCACAAGTACATAATTAAAAAATAAAAAATTAAACATTTAATTGTGGAAAAATAGTGTTGCATTAGTGCTACGGGTTCTATACATGTCTACCAATTTTTGTAGCCCAAAACCATCATTTAGGCACTTAAAGGACGCACCCACAAAAACATATACCTTATCATTTGCAAAAAAATAAAGTGACTGTTAGAAAATATGAAATTTGACATAGTTATGTAAATTTTCAATACTTAAAACTTATATATTCGGAAACCTTACTCAATTTCCTACATTTCATCTTTTTTACTCGCAAGATATCTTGTGTAAGTATCTCAAAAAAATGAAGTAAGATGAGGGATGTCAAAAGTGACCCTCATTAGCTTGCACATGCCCATAATGAGTTATAGTAGAAAAAAATGATAATAACTATCCTAAGTAAATTAGTGCCACCACAACACTCTTCTTCCAAATATGCTTTTAACATGTAAATATAAATTTAAAAAAAAACAATAACAAATTTTTTATTTAACATCTATATATTATAATATATTTATCTTAAACAAACATCATTATTCATAAACATAACAATTATTTTATAATACATAATCATTGCAATTAGCCTTAATCCAAAATAAACCTTATTAGGTCTTCTAACCTCTTCCACATCTTATTTTTAAGCACCATATAAAAAACTTTCATAACGTAAAGGAACCACACAAAAGATTGGTTTTACAATTTGGGCATTTCTCTATAATAAAGTTACAATAGTTAAGTAGTCCAAGATTGAATTAAGTGGCCCATGTTCAAGTAACATATATTTTTAACACATATAGTGATAGGCTTGATTCACATATTCAACTTGAAGCATAGTAAGTTGGGTTACATGAATAAATATAGGTTTTATATAGATGCACATTAAACAAATATAGTGATAGGTTTGATTCATATATTCAACTTGATGCATAGTAAGTTGATTTACATGAAGAAATATGGATTCTATAAAAGCTTGAAAGTCTAATAAGTCTAGTGAACAACATTCTAATTTATATAAAAAGAGTGGACTCTAGAATACTTTTTTGGCTTTCATATTAAGGATTAATAAAAGATGATTCTTTAATATATTAAATTATTAAAAATTTAATTATAAATAAATTTAAAAAAAATGAAATTATAATACACAACTCGCATCTTATTTTCAAAAAATTATAATACATAACTCTCATCTTATTTTCAAAAAATTATAATACCAATTAACTAATATAACATAATTAACTTTATTGATTAAAGTTTCATAAACAAATGGTACTCTCATTTAATGGTGCCATGGTCATCATCAACAACTATCCTATGGCCAAGGTAACTACGAAAACATATAAACTAATCAATTATGAATTAATTACAATTAATTAAAAAGTAAACTAATTTTGAATGACATTATATATATTCAACCATACATACAAAGTTGGCTAACTTTAAGAAAGATATGCTTCCTATAACTATAACAACTTGAGACTAGTAAACATCATTCTAGGTTAAAGATAAATATATAACCATACATACAAACTTGGCTAGCTATAAGAAAGATATGCTTCCTATAACAACTTGACGTGAGACTATAGTAAACATCATTCTAGGTTAAAGAGAAAGTGGACTAGAAATTCTACTTTACTCCCATACAAAAATATTAAATTTTTTATTATAATTAATTTAAAGAAAAGATTTTTAGTCAAAAAAAATTGTTTTATAATAAAAAGGTCGCTAACTCTATGTTAAAATATGAAAACTATATCTCTTATACATAAAAAAATCTTATTGTCAAATCATTGAAAATACTAATTAAACACATAATAAAATAGAATAATTAATTTTGTACCATCATTTATCATAACAATCCTCAACAAAGATAGTCACGAGCCAAGAGATATAAACTAATCAATTATGAATTAAATCAAAAATTAATTAGCAAGCGAAGAGCTTTAAAAGTAATTAATTAGGAAAATAACAAAGTTGATGAATTGAAAGAATGATTAACCTAAATCACTTTATTTTTATATATGATAACCACTCAAGGTGACTAAACACATCACAAAATGGCCAATTTTTCATGTGGTAGAGTAAATCTGTCAATTCAGAAATTTTCAAACACCTTTGAATCTTTAAACACAAACAAACATTTCCCTTTATGAAAGCGAGATCGATGGTCGAATTCAAAATAACAATCCCGAAAAAAACACTTTGTTGGACTTTCGTCTTCTTTGTCACCGTCATGATTTTAATCGTGTTTGAGAGTCTGAGACTCGGACTAATTACTGGATGTATAATGTCGATGAGTATGTGAAATATTTTATCAGAATAGTCGTTGTTACGCAAGGTTTGCATTCCCAATAAGGCGTAGAGATATACTGTGTCAATAGAATAAATTGTCTCAAGAAAGCAGGCCGCTAGAATTGAAAGAAGCGCAGCATATTCCATTGATTGTCAAATGACTTATACCAGCCTGATGAAATTCCATTCTTCGATGATGCCCTAGCAATTCTCGAAGCTCAAAATCTATCATGCTTGAACTTCTCCAAGAATCTTGATATGCTACACTAATTATTCTTCAATTATTTAAGGATACTTATTACATTGGCAATTCCATTTGAGATATTCGACATTGAACTAATTTTCCCCCATCGTCTAAACCTATTAGAAATTTCATAATTCACGGGTGGTATTTTATTCAAGCATTGAAAGCTGATCATGCGCAGGCAAGCATTATTTAGTACATTTTGATGCAAACGTTGAAAATTATTAAGATTCAACCGATCAACGGTGAACAGTACGACAATTGACCCTGATTTCTCCCTGGGAACCTGTAAGAGGACTGATGTTCCCCATCTTCACCATCGATACTGCAAACTGTTTGAGAAAGAGCTCTTCATCTTCTGCGTAAGCTTTCACTGTCTCCATTGTCTTCCCTTGGGCGCTCTTGGAGAACAATTGTCCATCGCTGTTCAACAGTCCTTGCTCACTCACCAAGTTCTTGAAGTAGTAGTTATCAAATTTGGTGGGACTCACCAAATCCAATGGGGACAAGTTATTATCTCCTCCAGATTTCGGACACCTGGATATGAGCTCCGCGTAGTAAGGCTTCTGCAGGGTGAAGTCGCGCTGCCCATTACCACTTTGGTTGTAAAGCCTCTGCCTGAAATTTGTGCATCGAGATTGGCCGATGGTGTGGCCTCCTGCGTAAGTAGCGTTTGCATTTACATATCAGTACTTAATAAATGATTGTAGTACAATTTATGAGCTTCAAGCCTTCAATTATAATATATACATACCTGAAAGGGTCACTAAGTCTACCTCATCCAGACCCTGTAGTTTAAACTTGTTAATGAGAGTCTGGAGAGTTGAGTTGGGCGCTGGTATATTGTTGTTGGACCCACTCAAACTTGCACTCCTCGAGTCTCTCCTGCCCAGTAAAACTTCCCAGCCCCAACCTCCACTCTGATAGTATTCATCCAGAACATATCACTAGCAATTATTACTTATTGGATAATTTTCTTGAAACCAAATGCTAGGTTTTTGAAAAATGAAATATGGAATAGTAAAGAATATGATATATATTAAATGTATTACCAGGACTACTGAATCACGAGCTGAAATGGCCAGAGTATCTGCACAGGATACAGTTTTTGGACATGCCTTCTCGAGTTCACTCTTTATCTGATCGATGACTTCAAATCCTCTGAGAGAGTTTTTGTTGGGATTTGATCTCTTCTCACTGACAAAGCTTTTACTGTCATCCAGTAGCACAGATGCGTCGCACCCCTGTCGTAGCACATACACATTTTATTATTCGAAATTTATGAGTAGTCAATACTAGTAGCAATCTGGATGAATAAATTATACGGATCACCTTGACAAAGCAATCATGGAAATGAAGCCTGAGCAACGACGCCGCCATTCGAGCTTCCTTCATCACGGCCTTCTGTACTACTGATTTTACAATTTGTTCGGCCATGGGACATGACTTGGCATAAAATTGTGGAATCAAATTCTTGAAACGATTATGAGCTGGATGTTGATGGTGTGGATGTTGATGGTGCTGAGGCTGAGGCCAATGGTGAGGGTAAGGATAAGGATGAGATAATGAGAATGCCTGCAACGAACAAACCAACAAAAGAGCAATCAGAGTGAGGCGGGGCGAAATGGTGATGGCCATGATTCTTAGGAATTAACGAGTAATATTGAACTGCTATTCAGATCTATCAAAGGTGTGTGATTGGAATATGGGCTATGTTGGGACGTTTATTTATATCATCGCATGGACAGCCCTCCACCTCGTTATTGTTAACTTGATAATTTGTAGAATCATGGAATTCTATGGAAGAATACCGATCACGTACTCCGGCATGATGGTTAAATCACATCGTTTATTATTATAAAGAATTGTTTACGTTAGCAGAAAGCAATTTTCCTGTTGGTTACCCTTTTCCAGAGAATTCCTGTTGGTTACCCTTATTACTGAACAAATAACAAAAATCAGAAGTTCGTGAGTCTGAGTCACTGAATTGATCGCTGAGCTTCCCTGCTGTGATTGTCCGTGAGCCCTATGCACCCAGAAGCTGAACAATAAATACCATGGCAGAGTAAATAACAGGGCAGAGAACATATATACCGTTGGATCCATCATTTCAGATATAATAACGTTTATGCACTCCGCCAGATTGGCCGGGTGCATAGAGCTCCTGTGATCGTCAGTGGTTGGTGATGGCTCGTAAGTAAAAGCTCCTCCCCCGTCTGCATCATGCATGAATATTTACCAAATCATCGCTTGGAACATGAATCCCATCGCTTAAAATGAGCCCAAACGAAACATGGGGTCATGCTTCCTTTTCAATATTTTCTATCATTATCAACCAGCTTTTGTGTACATAATATATCTGTCATACAGCTTGCAGTGTACATAATATATCTGTAAAACGGACGAAAGACTTAGCTTCCCGTGGTCACCATTTTTCAAAATATATATTTTTATCTTAATGATGATTGTGCTTAGATATCTATCTTATTTGAGTAATTACACTGAGAGTCCAGCTAGGTGTTCTATAACTTATTATAAGGGAGATGTCACAAGTTGCATGAGTGTATGAGACAGACATTTTGTCAAAATGATAATGATGATGATCGCCAAGTAAAAAAATCAAATTGATATATGAGATCCTTTCTTTCTAGAACCATGAATAAATGATGATAATGTCACACCCAAGCAAGACACCAAATTAGTATATAAAACTTTTTTTTAAGACAATGAATTTCTTACACTCAACAATTTGACTACTAAAATTTATAGAAATGTACATATCATACCTAAAATTTAAATTTATATATAACTTTACTTAAGATTTAAACACATATATAACTTTTTACTTTTTAGAAAAGAACACATAAACAACAACTAATTTATTTAAATATGTTCAACTTTTATTCTACTTTATCATTTCCAAAAATAACATATATTCTTAATAATTAAATCCACTTAAATTTTAAGTCGTTACTTTGAGAACATATTAAACAAACAAACGGTAGATACACCACGCCTAAACAATGTCTCTTTAACCTAATTTCCCTTTCTACATTCTCCCTAAGTACTCAACATTGGTTGTAATTTAATTTATATGCCACTCTTTTTTCTTCCCGCGAAATTTATATGCAACTCTTCATGCCATAACATAATACATTAGTGAATATTATATTAATTAAAATATTTTAATTTTATAGGGTAGATATTGATATAAGGTTATTTTAATAGATAAAATATTAAAATGATTTTTATACAAATTATTAATTTTAATTGATTATAATTATTAAATATTTATTAATTTTTAGTGAGGAAAATATCATTGTTATTTGTAAACAATAAATTTATATAATATATGGTACGGAAAATAATATTTTAATAAAATAAATTAATATAATAGAAAGTTTAGAAAAAATATAAAATAAATTATATTATTAAAATTAAGAACAATACCTTATCTCATTAATAATTCTCCCATTGAGGATAAGGATAAGGATAAGGATAAGGATAGACTTAGTTACTTAATATACAAGGTTTCTCCCATTGAGGATGAGGATATACTTAGGATAAGGATAGACTTAGTTACTTAATATACAAGGTTGCTTCTATTGAGGATAAGGATATACTTAGTTATTTAAAATACAAGAATTATATTTCTCCGATAAGGATATACTTAATTACTTAATATACAAGGTTTCTCCCATGGAGAATAAGGATATATTTAGTTACTTAAAATACAAGATATAATCAAGGATAAAATTACTCAAATAAGAATTACTTCAAAATCCACTAAAAGTCATTTGAGATTTAAGAGATGATGACATAAGGGTATTTTTTTGTGGTTAAGCTAGTGTAGGGTTTAATAGGAGGTCATTCTTCAAAATATTGATAATATTAAAAGCACCATCAAAACTATAGTGAAAGAGAAACTATGTTTTTTTTTACTAGGGGAATCGACAACTAGGGTTGGGTTGGTACTCCCCTAACACGGGGTCCAGGGATCCAATCTCGCTACCACTATACCCCTAGGTGCATCCACAGGGATCAAACCATGGTACATGGATAAGTTTGGGGGGATTCTAACACATGACTCTCCATTTATAGTCGATTACAACTTCTCATCTTTACCACTTGAGATTCCCCATTGGTAATGAAAGAGAAACTATGATTATACAATTACCCTCACATCGAATCCTTTCCAGTAAACGAGCTAAAATCAGGTCTTTTGTATTTGAGTGGAGTAATAAATGGAAAATTAAGACCATTGAATCTCCTATCACACTCAAACAATGTATTCCCATGCCTTTAACCTGCTTCAAACCCTTCCACATAGCCATTGATTCCACTTTATTTTTAGTCATTATTCCCAATCCCCAAGCATATGTTCTCTCATGTTTTCCTCCAGGGTCAAAGTGAACCCACCCCCACCTTCCAATCTTGTTCTCTAGAAATGTTGCAACCACAAACTCCACACAAATATTAGATCATTGGAGTAACAAGTATGTCAAAGAAGATGTTTTTTTCCAAACCAAAAAAATAATTTTTTAAAATGGTTATAAGGACCAAAATAGACTTTCCATCCATCATTAATCCTTTTTTTAACATTATATTTCTAGCTGAGTTTGTGAAGAAGGTAAACTCCAAGATACTTTTATGGATTGATTTCCTCTCATTTGTTATTGTCAAACACAAAATTAGGGTAAGTAGTATTATTGTATTTGATGTTCATAAACTTTGTTGATCCATAAACAAGGGATATATCGACCACTAGCTTCACCAATATGGATATTTGTGTGTAGAAAAATTAAAGTAATCCCCTGGGCTCTTTGGTCAAGGTAGTTTATAATACTTCTCCTTCCTTTGTGTAAATTACAATAAAATAATCAACAACTGGTAATGAAATGAAAATCAAGCCTTTAATATTTGAAGTATGCATAGCTCTTTATTCCTGGGATTGATTTCATGGTACTTCTAGTCACATTTACTGCAAAAGAATGGCTACAACCAATCTTGGTCAATTGTCACCATTGCCCAACTTCATTGACTTCAATGTTCCCCATATTGAAAATGGATTTATGATGAATTTGTTTGTGACTAGAGAAGATAGGATAGTCTTGAATTCTTAATAAACATCCAACTAGAATGTATTGTTTCTTTTAGTTAGAGATATGAGTATTAATGCTCCTCTTAACATATCTTTCTTTCAATGGAGGTTCTTATAGGGATTTAGAAATGTTCAACAACGGATTTTCAAGCCAATTAATTAGCCATCAATAGTATTCATAGGGTTTTAAATCTTCTCGAGCAACAAGAATGCACATAATTGCTTTCTTTAAATTTCAAATTCCAAACTACTCCATCATTAACATGACTACCCAAACATTTATTTATGCATGCAAAGAAAAAGACAACAATTAAATGGGGTTACAATCTTTCACTATGACCTATTTGCATCCATTACAAGGAAGTAAATCACACAACAATGAAAGTAATAAACCCATCTATGTTAAAAATGCCCAAATATTGATAAAAACGCCCTAGATAGTGATAAATTTTCTAGGCACTAATAATTTTCCTCAGGAAAAGAAGTAACTCTCCCATCCAAATAGGAAATCAACTAGACAATGATAAATTCACCTCAAGCAAAATAAATTCATCCCATGAAATGAGAGAATGACTTAGACGAAAAAAAAAAAATCTCCCTAGGTAGTCAATAACTCTTAAAACCTCAATTTAGAAACTCCTACACAAATGCAACTTTGAAATTAAGTCACTTGATCTTTGATAATGATTGGCCATCCAAGGGATGATTTTTAGTAGTTATTACAACTCTATGGATAACAAAAGAAAGGGAAAAAATGCAACATTACTCTATTATACTCACAACTCTCTAGTTCATCCATTCTCTTCACTTGTTAGCAAGCATTGATGTCACTCTAATATCTTAAGTAATGTAGTACATACAACCAATGCATAAATAATCAAAAATTCAATAAATATGCATAAAACACATTATTTACCATGAAAACTCAAATGGGTAAACCAACATTCAATGGTTGCTCAGTATTTCATTTCGGCAATCTCTGGATTACAATGTTGCTCTAGGCTCTTTGGCACCCTCCTTTTTTGGAAAGAAATAGGAAAAAATCCCTTTGATATTCTAAGTGAAAGGAGATATAGGACATATGGGGGACTGGTCGGAAGATCGAGGGACCAACCATTCAATTCCCATTCCTCCCTCTCTTTTCCTCTCCTATTTCATTTTTTTTAATTTAATTAATTCATAATTTTTCTCTTTCAAGTCTTATTCCACATTGCATTGCATTGTATTTACATGGTATCTAACTTTCATAAGTTGATTAATTACATTTCATGTACTGAGTATTACATCCATTCTTTTGTTTGTAATCATTTTCATATCACACGTCCCAAATGAGAGGCTTCTTGGTTCCAAAATATTAGTGGAGCCATTTGGATCAATGTGCCTTCTCTCTTCTTCTTTGGAACATGGCACCAACTCTAGATACTGGATAAAGTTTTGACTTTGGATCTTGCTCGTGGTTCTAGTTCTAGTTCCTAGCTCACTTCTTCCTGTAGTGCAAAATTTTTCTCATTGAGTTAGTTCTGAGCAATCTCTAGATCCAAACATTTCGAAAAGAAATCACTCACATCTTCAGCGTGCAAGTCTCTTTGATTTATTGGATTTGAAGATATTCCTTCTTGGCAGTCAATGAAGCTAAGTCAAATTATTTCCATATTTCTCTGAGAGTTCTTAGTGAGCGTATTGTTATAAAAACAGGATCGCAAAACAGTAGCATAAAATAAGATGCAAAAATAAAACACATAAACATAATACAAGAGAGTCACCAATATACATGGTTCACCCAATATGGGCTACGTCCATGGAGAAATTGTCAGTCCTTTTATCATGCCATCCAACAAATGAAGGGATACAACCTGCAGCACATCCATTGCAACTTCCTCTTTAATCTCTCACAAAATCTCTCACATAATCACAAAGATATTTGCAATACTACAATACACAGCTCTATTACAATGCCTTCCTTTTAAAGAGGGATTACCATGGTAAAATACCACTGGATACCCAATATCATGGGCCTGTAAATCACCCATTATTGACCAAGTCATGACTATGAAATTACAACATTTTACAAGACAATAAAAATTTATTTCAGGGGCTTCACCCCAAAACCCTCATGGGATGACTGTACAATCCACTTGCACAACATATAAAAATAGGGTACAAACACAACTGAACAAAAAGATCTCTGAATCATGAATATTAGGCTCCACAACCAACAATCTCCCCCTTGGAGAGTGATCATAACAAATCCACCACTACTGCATCTGCTGGACTATGCTTCAAACCTTGGACCTAGAAAATTTATCATCTTCACCTTCATGATTGAAGGCCAATTGAAACTGAGTAGGAACTCAGTTTCTCTCTACTTACTACCTTTGTCAACATGTCTGCATGATTTTGGCTAGTATGTATCTTTTCCAACTTCAGCAATTCATCTTCTAGAATAGATCATATGAAATGGTACTTGAGATGTATATGTTTAGTCTTAGAATGGAAGGATGAGTTTTTTAGAAGATGAATGGAAATATGGATGTCACTATACAACCTATTATTCTCCTACTTCTTACCCAATTCCTCCATGAAACTTTGTAGCCAAATCATCTCTTTATTAGCCTTTGTAGGAGCAACATACTCTACTTCCGTTGTTGAAAGTGAAACAAGCTTTTGCAGTTTCGAAATCCAACTTACTACTATTCCACCTACAGTAAAAACATACCCCATGGTGCTCCTCCTACTATCTTTATCACCTGCCATATCTGCATCAAAATATCCCTGTAGAGCAGTGTCTGAACCTCCAAAACATAATGCATGAGTAGAAGTACCTCTCAAATACCTGAGAATCCACTTTTCCGCCTTCCAATGCTCTTTACCTGGATTTTTCATATACCTATTCACAATTCCCACTGCATGTGCAATATCTGGCCTTGTTCACACCATGGCATTGCTAGGAACTCGTGTCAACCCTTCTCTTTACTTTATTAGTATATTGTTGTTGGACGCATATGCTTTGTAAGTCATCCCGTAGTATTTATTGATCCATAGTTTGTATTAGCCCATGGTATTGACCCATAGTATTGGATGCATATGCTTTATAAGTTGTCCCATAGTATTATATGTTCCATGGTATTAACCCATAGTATTGGGCATAGACTTAGTATATAAGTGTGTGTTGAGGCAAATGAAGGCACCATGAAGTTATTTGTATTGAGCTTGCTCAACGGAGGTTTCCCCCTTGAAGTGGCTTGCGATGAATAAAAATATTGTGTGATCTCATATATTGTGCATTTTATCAATTAATTGTTGCAGGTTCCTCACATCTGGTATCATAACACTTATTTGGGGTCGTTGGATGGAATTTCTGCGAAAAACAAATTCCGTATATGTTGTAGGTTTGGATATGAGAATAATCCCTATCCGCTTAACTGTGAGAAGTATTTGGGAATAATCCTTAAAACTCATTGTGAGGGGTACCACAGGAACCCCGAAGTAGTTGGCCCATTGAGAGGACCTACCAGCGAAAAGGGAAAGGACCCCTACCTGATTGACTAGTTCCCACCCGTGAGGTAAACCAAGAGTTGTTGGTTGTGGCAAAGGGGTTATCTGTTTTACTTGAGCCATGGAGTGAGGGATACTACCCCAATACGCAAGCCGTTAGACAACATTGGTGTCCGAGTGAAACCCTTGAACCGTTAGGAAGCCGAGCATACCTGGGGTCCATATCTATTTTTCAGCTGAACTGTTTCCTATCACTTCCGCGCCGTTGCAAATCCATCTGTTGCCGATCACTTCCGCATTGTTGTAGATCCAACCTTTTCAGATCCATTCCAAAAGCCATTTCAGATCTAGTTGTTTTCAATCCATTCTAAGCCGTTTCAGATCTAGTTGTTTTCAGATCCATTCTGAAAGTCGTTTCAGATCCAGCCGTTTTCAATCCATTTCAATCCGTTTCATATCCCTCCATTTCAGCTCCATTCTGAAAGCCATTTCTGATCCATTCTGAAAATAAAAATAAAAATAAAATAAATTAATTAAATTCTGTTTTTTCGCCATATATCCTTTTTTTTTACTTCATTTCCCTTGAAACTTCACTGATGCCCCTGCAATCCCATTCTGCATATTTCATTCTTGAGGACTCTATCCAAAATTCCACTTCTCAAATCCAGAAATCCCACATTTGTCTATTTTTAGGGTTTTCCATAACTTCTTCGATTTTCACCCAATCGCCTTAAAATTTTGCAACCATGTTCATTCCTTATTTCTGCTTCTTTGTCCCTCTTTGGAAAATTTTTCCATTCTTTCACCCCGCTTCTGAAATCCAAATTTTCTGCTTCCCTGTCCGTTTGAAAGTGTTCAAAACCTAGTTAAACCCCAATTACCCATTAGAGTCTTCCTAAATCCAAATTTCCCTTTACTAAATAAGCTTATGTTTGTGTTTTTCTACCCATTCACAAAACAAACAAACAAAAAACTCCTGGTTATGGTTGTCACCCACGCAGGAGCACAAATCATGGAGGACGAACTTGCAGCCCTCAAAACCAAACTCCAAGATTTGGATGAAAAATTTCTCAACCTCCATCTTCATCATTCAGCCATGAACACTAGGTTCTCTTCTTCTAGCAATTTTCATGGGCCAAAGCTTGATTTTCCTCCCTTTAATGGTAGTGATCCGACTGGATGGATGTACCAGGCAGAACAATATTTTAGTCTACATAATACTTTTGATGTCCAAAAATTTCCACTTGCATACTTTCATTTGGAACAGGGAGCCCTTCAATGGTACCGTTGGTACATCAAGGTTCATGACGATCCAAAATGGACAGATTTTTTCCAAATCCTTTTGCAACAATTTGGTCCTAGTGCCTAGATGATCAGGTCAATATTCAACAGCGCCCTGTTGACCCTCCATCTCTGGACGAGCACCCAGAGATATCTCTCCATGCTTTAGCCAGAGTCACCACTCCATAAACAATGCGGGTCATGGGTTACTTCAAGAAGATCGCTCTTACAATACTCAATGATTCTGGTAGCACTCATAACTTCATTGACTCTTGGATCTCTAAATAGGCTGATTGTTTTGTCCATCCTTACTCCAACTTTGAAGTCATCATTTCTAATGGGGGCACCTTACCTTGCAAGGGGAAGTGTCGCAATGTGCGTATCTCTATGGAAGATTATAACCTGTGCTTTGACATGTTTCTTTGTCCTTAGGTGGATGTGATGTGGTTTTGGTTATTCAATGGTTACGCACACTTGGCCCCATCTTATGGGATTTTGCTGAACTTTGGATGCAGTTTTCAGTCAATGGGAAACAACACACATTTACGGTCTTACAACCAGGGTCTCTTCGCATCATCAGTTCACATTGCCTGGAAAATATCTTTAAGAAGAATTCACATGGTGTCATCACTCAGCTCCATTCCATTCAGATGCACCCATCAACGGTCTCCACTAATTCCTTGGATAGATATGCAGGTGTCTTTATTGAACCAGTGGGATTGTCTCCTTCAAGAGACCTTTCCGGCAAGAATTTAGTCGCATCTACATCAAAGAAGGAAATGATGGATATTTTGCATGCAGTACAGAAGTGGCAGCCATACCTATTAGAGAATTATTTCTGCATCATGACGAATCACCACAGTCTAAAATATTTTTTGGAACAATGGGTCTCCTCCCCATCACACCTGAAATGGGTTAGCCAACTCATGGGTTATGCCTATGCGACCAATTACAAGAAGGGTAAGGACAATCTGGTGGCGGATACTCCTTCTCGCACATTTGATGACTCAGTTTCTCTTTCAACTATTTCTATTCTTGTTCCAAATTGTTTGCAATCTGTTCAACAGGGCTATGTATTCTATGAACTCCATGCTTCTCCATCGGCATGGTACTCTCGGTTCCTCAAAATGTATGAGCGGGAACAATTTAACTTCTTTTGGCAGGGACTGAAAAATGACAATTCAATAGATGGTGGCTGACTATGATACTTGCTAGGTCAACAAGTGTGAAACGACACTCCTTCCGGGATTGCTCAAACCCTTCCCCATCCCTACACATATTTGGACAGCTATTTCTATGGATTTCCTTGAAGCGCTAAGGTGGTACAATATCACATCTAAAATGACACCATATGAAGCAATCTATGGACAGGCACCGCTAGAGTCTTCTTCCATACATCCTCAGCAGTTCCCCGGTTCAGGAAATTGACTTGGTTATTCGAAACCGTGATCAAATTCTTCTCATTTTGCAAGACAATCTTCACATGGAAAGAATTTGAATGAAACAACAAGTCAATCAACATCGTTCTGAGCACACTTTTCAAGCAGGTGATATGGTTCTTCTTCGTCTACAGCCTTCAAAGAAATCCTCCCTGACACTCAAAAGGTGTCAGCTTATCTCTCAATCTATCACCGAGGTATTCATTCAATGGCACGGAATGCAACCCGAGGATGCTACAGGGGAACCACTCCTTTAGATTCCACATCAATTTCCACATCTAAATCTTTGAGGACAAAGCTTTTTATAAGGGAGAGGGGATGTTAGGAACCCGTGTCAAACCTTCTCTTTACTTTGTTAGTATATTGTTGTTGGACGCATATGCTTTGTAAGTTGTCCTGTAGTATTTGTTGATCCATAGTTTGTATTAGCCCATGGTATTGACCCATAGTATTGAACCATAGTATTGGATGCATATGCTTTGTAATTTGTCCTGTAGTATTATATGTTCCATGGTATTAACCCATAGTATTGGGCATATACTTAGTATATAAGTGTATGTTGAGGCCAATGAATGCACCGTGAAGTTATTTGTATTGAGCTTGCTCAAAGGAGGTTTCCCCCTCGAAGTGGCTTGCGATCAATAAAAATATTATGTGATCTCATATATTGTGCATTTTATTAATTAATTGTTCCAGGTTCCTCACAGGTGTACATCAATATGCCAACTACTAATGAATAGGGAACCTTGGACATGTATTCTATCTCCTCCTATATCTCGGGAAACATATCCTTGCTTAGTTTGAAATGGTTGGCCAAAGGTGTACTAACTAGTTTTGCATCCTACATTCTAAACCTCTCTAATGCCTTTTCTATGTACTCACCCTGAGACAACGTCAATTTGTGATTTTTCTTGTCTCTTGTTATTCTCATACCAAGGCTTTTCTTTGCAGCACCCAAATCCTTCATTGCAAATGAATTAACTAATTTTCTTTTGAGCACATTTATATCATGCATGTTAGACCCTGCAACAAGCGTGTCATCCACATACAATAAAAATATAATATATCTTATATTATCTAGGCTCTTAAAATAAACACAGTGGTAAGAATGACATCTACTATAACCTTGTTTTGTCATAAACTTGTCAAATTTCAAATACCACTTCCTTGGAGCTTTCTTCAGGTCATACAAACTCTTCTTCAACCTGCATACTAAATTCTCCTTCCCTTTGACCTCATACCCCTATGTCTGCTACATAAAAATATCTTCCTCCAAATCCCCATGGAGAAAGGCCTCTTTTACATATAACTATTCTAGATGCAAATATTCTACCACCACTAGACTTAAAATAGTCCTAATTGAATTCTTTTTAACAACGAGAGAAAATATTTCATCAAAATCTATACCTTTCTTTTGTGCAAACCCCTTTATAACAAGTTTAGCCTTGTATCATTTCTTTCCTCTATCTTCTTCCTTCAACCTATAAACTCATTTATTCTGCAATGCTCTTTTACAAATAGGAAACTAAACCAAATACCAAGTCTCGTTTCTTACCAATGAATCCATCTCTTCATTCATGTCTTTCTCCCACTTATTTCTAGTTTCCACCTGCATTTCTTCCTCATAACATTCTAGTTCACCAAAGTGAGTCATCAAGAAATAATACATTGAAGGAGAGTATGATTCAGGGGGTCTACTTGACCTGGTATATCTTCTAACACTTGCAGGAGTTTGAGGTACCTACTGTTGTTCTTGATTTTCTGGCACCTTTGGAACTTAATTTTCTTTGATTTCATCAAGCATTGTGTACTCTGTGTCTTCCTTTTCATGTTTCTTTCCCTATAACTGATCTTTATACATGACCTTTTCATTGAATACCACATCTCTACTCCTAATTATTTTGTTATTTTCATAATCCCATAAGCGATAACCAAAACCATCAACCCCATATCTAATAAAGGTTGATTTCTTGGATTTAGCCTCAATATTTGTTCTATTTTCTTTATCAATATGGACAAATGCTTCACAACCAAAATTTCTCAGAAATGAGTAGTTTACCTTTTTACCTGTCCATTCCTCCTCTGGGATCCCACCATCCAAAGCGCTTGAAGTCCCTTTGTTTATTAAGTAAACAAAAGTATCTGCAACATTTGACCAAAACTGTAAGGGAAACGCTGCATGCAGTCTCATACAACTTGCACGCTCCATGATTGTTTTGTTCATCCTTTCTGACACACCATTTTCTTATGGTGTTCCTGGAATAGTCCTCTCTCTACAAATCCCATGGTATGAACAGTAACTATCAAAGTCCTTACTGCAATATTCATTTCCATTATTAAATCTGAAACACTTTAACCTTTTTCCTGTCTCATTTTCATCCAAAACTTTCCATTTCTTAAAAGAAGTAAAAACATCAGATTTTTGTCAAATGCAATTAACCCAAGTTTTTCTAGTTGCATCATCAATAAAAGTAACATAATAATGAGATCCACCAAGATATTGTACGTGACATGGCCCCATACATATGTATGCACAAGATCTAACTTTTCACTTTTCTTTTGCTTCCCAACCCTAAGAAATGTGACTCTCTTTTGTTTTCCATAAACACAGTTCTCACAAAATTCCAAATTTACCTGCTTCAAATCTAGCAGCAACTTCCTTGATTGGAGAATCTACATCCCCTTCTCACTCATGTGTCCAAGCCTATGATGCCACATTGTTGTATATGTTTATGTGGAAGCTACGGAGATAGAAGAATTAGTATTATGAGGACATAAATACAATGTACCTATCCTATCTCCTTTTTCTATTACCAGTGATCCTTTAGTGATATTCCACCATGTTTCTCCGAACATAGATAAACAACTGCCATCTCCCATTTCCTTGTTGAGATCAATTTTATTTTCATAGCAGGAATATACCTTACATATTTCAACATCCATTCACCTCCATTCTTTAACATTATCCGTACCTTACCCATTTCGACAATTTTACATGGTTCACCATCACCCAATAAAACATGTCCAAAATCACCTGGAACATAATCATGAAAGAAATTCCTATGGGGTGTAACATGACATGAAGACCCCGAATCTACTACCCAGTAATTACTAGTACTATCTAATGCAAGAATCAAAGCATCTTGTAAAACACCACCTACTACATTTGCTTCCTAAATTGATCCGCATGCGCCCAAGATCACGCAGGGGACAAAAATTCGACTGAATGAGTCACTTATGTTATGGTGGAAGCATAATAAGAATAAGAAAAGCAGGATTACTCTACACAAATAAAACACAAGTACACACAGAAAATATGTAGGAATGTGAACTGATCTTCTCTATTATTGGAAAACATATAGATCCATGTATGTTACAATATTATACATGCTTATATAGAATGTTGAGATGCTTGGGTGCCTTCCCGTTACGTTCATTTACAAGAGAAGTTAGAATGGTTCGGAAGTTCAACCGTTATAGTCGACTAGAAGACAAAGAGACAATCTGTCGTAGTTTGACAGTCGCAAGTCGCAAGTCGATGTTGCATGTCAACGTCATGAAACTGTTGAGGTCGTTGAACTTGTCAAAGTTGTTGAGCTTGTCGAAGTCATGTCGAAATCGATGAACTTGTTGAAGTTGTGTTGAATTCGATGACTTGTCGCAGTTGATGTTAGCATCCAACAATAATTCCAACTGTTGTGTGGATGAGACTTCCTTCCTTAAGAAACAATGGTCCCCATTGTTTGCTTGCTTAAGTGAGGAAACTTGTCGGTTAGTTCAGTAACAAAGTACCATTTTCCTTGTGTTGGGATCTGTCTGGATTTAGCAACCTGAAACAAAGAAATTGGGTTCGTCCTTGTATGGCGTACTTGTCGTCCCACAATGGTGTCGCAAGGAAGAGGCTCCTAAACATCTGGATTGATGTTGTTGGGTTCTGCTATCAATAAATCCTTATGTTCTAATAGTGATGCATGATATGGTCGAACTAGATCCACATTGAATACTGGATGTCGACCCAGGCATGCAGGAATGTCGAGCTGAAAATTGTTTTCTCCAATCTGTCGAAGAATACTGTACGAGCCGTATCGCAAGGGTTTGAGATTCTTGTATGGAACAGTGAAGTGTTCCTTCTTGATATGTAACGAGGCCTTATCCCCAATTTGGAATGAATGAGGGATACGATGCTTGTCATGATGGGCCTTAGCTTCCGAGTTTTTTTGTTGCAACATTTCTTGTACTTGTCTCTGGATGTCACAAATCTGATCTCGAAACTTCAAGGCCTTATCAACTTCCCGCTAGCTGTATTTAGTGTCGTTCGACTGTGTCGAGGAGCTGATCAAGTCCATAGGAGCTGAGGGTTGAAATCCGTAACAGATCTCAAATGGAATCTTTCCCATAGAGTTGTGTTGAGCGCAATTGTAACTATTTTGTATGTATGGAAGACTTTCATCCCTTGTTCGTTGATGCTTGTGGTTGTACATGCGAAGCAGTTGTACTACCAAGTGATTCACAACTTCCGTCTATCCATCGGTCTGAGGATGGAAAGTTGTCAATAATGAGAGTCATGTGTCCAGCTGTTTCCAGAGGGTCTTCCAAAAGATGTTGATGAATCTATCATCTCGATCGAAAGTAATGGTTTTCGGTAAACCAAAGTGTTTCCAAACATGTGTGAAGAAGAGCTGAGCGGTCTACTGCGTTGTCGTGGTCTTCTCGCATGAAATAAGAATGGCCATCTTGGATAATTTTTCGACTAATACTAAGATCACTTCATGTTGATGTTTGGTAGTAGGATATCCCGTCAAGTAGTCCATATAAATAGATTCCCATGGTCGACTAGGAACTAGAAAAAGGCATGTACAATCCCTGTTGTCGATTAGGTGGTTTAGCAATGGCACAAACCACGCATGATAGAATGTACTTGTTGACGTCGGTTTTAAGTGAAGGCCAAAAGAATTACTTTTGGAGAATAGCAAGGGTCTTTTCTACTTCAAAGTATCCTAGATTCTTGTTGTAGTGCGCGTCAAAAATGAGTTTCTATCGATGCTCACTTGTCGGTACACAAAGTTTTCCAAGCTTGTATATCAAGGTATCTTTCAGGAAATAGTCAGAGGTCGATGACTTGTCAGTCTGAAGTTGTTGGTAGACTAGTGAAAATTCGATGTCTTCTTGATACAATTGAGGCCAAGTGGTGGTCTCATATCCCTGCATACTCATCAATGTAAAAAGGAGAGTAATGGGTGGTCGACTGAGACAATCGGCGGCGACATTGGCTTTACCTTTCCAATACTTAATTACCAACTAGAATTGTTGTAGCTAAATAATCCACTTGAGTTGTCGAGTTGTTTGTAGTTTTGACTAGGTCAGAGCGAACTGTAGAGGCTTATGGTCAGTGAGGATGAGCGTTTCCTTTCCAAGGATGTAATGCCTCCATTGCTTGATAACTTGCATAATGGCGTATAGTTCTTTTTCATATGTCGAATATCTTCTAACAATTTCGTTAAAAGTTTCAGAATGAAAACCGACTGGGTGACCAAACTGAGTGATCATTGCGCCCAAGGCATAGTCTAATGCATTCGTCTCAATCTCAAAGGGCTTATGCGAATCAAGTAACACAAGTACTGGTGCAGTCCAGAGCTTGTGTTTGAGCTATTCAAAAGCTTCTTGTTGTCTCGATGACCATTTAAATACAATTTTCCCATTTCCTTTTGTCAACTGATTCAAGGGCCAGGCTATGTGACTGAACCTGAGTATGAACCGTCGATAGAAATTTTCCAAACCAAGAAAACTTCTTAGTTCATGAATGCTTTGAGGAATGGGCCAATATTTGAGGATTTGTACTTTTTTTGGATCGACGTGAATGCCTGCAAAGTCAATTAGATACCCCAAATATTTGATGATGTTCATCGCAAAGGAACACTTGTCCATATTTAAGTAGAGTCAATGTTGCTGGAGAGTGTTGAGGACTTGTCGAAGCTGTCCGACATGTTCTTCCCATGATCAACTGAAAATCAATATGTTGTCGAGATAGACAATGACCCATTTTCCGATGAAAGGTCGAATAATTTTATTCATGTATCGCATGAAGGTCGCAGGTGCATTGGTTAAGATGAAAGTCATGACTAACCATTCAAACAATCCTTCCTTGGTATTGAAATCAGTTTTCCATACATCTGTGGGCTCGATTGGAATCTGATGATATCCTGACTTGAGGACGATCTTAGTAAAGAACTTATCACCTTTCAGACTTTCGATGAGCTCGTCTATCCGCGATAGAAGGTATCTATTCTTTACAGAAATTTTGTTGAGTGCCTGGTAGTCGATGCACATGCACCAAGTTTTGTCTTTCTTTGGAACAAGGACGACTGGAATTCGACAAGGAGAGGAGCTGGGTCAGATATGACCTTTGTCGATCAAATATTGGATTTGTCTACGAATCTCTTCATTTTCGAGAATGGATCTTCTGTAAACAGATGTGTTAGACAAAGAAGAACCATCAGAAAGTTCAATAGAGTGTTTTACCTGGAAATGCCGAGGTACTTCGTCTGGAACTTGGAATAGGTTTTGGTACTCATCAAGAATATTGTCGATCTGTTGATTCTATCGGGAGCTTCACTAATTGGTGAGTCGAATTGTTGCTGCAGTCTTCCTAGAATGTTGTGGCTTTATCATTATCAATGTGAACTTCTGAGCATGATTGATGAGCTTCTTCGTCTGTTTAGTAGATATCATTGAGACCGTTGGTGTAGGTCGTCGCTCTGGTATGCCGTACCATTGATTCTGAATTCTGACAACCACCTCTTGCAGTCGTGACTGGTAACTTTCATGCCGATACCATAGGTAATGCTTCCCAAATAGGGCATCGGCTACAGAGAATGGTGCCACGTCGCAAATTTCTTCATCTTCAAAAGGATTAATGAAGTAGGTGAACTTGCATTGTCGAGTGATCCTTATCTGTTGTCCATCCTTCATCCAACCGATGTTGTAAGGCTGAGGATGTGGAGTGGTAACAAGACCTAGTTTACTCACAAATTCTTCAAAAACAAAGTTCTTTTGGATTCACTTGTCCACAATCATATGTAATGGATTGTTTTGAACCCATATATGTGTATGGAACAGGTGCTCTCGCTCCTCCTCGTCGATGATAGTCGAGGTTGTTGGAGTGGTCGATGTCGATTTCAAAAGGGTTGTTGCTTCTGGGTTGGATTCTACCATAGTCTTGTCAAACGCGTTGGATGTCGACACATTTTCCAAGAAGGTCTTCTGAGATTTGCATTCAGACGTATCATGCCAAGATGAGTGGTGGTAATCACACCATTTCATGTTAGGGGGTTGTTTGCTACGTTCCCTTTTGTGAAAAGTATTTTTTCCATGATCTGGCTTTGGCGGAGTTGGTTGAGAAGATTTCGACTTATAAGTCGGCTGGTGCCTTATTGTCGGATGGTTGTCCTGATGTCGATTTAGTCGCGAAGCATGCTTTTCCCTTATGTTTGGTCTCGATTTTGCTGGCATAGTGGAATGCATCCGCGAGCGTATTGATAGCCAGAAACTTCATCTCCTGCTGGATGTACTGGGATAATCCACTGACATACTTCAGAACAAGTAATTTTTCTTCTTCTTGAACACCAAGTCTAGCCATAAGTCGATAGAACTCGTTGGTGTAACTCTGTACGGACTAGTCTTTCCATTTCCTTAGTTTTTTCCACTTATTATATTGATTTTCAAGATACTTGGGCGGGTAAAACTCCTTTCGGATGTATTTGAGAAATTTCTCCCATGTTTCTATGGGGTCTCCTCTTTAATCCATCTTTGTCGAGAGGTTCTCCCACCAACAGTGCATAGATGTTGACATATTTAAGGCTGAAATGGTGATCTTGTCGACTTCTGAGAGTTGATTCATAGAGTAATAGGATTCCAATTGTTGTACCCAATTGTCGACATATTCCGCATCAATCTTGCCTTCTAAATTTGGTATGTCCAAATTCATTTGCACTTTGAATGGATGGATTTTGTTGGAATTAGATCTTGTCGAAAATTCTTCTGATGTCAAAGCAAATCGCGTGAGAATCTCATTGAACTGAGTGAACATTTCAGTTTGTTGTCGAGCTAGCACTTGCTCTATGAGTTGATGTGTCTCTTCAATTGCATGTCTATCATTTGTTTCTCCTACCATCCTTGGAGGTAGTGTATTCTTGGATTGTTGAGTTTGCAAACGTGTTTGAACCAACATAAGTCAGGTAACTTTGATGGAAGTGTCTACGCACAACTTAAGCATGAACAAATATGATGCGCTCTGATACCAATGATCAGCACATGCCCAGCAGCATAAGAGGGACAACAGTTCAACTGAATGGGTCGGTTCTGTTATGGCAGAAGCATAATAAGAATAAGCAAAGAAGGATTACACTACACAGATAAAACACAAGTACACACAGACAATATGTAGGAATGTGATGTGATCTTCTCTATTACTAGAAAAAAGATAGATCCATCTATGTTACAATATTATACATGCTTATATAGAATGCGGAGAAGCTTGGGTTCCTTCTTGTTACATTCAGTTACAAGAGAAGTTAGAACGGTTCATAATTTCAACCATTACACTCGACTGGAAGACAAAGATACAATCTATCGTAGTTCGACAGTCACAAATCGCAAGTCGATGCCGCATGTCAATGTCGCGAAACTGTTGAGGTCGTTGAACTTGTCCAAGTTGCTGAGCTCGTCAAATTCGTGTCGAAATCAATGAACTTGTCGAAGTTGTGTCGAATTCGATGACTTGTCGCAGTTGATTTTAGCATCCGACAATAATTTCAACTACTGTGTGGACCATAAGTAGTCTCCTATTGTCCATCTCCTTTCTTCTTTAGAGATATGCAGTCTTTCTTCATTTCTCCATTCTTTCCACGGTTCCATCACTCTATCTTTCCCAATATGGACTTGGATTTGACCTTCCTATACTTCCCATGATTACCTGGGATATTTCCTCTCTCTGTTTGTCTTCCCTTGCTCTCCATGTTCAATGTATTACCTGATGTATCACATGTTCTTTTCCTTCACATTTAATCACTAAGAATAACACCAACAACATCATCAAATTTCAATTTTTTTGAACCAGAGACAGAGTTACTTACATCCATGACCAAGTTGTTCCAACTTTCTGGCAATGAGCAAAAGATTAGAATAACTCTACCTCATCTTCAAAGTTCACTAAATTACAGAACTTAGCTTATTAGTAATCGCATTAAATTAATTTAAATGGTCAGCAACATACCCACCTTCTGACATCTTCATATTAAATAAACACTTCATTAGAAATACCTTGTTGGAGGCCGATAGTTTTTCATACAGTTCAGCCAATGTGCTCATCATACCCTCCATTGTATTTTCTTTTGAAATATTGAAATCCACCGACAAAACCATGCACAACCATATTGTTCCTACTGCCTTTCTATTAAGAACCTCCCATTCTTCGTCTTTCGTAGCCGTTGGATTTTTTCTTTTCCTCCCAACGATATGAATAGATCATTCTGATACAGATAGCACTTCATTTTCATATTCCATAACTGGTAGTTTAATTGGATGTTAAATTTTTTGACCCTAAAATTTCTTTCTTCCACCATTTATCCCACTCGAACCAGGAACCCTTCTTTCATGCGAGCTTATGCGCCAAATATGGCTTTGGATCTGATACCAATTGTTAGAAAAAACAGGATCACAGAACAATAGAATAAAATTAGATTTAGAAATAAAACACATAAACACAATACAAGAGAGACACCAATATACATGGTTCACCCAATATGGGCTAAGTCAATGAATAAATTGCTAGTCAATTTATTATACAATCCAACAAAGGAGGGATACATCTCACAACACATTCATTGCAACTTCCTCTTCAATCTCTCATAGTCTCTCTCACACAATCACAAAGATATTTACAATACTGTAATACACAACTATATTACAATGTCTTCCTTTTAAATAGGGATTACGATGGGAAAATACCACAGGATACCCAATACCATGGGCCCGTAAATCACCCATTATTGACCAAGTCATGACTATGAAATTACAACATTTTACAAGGCAATAAAAATTTCTTTTGGGGGCATTTCCCCTGGACCCCCGTGGGATGAGTGTACAGTCCACTTGCACAACATATAAAACTAGGGTATACACATGTTTGAACAACAAGATCTATGAATCAGGAAGATCAGGCTCCGCAACCAACACATATTCCCTCATGCAAAAATCCACATGAAGATATGTGGAGTACTCTTCACTGCTAGAATCATTTGACTGTCATCATGGAAGCAACTCTCTACTGCTACAAGTGCTTTCAAAGTGGTTCATCTCTATAGAAATGTCATTTCGATGACATCCTCCACATGCAATCACAAAATCTACGAAGCTTCCAACATCTGGTTTTAATTGGTAGATGTCATGGAGTTCCATGGAACAACCAAGGTCATTGACCTTTGTGCACCCATCACCGACACATATCCCAGAATGAATTTTTTTCTTCAATATTGAAATAAATAATTGCATTATGGCTTCCCCCAATCTTGGAATCAACTTTTTGTTTTCATCATTGGTGTCACTAGCCTCCTGTGCTACTATAACTTCTTGAACAACCTTTGTTCCTTAGGATGGATTTGCAAGGAAATATTCATCCTCTTTCCTCTTCACTCTCCAAACTCTTCTCTTGGTTGCATGATGGTTGGGATGAAGCTTTGGATGAAGCCTCCAACAATTCTCAATGCAATTTCCACTCAATTTCCCAGTAGTGGAAAACATTATTGAACCTGGATGGGTTGCTTGGATTGCTTGTATTTTCCATATTCCTATGAGTTTGTTGGTGGTTTAGAGAATCCTGCTTATCATTCTTCATCTGAAATAAACTTGGATTGTGGCTTGTATATTGCTTCTCCTAAAAATATTCCAACCATGTCCTTTCTTCCCACAAAAAGAATATTCCTCTAAGTACCGGCATCTATCATATTTATGGCCTTTCTTCTTTCAAGAATGACAAACAATGGAGGCCTTACCTCAAGCATACATTTTGGTTCTCATGTTTTTGTTTTGGCTGAGCTACATGCTACTTCTCCTAAGTGTTGGTGAAGGATTAGCCTTGGAACTCTCCTCATCACTATCCTTCAACAATATGTCATATGAAGGATGGAGTGCCAATCAATTTCCATCTTCTTTCATTGATATGTTTTCCTTGGATGAACATGTCGATTTCAGCATGGTTTTTTCCTTCACAAAATTGATTTTTGTGTTCATAATATTTTCCTCTCTACCATTGAAATGCACACCTTCATTCTTGTTCCTTAGTTCAACTACAATTGGGATGATTTTTATTTTCCTTCACTTGCCTAGCCCCTTTTCTACCATATCCCATTTGTATTAAAAATTTCAAACCAACTCTCATTGTATGTTTTTCAAATGCACTGAAACTAGTCTTGAGGAATTCCTAAAGAAGGTGAGATTACCACAATGATCTTAATCATGGTGCTAGCTCTGACAGTGGCAATGGAAAGTGGCATTGTTCACTGGTTCCGATGGATAATTTCTTGTAAATTTTTCAATGTTCCTTCCTTCTCTACTAACTCTTTCTTCATGTTTCTATCTAAGTGAGCCTATCCTCCTACCAACTATTCATCTAAATGACCTTTTTCCCAATTGCACCAGTTGAACTCTATGCTTGTCCCACTCGTCTATGATAGTAGTGGTGAATTCTTTATGTTCATCAAGCATGTTCTTTAACATTGGCAGTAGTTTATAAGAGGTATCAAGTTTCTCTTTCATCTATGTCATCTTTCGGTCATACATTTTAACCTTCTCTTTTAACTACTTGTTCTCATCTTAAAGATGAGCATTGATTCATGCAAATCTTCCAACCTTCCTCTATTTTCTTTACCCATGCCAGGTCTACAAGGTTTTATTCAAGTTTTGTAAATTAATTCAAGGTCGGGATTCAACCACTTTGATACCATATGATCCGTAAATGAGGGACTTATATCCCACTCGCTTCACCAATCCAAAACTTGGATGTAGAAAAATGAAATCTTGATCCCCTAGACTCTTTGTTCAAGGTGGTTTATAATGCATCTCTATCCTTTTTGTAACCTATAACAAAATAATCAACCGGTTGGTAATGGAATGACAACTAGGCCTCTAATATTTGAATTGTGTAAAGGTCTATGTTACTGGGATTGATTCCATGTAACTTGTACTTAATTTCACTACAAATGAATTGCTACAACCAACCCTGTTCAATTGTCATCAATCTCCAGCTGCAATGACTTCAATGTTCCCCATATTGCAAATGGATTTACGATGAAGTTGTTTGCTACTAGAGAAGATAGGACAATCTTGAACTCTTAATAAACATTCAATTATAATGTATTGTTCCTTCTAGTCAGACATATGGGTATTAATTATAATCTTGGAATACATTTCATTCAATGGAGGTTCATAAAATACTTTTACAACATTTAAAGTCAATAATGGTTGTTCATCCAATTAATTAACCACAAATAGTATTCAAAGGGTTGTTACTCTCCTCTAGCAATAAGAATGCACAAAACTTATTTCTTCAAATTTTAATTTTCCAGCTACTCTATCATTAATGTGACTACCCATACATTGAGTTATGAAGAAAAGGAGCAAGCCAACATTTAAATGTAGGAGTTATACTCTTTCACTATAACAAAAAAAGGGAAATTCTACTGATACCAAAAGGAATGAATCTATAATGTAATCATTTCCCACTTAAACAATGTGCCATTCTAAATACACAAAAATATATAATACCCACATGTGGCTAAAGGAATTATGATGATTGAGAATTCATTTCACTACACAAATTTTAGAGAGGACAATGGAATAATCTAGTGGTTATAGATTGTTCTCTTAAACAAATTTCCATGGGGATTCTTTCCATTGGAATGTTAAGAGGTCAATTTACATATTGAAGGAAAAATATACCATATGTTTCTCATAAGACAATGCCACATTCCAACTACAAGTTTATTGGTCTTGTGGGTGGTTCCACACACCGCCAAACAATATGAGTCACAAACCAAGATTGCATACAACCTTGTATGATTATCATACAACTTCAAGGAAAAATTATAAAGGATATATGGTCTCTAATAAGGATAATATGACATGTCTATAGCCATGACAAGCAAGGAACTCACCCAACAATGAAAAGAATCATCCCAACTAATCCTAGCATTGTAAAAACACCACATGTAGTGATAAATTTACCAGGCACTAATAAATTTTCCCAAGGAAAGGAGTGACTCAGAAAACCAAATGGAAAATCACCTAGACACTTATAAATTCACCTCAAGAAAAACAAATTCATCCTAGGCAATGAGAGAATGACCTAGACAAAGAAAAATATCCCGGGTAGTTAATAACTCTTAAAAACCCAATTTAGAAACTCATACCCAAGTGAAACAACTCTGAAATTAAGTCCCTTGATATTTGAGAACAATTGGGATTCCAATGGATGAGATTTACTAGTTTTTATAACTCTATGGCTCAACAAAAAAAGGATAAAAATGCATCATTACTCTATTATACTCACAGCTCTCTAGTTCTTCCATTCTCTTCACTCGTTAGCAACCATTAATGTCACACTAATCTCTTAATTAAAATAGTAAATAAAACTAATGAAGAAAACAATAACACATTCAAAAAATATGAACAAAATACATTATTTACCTTGGAATCCCAAATGGAAAAAACGACATGCAATAGTTTCTCAATATGTCATTTTAATCATCTTTGGATTACAATGTAGCTCTAGGCTCTTTGACACTATCCTCTCTGGGCCAACAACATGAAAACATTTGTTTGATAGTTTAAGTGAAAGAAGATATAGGAGAGACGTTAGGAGAGTGGTGGGAAGGCCAAGGGACTGACCTTTGAGTTCCCATTCTTCCCTCTCTTTTCCTCTCCTAATTCATTTGTTAAAATTTAATTAAATCATCATTTTTCTCCTTTGTGTTATTTCACAATACATTGCATTATATTTACATGGTGTCTAACCTTCACAAGTTGTCGAATTAAATTGCAGGTACTGAGGCTTACATCCATTCTTCTGTTTAGATCCATTTTCAAATCATTTGTATTTTCAGTTTCAAAACTACAACAAAAGCAATTTTGAATACTTAATCGTTTGTCTATATGAGAGGGGCACCTCACAAAAAAAACAATATCATCAATTAGGGTAGAGAAGAATGATGAGGACTATCCTAACCAAAGTAGTGGGCCACCATAACATTCTTCTTCCAAACATGCCTTTAATGTGTCAATATAAATACCAAAAATGGTAGGGGCCAATAAAAAGTTCCTTGTTTAACCCCTATATATTGTAATTAAATTATCCTAAACAAACATTATTATTCATGAGCATAGCAATTAATTTCCAATACATAATTAACCCAAAGTGAACCTTATTAGGTCTTCGAGCCTCTTCCATATCTTATTTTTAGGCATTATATCAAAAACTTTCAGAAATTAAAGGAACCACACAAAAGATTGGTTTTATGATCTGGTTATTCCTCTACAATAAGTGGTTACAATAGTTAAGTAGTCCAAGATTGAATTCAGTGGCCCATGTTCAAGTAACATATAGTCTTAATCATCTCCAATGCACATTAAACACATATAGTGAAAGGATAGGTTCATATATTCAACAATACATAGTAAGTTGGCTCACATGATGAAATAGAGGTTTCATATAGAAGCTTGAAAGTCTAGTAAACAACATTCCAAGTTTAAGAGAGGGTGGAATCTAGAATACTTTTTGGTTTTGATATTGGGGTTAGTAGAAGAGGATTCTATTCAATATATCAACACTATTAAAAATTTAGTTATAAATAAATTTAAAGAAAAGTTATAAGAAATTACAATGAGATTGTGAATAAAAAAAATTGTTTTATTATAAGGAGGCTATTGACCCTAAGTTAAAAGACACAAACTATCTCTTTATACATTCTTTTAGTACACAACCTCCATCTAATTTTCAGAACATTTATAATACCAATTAATGAATACTATATAATTAACTTTATTATTCCATTCCATGGCACTGATCTACAAATTGATGGTTAGTCAAAGTATTTTGACTTGTAACAATTTACATTTTTTTACACAAAGTTTTCCAAAGTTTTATATTTTCTTTTATTAAACTTAATATTCTTGAAAATCAAAATAATTTCAACTTTTTTCAAAATTCAATAATCTATTTTTTTGATTGGTTACATACATATTGGATGAGACATAAATCCTTGCATGAGTGTTCTCAATTATGAAAATTAATAAATAAATAAAATTAATTTGTAAAAAATACTTAACAACTCCACCTGTTTCTTTTGATAGAAATGACAGAAATGCTGCAATATATTGCAAAGAATGATTAATGTGACATTGATATCAAAGCCATGTTCACAGAAATCAATGTTGAGGTCATGCTAACCAGCTCCAACCACATATCGGAGAATGCTTGGATGCTTAATGGAAAATGCTCTAATACAAGTCTATAACCTTAACAAACACACTCCTGCACTGACAATAAGTAAAATCCTTACTTATTCCATTACATGGCATGTCCACAGTGAAACATGTTTTTCTTTATTCGCATTTAATGAGTAAATGAAGGAACGCCAAATTTTATTGCGAAAGTCAAGGTTGGAAATGGAAGTTGCTTATACTTGATGACCAAGCTGCAATGGGCGTTACTGCTTCCTGATAAATATGAGATTTTTGCAGGCACTGCACTGTGGATAGATCGATCGTCCATTTTTGTATAGTGCATACCCAAACTCTCATTGTGGATCTTCACGAATTCATAACATCTACAACCTGTTTGGTTTAATCTAACCACCATTGAAGAGTGGGATCAATAAATATAGTGTATTTATGTACCCATTCTGAGTGAGCGAACTTACAAGAAATATGGAAATAGTGTTGCCACAGAGGAACGAAGAATCTTTTCTAGCTAATGTGTCTTCGGTATTGGGTCTAGAAATATATGTTTGTCGTCGCATTCGGGTCAAGTATTACTCTAATGTGAAGAACTAATCAGGTGAGTTCGGGAACTAGGTTTGGCATTGAATCAATGAGAGAACCCATAAACCCTCAACTACCCATTTTGACTTATGCACCCAATCATTTAATTCTTCCAAGAGTTGGTTGAGGTAGTTAATGCATTGGGAATGGAGAGGTATGGCTGCCCAATTTCGTGTATGGGAAAGCCATCAATTTGGGAAATTGTCTTTTGGATTCTTTGAAAAGAAAACACCCACACAATTGTTCCCAAGCCATTCTTCACCCATGGTATTTTCTCCCTCACGCGGCCTGAGCTAGATGGGGAGTTTTCCTTCCCATTTTCCATAATTTTCCTTCATTTTCCATAGTTGGGAATTCGTTTTTGTGTTACAGAGTGGCTGGGAGGAAGAGAGTCAAGTTTTGGGGGTTTATAGAGGTCGTTTATGCCCCTTGAATGACCAAAAACGTGTGGTGAAATCGATTTTTCTCTCCAAGGGTTTATTCCCCCTCTATCAGTTAATTTTTTTGGTGCCCACGATTTTGGAAACTCATGGAAACCCCATTTTGGACATCCCACAGTCAAAACGTTTTTCTTCATGCCCAACACTTGTGCTTTGATGTTATGTGCATCCATGTTTTGGTTTGAAATTGTGAGTAAGAAACTAGGAGTGGAAGAGGATTAGAATTGGTTTGATAAACCTAGTGAAGATATTAACCTCACGGAAAGATCAAAGGGCCTTGGCTACTTTTCTATGCACATATTGAAGATCACTAAAAGGGAGGGTATGGCCTGAGGGACTGTGTAACAGTGAAGGGAATGTTTCCTTTTGTTGGGTGTGTAGGTATTGTGGGTGCCAATATTGCTAGATCTTGTAGAGGTACCAATAGCTCTGTGGTTGAGTTCACTAGCTTAGCAATTCTTCATTTCCATTGACTTAGCAGCTTGATAAACCCAATTGTGGATTGGCTTGGCTGATTTTTGGTGTGTATTTGGCTATGTGTGAGTCTGGTGTTCCCTTTTTCCTTGTATAAATCATGCCCAGCTCGGGGTGGCAGTTGTGTTGAGAGATTGATGAGCACAACTGGACTATGGTTGGGTGGAACATTGCAGTTGCATAGCCAGTTGCTAGGGACTACTTCGTTTCAAGATAAGTACTCTCTTGTGTTAATTCTTCAATGTCTTTAATTGATGACTATTATGAATATGTTGAATGCATGATAGATTTGTAGTAGAATTTTATTCCGCTATGTCAAATTTAATCATGAATCTGCACGCATATGCATTTTGTTTGTATGAATTGTACATTTTATGATGGGGCTTAGTAGTATGAATAGCCCATTTTTAGGTTCATCTTCTCTCCCTTAGCATTGGATCGATGTGAGGGACGTGACATCAAAGATCTTGTTTTATCTCAACATCCCATTAGTGTGTACATGCATAGAGATTGTGTTACTGGTATCTATCATACACTTATTCAATAAAATATTGATGTGGGATTTAATAATGTTTCAGCAATGCACAACCCAACCTAGGTTGGAATCAAGGTCCTCCTATCCATCTTAGTGGCATAGGCTTGCAGTGTGGTGAATTCCCTAATTTTAAGTGCAACTCACTTTTGTCTGCATGTGTGGTTGTGGTTTCCCATTTTATGTCTAATACCATGGTAGGGTCCTCATTTCACATGTGTCCTTAATTGGTCATCATCTCGAAACAATGTACAACAACATCTAGTGAGAATTTTTTCTTATAATCTTAAAAGCTATTGAGAATTCCCTAGATATAACAACAACATCACCTCTAGGACCTCAATTTGAGATGTTTTCTTGTCATCTTGAAACAATGTACAATGAGCCTCTTTTTGGTAGCTTGGCACTTGTCACATGGTTTTTTGACAATAGTTTGTGTTAGTATATGGTATTGGATGGTGGTACAGGATGTTAGTAGGATCATATTTCCTACAAAAGGAGAAGCTCCTACTCACTTTCATGTTTTGGATGAGGGAAAATCGCACCTAAAGATTAAGAATTTGATTCTTTTTGTGTTTGTGTGAGTTGTTGTAATGAAATCACGAGGAATTCAACAAATGTTTGTGTATTGGATGGATTTATGTGATTATGAAAGGCTATTGGTGGTGATGCAAGTAAGGTTTTTTTGTTATCTTTATGAAAGGTTGAAAGCATTGCTTGGTACATGTTGTAGTTTTTTTGTGGTAAGATGTTTTTATTGTCTATGTTGAAGATTAAGAAGACTAAAATATATTTATCATATAATTCATGAGGAAAAACTAAAATACATACAATTCAAACAAAGTGAATGAAGACTAAAATACAATTCATAAGGAAAAACTGTCACCATACCTCAAGGATTTCTCTTTGCTTGAAATGTAAAATGGTCTTTTGATGTATCCACTATATGTAGGAAGAGTTCAAGTGTGTCCAAGCAACATGAGAGTTCAATCCAAAGAGACAAATAGAATCCAATTGTTGTGTATTCAATCCAAAGAGCCAAATAGAGTCCAACTAGTGTGTATTCAATACAAGGAGCCAAATAGAGTCCAACTGATGTGTATTCAATCCAAATTGTCAAAAAAAACTCCAAAAGGTGTGTGAATTCAATAAAAAATGCAAGTGATTATCGATCTGTGTGTGAGAAGAGAGAAAAATATGCGATATGAGAGAAAAAAATGCAGGAGAAGACCGCGGGTTATTTGCAAAATTTTATGTTCAACATAGGCACGTGCGCGCTCCTAGCACGTGCATGCCTCTGCTGAATGTTTCTTTGTTCGGTGGGTAACGTTTAGTTCATTTAATTCCCAATGAATCTTTATTTTCCTGTTTAAACCTAGAGCCCCTCCCCCATAAAGGCCTTCAGGCCCTCTTCTAAACCATAATCCCCAAGTGCATAAGTGCTTCTAGGTGTTTGGGGGTTTGGGGGTTTTGGGGTTAGGGTTATAAGGATTGTAGGTTAAGAGTTGATAAGGTTATGGGGTTAAAGGTTATATATTTTAGTGTTCAAGATTGATGGTATTTAAGGGTTATAGGGGTAATGAGTTATCTCTCTAAGCCCCTAACCCCCAATCTCTCTCTCTCTCTCCCTTTAAACTCTTAACGTCCAATTTTTCTCCATCTCATATTAAAAACCTAACCCTAATTTATCTCTCTTTTCAAACAACCTTGATCTATTTATTTCCTTCTAAACCCATAATCCCAAATCTCTCTCTCTCTATCTAAACCCATGAGCCCCAATATCTCTCTCTCTCTCTCTGAACCCCTTACCACCAATATCTCTCTCTCTGAACCCCTTACCACCAATCACTTTCTCTCTAAACCCATATGCTCCATTCTCTCTCTCTCACATCCCCTAACCTCCAATCTCTCTCTCTCTCTAAACCTTTAACACCTAATCTCTCTCTTTTTATATGTCCCTCTAAACCCCTAAATTACAACCCACCTCTCTCTCTCTCTCTATTTGAACCACTAATCTCCAATAAATTGTTCTCTCTAAACCCCTAAACACCAATCTCTCTCTCTCTAAATTCCTAACAACTGATTTCTCTATTTCTATATATCTCTATAACCCCTAACTTTCAACTTCTCTCTCTCTCTCTCTCTCTCTCTCTCTCTCTCTCTCTCTCTCTCTATATATATATATATATATATATATATATATATATATATGTACACCTAAACCCCAATATCTCTCTATACCTATTGTAAACTATTCTATAGGTTAGTTTTGGGAACTTTGTCAAATGTTTTTCTAATGTACACAAAGAAACATAAAAGACTAGTTTTTTTATTACAACACTCATGGGGTGGCCATTTGTGTTTATTTAAGGTATCATTCATGGCCTTGAATGCCTCATATTCCTTTAGGGCGTAATGCATAGGATTCCTTCCTTGACCATGCATAGAGCCTCAAAACCCATAATTACCAGGCTAAAGAGACATCTCCTCTCATAGGATAAAGAGCATCAACATCTCTAATCATAGGTTAAAGAGCATCGTTGACAAGCCATGTGTTTTTTTATTCATCCTTCTTGGCCATGGATGATTACAAGAATTATTTAGGGAATAAGATCTCATTTTCCTCTTTCAACCATGTTTAGGAACGCAAGACCCATACCTAGTGCTCAAAAAGTCATCTTTGGTGGTTGGAGGCATCATTCATGGACCCTTATTCCTAGAATATGCCTTTATGTATGAATTCCTCAGCTTCCTCCATTGACCATGTTTAATACCTCAACACTGAAACCTAATGCTCAAAAAATCCTAATGGTGCCCATATCTCCACTCGGAGGCTAGGGATACCCTCAAGAGATCCTATGTGATGGTTCAAGGTGAATTTTTTAGCCCTAGATGCCCATATGATTTCCCATAGGAAAATTATACTCTAAGGGAATCGACTGTGGTGGTTCAAGGTGTTTTTCTTAAAGTAGTTTTCCTCAAATATTGCTTTAGATCATAAGGATTAGGCTCATCTATTGAACATGTCAAGTTCCCCATGACCCATCCTTAGTGCTCATAACCCTCTAATGGTGAGATATCACCACTCATAGGCCAAATTTCATACATAGAGGTCACGTGTGGTAGTTCAAGGGATTATTGGTTTCCCTTGAGATTCAAAAGTTATATTTTAGGCCTAATTTCAATGTCTCATTACTTTACATTGGTTTATGGCTCAAGACCTATACATAGTTCTCAAGCAAATATGATCATTTGAAGGTGAAGTATCTGCTTGCAATGTCATATGTGTTTATTGCACCGAGAGTAGTGAGGTGCTCACAACTTAGTATGGGGGATATGTGTAATGTAATGTAGCGTAATGCCGTCACGTTATGTACCCAAAATAAAAAGTAATTAATTTTTTTTTATGTTAGCTCATAAAATAAAAAGTGAAAACCAATTAAAAAATAATTTAAAAAATCCATATCCGCTCATAAAACAAAAATTTAAAATGAAATAAAAACTCATTAAAAAATGACACCTCAAGAAATTGGATGCCTCTCAATGCTTGATAGATATGCATTTAGGATGGATCTATGTTGGTTCAAGGAAACAATCATATCCTAATGATACCATAATGGTACAATCATCCTCAATAGGCCAATGATACCATACATGGTGTTTTGAGACATTTTTCATAGATTTGGATACCTCAATGGTTTCTTTAGGGAAAAATGCATGGTATTTTTCCCCTAAATGTCATTCCCAAGGCCTTGACACACATACATATTTATCCAAACCATCTAATTGCACCAACATCCCTAATCATAAGCCATTGGCGCACTCAAGAGGCAATGTGTGGTTGGTTGAGGAAACCTTCTTAGTATTTGATGGCTAGAAGAATTCTTCAAGGCCCAAGGTTTTGATATCCTCCACTAAGCATGTCCAAGGCCCCAAGGCCCAAATACATAAATATAGAGCATCATGAATACCATTGACAAAGTCATGTGTTGTGCTTTGAAGCATTTTTCATGGATCTAGATGCCTCAATGCTTTCTTTAAGGATAAAGTCATAGTATTCTTCCCTAGAGCATCATCCTAAAGGCCCTAAGACATATACATACTACTTAAAAATACCGAATGGAACTAATATCCTCAATCATAGAGTAATGATACGGTCAAGAGGTCACGCGTGGTTGGTGGATGAAATATTCTTATCCTTGGATGGCTAGAATATTCATTTAGGTCCATAAGATCAACTCTCCTCCCTTGACTATGTCCAAGGTCCTAAGGCCCTAAGACATAGATACATATTTCCACATATATCCCTATGAGGTAATGAATGGTTCCTTGAGGAATTTCTCATGGATTTGGATGCCTCAATGGTTTATTTAGGGCCAAATGCATGGTATTCTTCCCTAGAAAACCATTTCCAAGGCCCTAAGACATGTAGATACTAATCAAGACCATATAATCGAACTTCCATCCTCAATCACAGGACAATGATACCTCAAGATGATATGTGTAGTTGTTGGAGGTAACCTTATTAGCCCTAGATGGATATAAGATTCCTTTAAGACCCAAGTCTTAGGTCTCCTCCCTTAACCATGTCCAATGCCCTAAGTACCCAGGACTTGGATACATAGCACACTGGATACCCCTGTAAAGTCTTGTTTGGTGCTTTTAGACATTGTTCATGGCCTTGGATGTCTAAATGGTTTATTTATGGAGAAAGGCACAATATTATTCCATAAAACATCATTCCCAAATCCTTGATCAGGCACATACATATTTCTCAAAACAACTTCATGGTATCGACATCCTTAATCATAGGCCAATGATACCATTAAGAGGTCATGTGTGGTTAGTGGAGGAAATCATCATAGCTCTTTCTGGATAGAATATTCCTTTAGGGCCCAAGGTTCAAGTCTCTCTCTCTCTGACTATCTCTCTAAACTAGATATGGGTTATAGGTTTTAAGGGTTGGGTGTTTGGTGATAGAGTTTAGGGTTGATGAGAATTAGAGGTTATAAGGGTTAGGGGTTAATTTTTATTTGACTAGACACTTTAGAGGTTAGGATTATAGGGGTTAAGTGATATATATCATCATGTGTTAGCATTTAGGAGTTTTAGGGGCTATACTAGTTTAGGATTATGGTGGGCCAAGAGTTATAATGGTTAGTTGTACTAGGGACTAGTGATTACAATGGCTAGGGATTAATGGTCAAGGGTTTGTGGATTGAGATATGGAGGTCATGGATTTATGGTTATAAGGATGAATATTTATATGTACATGAGGATAATGTGAGTTAGTGATTTTTTGTAATAAATATCTCCTAACCCTTATGGTGAAGGAGATAAGAGAGGGGTGAGGGAGGGAAGAGGGATTGGGCAGAGTGGAAGAGGGGGGAGGGGGATTGGGTGGATAGGAAGAGAGGGGGGTTGGGGTTATAGAGAGGGAGGAAGGGTTTTGGGAGAGATAGAAAAAAATAAGGTGTCAAAACGAACGTGTGCACATCAATGCGTGCACACATCTACAAGTGCACACAAAAAAACGCGTGCACGCATTTGCGCACACACGTGTTTGGATTAAAAACAAATTGGTGCCCTTGCAGGTTTGGTACTAGCTTCAGATTTCCAAACCTTGAGGCTCGGTCTGAGTTATGGTAGAACCACCAATTTATGTAACTTCATGTTTTTCACGCTTAGTTTTCATATGCTCCACTTGTGTACTACTGATGAAATTTCACACACTTGTTGAGCTCTGTGTGTAGATTCTAACTATATATATATATATATATATATATATATATATATATATATATATATATATATATATATATATATATATATTAGATCTGTTATTGTTTTCTATTTTTAATTCATTTTTAACTGCATTCATGTCAAATTTGTAAAAAACATAGGTCGTTTATTTGGGATATAAATTTTGATTGGATTACATATTTTGAAAATGGAAAAGAACCCACACAAGAGTACAAGAATATCTACAAGATAAAATTAAAATTAAAAAATTGATTGACTATGTTCAGACCATGATATGGTGGACCAACACTCGACCATGTCGTTTTAAGGCTTCACCGACTTTCGTAATTTAAAAAATATATAAAATTAACTTTTAAAATTTTGGAAAAATAGCCCTGCAAAAGATCTGTATGTTTCCTACGCCTCTACATATTTTTTTCCGCATAATTTAACAATTTACATAACAAACCAGTGGACCAACGCGAACATATGCACTATGTTTTAGAGAAACAATAACATACCAATCTTAAAATACTGACATTATCGAGTGGTTATACCACTTTTCCATAAATAAAAGTTATATATTCCGGAAGATGATCTGATTTTCTACGTTTCATCTTTTTACACCTAATTCTAAAAAAAATTGTAGGTACCTCTAATAATTCATCTTAATAATAATATTTTTGTTTTTCCAGCATGTAATTGCAACTAACACGTCATAAGTGGGTATCATTACATTGCACCAGCCCATATATATAAATAAATAAATAAATCATATGTTTTCACCCTTCCATACAACTTGTATTTCAAATTCCAAAGTCAAAAAAGTGTGAACCCTCCTTGAACTTTTTTAGGTATATAAAAGACTAGAGATTCGATTCAAACCTCGTTTGGATAATTAATATGCTATGATATTCAACTCTCTCTACATATATATAATATTAAGTTCCATCGCTAATTCTTAGAGATTTTTATTTGATCTGACGCAATCACCTCTCATCAAGTTGATCACCAACATAGAGTCTCCAAATACCTACAAATGAGTAAGTTTCTATTGATTAAGTTGTCATTGATGTCAACAGTGCTTGGTCATTGATGCCAACAGTTGACTCTTGGTGCTCCTTGTGGAGCCCCTGAGGGTTAGTATTTGGTTTGTGGTTGTCTATGTCAGAGCAGTCCTTTTGTCTTTGTGCAAGCCCAAGCTTGAAGCCCTTGGAGGCCTTGGGACAATGCCAAAAGCCCTGGCTACCCATTAACTTGGTTGAGTACCCCTGAATTGTAACTTGGTCCCATTGAGTCCATTGTTGTATCCTTGCTACTGGTTGTTGTTTGATTGAAGGTCTTTGTGTTGCTTGTACTTGTAGTGGTCTTCTTGTTTGTTGGACGATGTAGTAGCATAATCCTTGGAGCCCACACACAGTTGACTTGTGCCCTTAAACCTAGAATCTTGGTCCTTGAACCCACACTTGATGATTTTTTATGTTGTAGCTTGATGTTGAAATCCATGTTTTTGACAAGTACAAATGACCCATTCTATGGTCATTTGTTGAAAATTATATACTTGATAATGTCCATATATGTGTTGAAGAAGTTTAAGCATTACACTCAATATCGATGAATCCTTTTGCTTGTTGGTCATAAGCCCATAACATTGTAAGATTTAATGCTAAAATTCCTTGGTGCCATGAAGAGATCCCAATGAAACCTATGTCCTTGACCTTGATGAGAAGTTTAAGTACTTGCACATTATTGAAGCACTCTAGCCATAGCTTGAAGCCCATATACTAGTGGTTACTTTGACCATGCACTTGACATATGGTTATGAAGCCACATTGTAAGCCTTAAAACCCTCATGCATGCTAATTAAGTCCCTTATGGTTACATAAAGAATGTTGAACTGGCATTAATAATTTGGTCAAAGCATGTGGACACGAATGTTTTAAACCTTTTTGCAAGCCCTCACAAAGCCCCTACCTTGGTTGAAGAAGAAGTCATTGGCATAAATTAAATCAAATGGTTCTATGTGGAAGTCTGCTCATTTAAGAAATTTAAATAATATTCTAATTGATATAAATCCCCAAAGTTGACCAGCTTAGGAAATCCTCCACGTTGGCACATTTTTAAAATAAAAAGTTAATGTGACAGCTTCTTAAAAACAATATTCAATCGAGTTTTATGAAAATTTGGCCCAATCAAATAAGCTTCAAAATAAAAAATAAAAAAAATTAAAATGATTAAACCTAAGTCGGCTAGCCCTAAAAAAAAAGGAGAAATAATTTAAAAATATAAAATTAAATTACTCCTAAAAACTAGGTCGGTCCAGAATTTAAAAAAAAAAAAAAAACATGTCTATAAATACATGCTAATCCGCCTCATTTCAAGAGAGAAGTGTGTGGAGTGAGCTCTAAACTTCGGTGGCTGCTTCTGTGCTAAAATTCGGACTGTTTCTCTCTGCAATTTCAGGCTGCTACAAATTTTTTACTGTCTACTCTCTCTCTACAAACTTGGACTGCAGGATTTTCAAACTGTTTCTCTGATTTTTGGGGGGACAACATACGAGCTGTCTCCTTCAGTTTTCGGTGGTGTTTGTCAGGTAAAATTTAAGCTGCTCCAGTAATGAATTAGGGTTGCCTCACTGTTGATTTAGGGCATTTATCAGGCTGTTGCACAATAGTTCACAATGATGGTATGTATGCAGTGACATGATCAGCATCTACACAATATGCTCAGTATATGCTAAACGATGATGCACTTAACCAACACTACAATGAAATGATATAATGATGATGTAATGATATTTACACGGTGATGTGATGGTATGGTATGTGTACTCAGTTAACACAGTAACATGCACAGTAACTTGTATGTTCAGTTATAAATGTTGAGTTTATGTATGATGTGCTAAAGATGTTTATACAGTGAAATGTTCAAATGCTTGAAAGATGTTTACACAATGAAGTGCTAGAAATGTTTATTTGTTGTGATGCTTATGCTTAGTAATGATCAGTTTACACAATGATATTCTCAGTAGTGTATGATGATACACAATGTTATATGCTCAGTGATAAGAAGTATGGTTAGCTTACATAGTGATTATACACACAGTAATATATGTATGCTGGATGATGATATACACAGTGATATAAACAGTGAAGATACGTATGCTCAATTTACATAGAGAAATGCTCAGTGATACACCTATGATTAATGATTACACATTGATATGATGTGCTAGACATGTTTAATGATGCTTCCACAGTGATCAGTGATTTAGATGCTCAGTAATGTGTGACACTCAGTGATATGAGATGCTACATGATCAGTATGATATACAGGATTATATATGCTCAGTAATGCATGCAGTGATATATGGATGACTATGATGAAATGATGAACAGTGGTAATGAGCAACGAGTTCATTGATTCAGTTGAGTAGGCTACATGAGCAGATTCCTTAACTCAGATTGGCTGAGTTATAGGAATAGTTGGTTTGATTCAGGTGGACTGCATATTTACTGAGTCGGATGATGTGAACAACAAATTGATTGGTACAGACAGATTGATTGGTCAGTTGATGAGTAGTGTGGCACAGTTGTGGTGCAAGTGGTCAGGGGACAGTTCATGAGCAGTGGTCAGCAGTGATAGTGGTTTTGCAATGTGATACAGATTGTGTAGTATGGTACAAATTGTGCAGTGTGGTACAGGTGTATGATAGCAGGTCCGCAGGATTAGTGCAGTTTGTGGTTCAGTAGTTCAATATCTATCTTCTTATTAGGGCGGTAGGACAAGGCAAGGAAATCTAGGGAGCTAAGGCTTCCTTCAGGTTGTAGCTTGTAAACGAGTGGGAGGTATCCTCCTTCCAGTTGTAGCTGGAGAATTGAAGTCTTTATAATAAAGGGGGTTGTTTCGTCCTTCCAGTTGTTGCTGGTAAATTATTATTATAACTTGGATTCCATGGTTTTCCCCCCAGGAATTGGGTTTCCACGTAAAAATATTGTGTACTGTGTTTTGCTATGCTTCCTATGTGATGATGATATGATGACATGTGATGATGAGCTATAATGTTGATGACATAATAATGCATTAATGAATGATGTACTCTGCATAAGATTGAACAAGCTGCTATTGATTGTTAAAGTTGAAAAAGTAATAAAAGCTATACACATTGTTCACCCCCCCCCTCTCAGTGTGCTCGGTATGTCCAATAATTGGTATCGATGTGTCCAATAATTGGTATCAGAGCGGGCCTTCATAGAAATCCTTACCATCCTGAAGGAGATCCTTGACACACCATGGGGTTCTCAGTGAATGGAGCACCATTGTTTTGTGGGACAAATTACTTGATCTGGAAAAGAAGAATGCAGGCTTATCTTGAAGCAGAAGGTATTGGGATATGGAAGTCAGTGCTTATAGGGTACAATCATTCGAAGAAAGTGAAAAAAATAGCTCAGAAGGAAGCAAGGAAAAATAATTCAATGGCTATGGAATCCATTCTTGAAGGCTTATCAGATTCCATAAAAGAGAAGATTGGAAAGTGCAACACAGCTAAGGAATTGTGGATCAAAATAGAACAGTTCTACTCCACTAAAGAACATGAAGAAGAGGTTATGAAACTCATGGTTGAAGATCTGACAGATCTCCAAAAGGAGAAAATAGGAAAGTGAAACTCAATTGAAGAACTGTCATTGAAGATAGATCAACTCTACTCCATTGAAGAACAGAAAGTAGAAGACAACTCAATAGAAAGGTCAATACAAGATCTAGGTAAGTTTGGAGTTAAGTCTCCTGAACACCCTATTTGTAATGCTTTTGAAGAAATGTGTTTATTAGGTATAAAAGATAAGTGCTATTTTAAATTCATAGATTGTAATACTTCAAAATGTGATGAATCCCATTGTTCCTGATAAATGATAGAAGTGAATGTTTAGATAATGATATTACTAATGCTTTGCAAAAGATTGAGAAACTTTGTGAACAAAACCAGGTATTGCAAGAGCAATTGGACAAATTTGAGAAGAGGAATCAAGAAGAATGTGAGAAGGCCACATAGACTATAATTTATCTAAATCTCCAAGTTGAAGAAGCTGCCAAAATCAAAGAAGCCATATCCAACTCTCTGAAAGATCAACTTAAGAAGTCAGCTGCTGAAAATAAAAGGCAATCAGAAGAAATTGACAAGCTCAAAAGATAGCTAGAAGATAAGGAGAAAGAGTTGACTCGCAAGCTTCAAGACAAAGATAGTGAGATCAGTACCTTACTTGAAAAATTGCAAAAGAAAAGTACCACCAGTCATAAAGGAGATTCAAGTGACAAAAAGGGAATTCAGTTCAGTCATGAGATTGGAGAGAAACTAAGAAGAAAACAAGAAGTTGAAATCAAATCCTTGAAGATAGAATTACGAAAGGTATGCCTGCTGAATTTTGAATTTGAAAACGAACTCTCAAAGATCAGAAAAGAAAATCAAGTACTAAAAGGACAACTACAAAAATATCATGAGAAAGATCAGAACTCAAAAGGACAGATGGAAGATAGTATTGTTGATATGAAAAGACAGGTAGAAGAAGTCAAGAAAATTGAAACAAGACAACTCCAAGAAAAGATAGAAATTTGTCAAAAGCAAGAATTGAAGATCCTCTCTCTGAAGGAAGAACTGGGCATAATAGATTCTCAGTTGAAGATAAACTCAAAGATCGAGAAGAACACTGAAGAAAGTAGAAGCTCCATTGAAAAAGAAGAAAAGGCTAACAGTTATACAGAATCAAGAGAAGCTACATCACAAAAATCCTTTGCTCAGAGATATCCTATAATGTTCCAGGGTCACTGCTACAAGTGTAACAACTATGGTCACAAAGGCATTCATTGCAGAGCTCATGATAGAATCACTCCAGAAAGAAATCAAGTTATATTTTATGCTCAATGTTATAATTGCCATCATTATGGTCATTTTGCAAAACACTGCAGAATGCAGGGAGAAGTTAAAGTTTGGAGAAGAAAGCAAATTCAATCGAATATCATGAACAATAATCAGTCTAACAAAGTATGGAAAAGAAAGTCAGTAGATTGTCCCATTGAGAAAATGAAAAGTACCAACAGTTCCCAGTGATAGGGGGAGCAATATTACCAAAGGAAGTTCTTGTTTCCATTAAGAAAGAGAAGTTGATGACAGGGGGAGCATGCCCTGAGGGAGAGCTGTATTGTCAAAGGATGTTCCCTTTGCCATTGATGCCAAAGGGGGAGAGAAACTGTGACAGGAAGAGATTGTTCTGAAGAGGATCTTGAGTGTTGTCATCAATGAAAAAGGGGGAGGTTATTGATTAAGTTATCATTGATGCCAACAATGCCTGGTCATTGATTCCAACAGTTGCGTCTTGGTGCTCCTTGTGGAGCCCCTGAGGATTAGTATTTGGTTTGTGGTTGTCTGTGTCAGAGGAGACCTTTTGTCTTTGTCCAAGCCCAATATTGAAGCCCTTGGAGGCCTTGGGACAATGCCAAAATCCCTGGCTACCCATTAACTTGGTTGAGTACCCCTGAATTGTATCTTGGTCCCATTGAGTCCATTGTTGTATCCTTTCTACTGGTTGTTGTTTAATTGAAGGTCTCTGTGTTGCTTGTACTTGTATTGGACTTCTTGTTTGTTGGACAATGTAGTAGCATAATCCTTGGAGCACACACACAATTGACTTGTGCCCTTAAACCTGGAAGCTTGGTCCTTGAACCCACACTTGATGATTTTTTTATGTCGTAGCTTGATGTTGAAATCCATGTTTTTGACAAGTACAAATGACCCATTCTGTGGTCCTTTGTTGAAAATGATATACTTGATAATGTCCATATCTTTGTTGAAGAAATTTAAGCATTACACTCGATATCGATGAAGCCTTTTGCTTGTTGGTCATAAGCCCATAACATTGTAAGCTTTAATGCTAAAATTCCTTGTTGCCATGAAGAGATCCCAATGAAACCTATGTCCTTGAACTTGATGAGAAGTTTAAGTACTTGCACATGATTGAAGCACTCTAGTCATACCTTGAAGCCCATATACTAGTGGTTACTTTGACCATGCACTTGACATATGGTTATGAAGCCACATTGTAAGCCTTAAAACCCTCATGCATGCTAATTAAGGCCCTTATGGTTGCATAAAGAATGGTGAAGTGGCATTAATAATTTGGTCAAAGCATGTGGACAAGAATGTTTTAAACCTTTTTGCAAGCCCTCACAAAGCCCCTACCTTGGTTGAAGAAGAAGTTGTTGGCATTAATTAAATCAAATGGTTCTATGTGGAAGTCTGCTCATTTAAGAAATTTATATAATATTCTAATTGATATAAATCCCCAAAGTTGACTAGCTTAGGAAATCCTCCACGTTGGCACATTTTTAAAATAAAAAGTTAATGTGACAGCTTCTCAAAAACAATATTCAATTGAGTTTTATGAAAAGCTGGCCCAATCAAATAAGCTTCAAAAGAATGAATAATAAATAAAACAAATTAAAATTATTAAACCTAAGTCGGCCAACCCTAAAAAAAAAAGGAGAAATAATTTAAAAATATAAAATTAAATTACTCCTAAAAACTAGGTCGACCCATAATTAAAACAAAAAACAAAAAAAAGGTGTATAAATACATGCTAATCCGCCTCATTTCAAGAGAGAAGTGTGTGGAGTAAGCTCTGAACTTCGGTGGCTGCTTTTGTGCTAAAATTCGGACTGTTTCTCTCTGCAATTTCAGGCTGCTACAGATTTTTGACTGTCTACTCTCTCTCTCTGCAAACTCAGACTGCATGATTTTCAGATTGTTTCTCTTATTTTTTGGGGGACAGCATACAAGCTGTCTCCTTCATTTTTCGGTGGTGTTTCTTAGGTCAAATTTAAGCTACTACAGCAATGAATTAGGGTTTCCTCACTGTTTATTTAGCGCAGTTATCAGGCTGTTGCACAATAGTTCACAATGATGGTATGTATGCAGTGACATAATCAGCATCTACACAGTATGCTTAGTATATGCTAAATGATGGTGTACTTAACCAGCAGTATAGTGAAATGATATAATGATGATGTAATGATATTTACAAAATGATGGGATGGTAAGGTATGTGTACTCAGTTAACACAATAACATGCACAGTAACTTGTATGTTAAGTTATAAATGTTGAGTTTATGTATGATGTGCTAAATATGTTTATACACTGAAATGTTCAAATGCTTGAGAGATGTTTACACAATGAAGTGCTAGCAATGTTTATTTGTTGTGATGCTTATGCTAAGTAATGATCAGTTTACACAGTGATATGCTCAACAGTGTATGATGATACAGAATGTTATATGCTCAGTGATGAAAAGTATGCTCAGCTTACATAGTGATTATACACACAGTAATATATGTGTTGAATGATGATATACACAGTGATATAAACAATGAAGATATGTATGCTCAGTTTACATAGAGAAATGTTCAATGATATGATGTGCTAGACATGTTTAATGATGCTTACACAGTGATCAGTGATTTAAATGCTCAGTAATATGTGTCACTCAGGGATATGCGATGCTATATGCTTAGTATGATATACAAGATTATATATGCTCAGTAATGCGTGCAGTGATATATGGATGACTATGATGAAATGATGAACAGTGGTAATGAGAAGCGAGTTCATTGATTCAGTTGAGTAGGCTACACGAGCAGATTCATTAACTCAAATTGGCTGAGTTGTATGAATTGTTGGTTTGACTCAAGTGGACTGCAGATTTACTGAGTCGGATGATGTGAACAACAAATTGATTGGTACTGAAAGATTGATTGGTCAGGTCATGAGTAGTGTGGCACAGTTGTGGTGCAAGTGGTCAGTGGACAGTTGATGAGTAGTGGTCAGCAATGACAGTGGTTGTGCAGTGTGATACAGATTGTGCAGTATGGTACAGATTGTGTAGTGTGGTACAGGTGTTGGATAGCAGGTTCGCAGGATCAGTGCAGTTTGTGGTTTAGTAGTTCAGTATCTATCTTCATATCAGGGTGTCGGGACGGGGCAAGGAAATATAGGGAGCTAAGGCTTCCTTCAGGTTGTAGCTTGTAAACCAAGGGGTTGTAGCCTCCTTCTAGTTGTAGCTTGTAAACCAGGGGGTTTTAGCCTCCTTCCAGTTGTAGCTGGAGAATTTAAGTCTTTGTAACAAAGGGGGATGTTGCCTCCTTCCAGTTGTTGCTGGTAAATTATTATTATAAAGGCTTCAGTGGTTTCCCCCCCAGGACTTGGGTTTCCACGTAAAATTCTTGTGTACTGTGTTTTTCTATGCTTCCTATGTGATGATGATATGATGACATCTGATGATGAGCTATAACGCTGATGATATAATAATGCATTAATGAATGATGTACTCTGCATAAGATTGAACAAGCTGCTGTTGATTGTTAAAGTTGAAAAAGTAATAAAAGCTATACACATTGTTCACCCCCCACTCTCAGTGTGCTTGGTGTGTCCAACAGTTTCTTATTCTTGGATAGGTGTAAAATTCATCTTAGTGCTAAAAGTTCAAAGCAATTGTTTGTGTTTTGACCCATAGAGGCACTAAAGTATATAAATTGTTTTTCATGAAAATATAATACACCCCTAATTCCACATATAAGTTCATCGCACTAGCATTTTTTGTCAAAAAATCCCCAGGGATGGGATATATCCATAACTATTCACCAATATGTCTTATCTTTAAGACATTCCCTTTGTTTTATAATCCCGAGTGATGGAAAAAATCTAAGAGGAAACCTGGAATGTTTGCATTGTTTTGTCCTCAAGTAAGTTTGAATTGTAAGCCATCCAAATGCCCCATAAAGTGAGGAAATGAACAAGAAGGAAGCTCTTTAGATCTTGTCTTTCAAATATTGTTTGAGACTCTCTTCAACGGAACCTTAAATCCACACATTGTTAACTCCAACCCATCGACTTATGCCTTTCTAGATATGTAATGAGAAAGGGCACATGAAAATAAAATGTAGAATATTTTCATCCTCATTTTTGCATAAATAGAAAATACAAGGTCCATTTTTATTCTTACTTTATAGGATATCCTAAGTAGGTAACTTCTTCTCTAGAGATACCCACAAGGGCACTTTTTTCTTCTTAGGTGCTATCACCTTCCATATCTTTGTCAACCACCAACATCCTTCCCTCTCTATAGGAGGCATGACTCCTTAACCTAATTTAGCAGAGTAATTCCCACCTATCTTATTCATAATCCAAATTAGTTCATATGGTTCCTCTTTTATTCTTGTGTGCCCATACCTCAACTCTAAGATGTAGTTTTTCCAAACTTCAACAAGTACACCTTCTAACCCAATTTGGATTGAATTAAGCCAATCATGTTGAATTAAGGCTAGAACTTAGCAAGGCACTAAAGTGATGAATGATAGCCCCTAGTAATTTGTGGCATCCTTGGAGGAATCCTTTCCCACAAATAAGGGGCTCTCATAAACCAATTTGGTTTGAGTTTCTTGTTAGGTTATGACTTAACTAAATTTACATTATCGTTATTATATATTTGTATGATTGAGAGATGTATATATAACAATTATAAATAATCTAGAAAAGTCTAAAATATGGTGATATTGGATCAAAGATAACTATGATGTTGGCTAAAAATCAAATGTACAACTCGATCATCTCCCATAAATGCTAGAATTTGGATCAAATATTTGAGAAACAATGTTTAGCATTACAAAGAAGATTTGGTATATCCATGCATATTGCAAAAACAATTCTAACATGGAAATCCTAATTAATATAATAAAGCATATTATAATAACCATACCACTTGAATTAAATGTCATATAAATAATAAAATATTACTAATTTATATTCACATAATCATATATATGTTATCCAATTTACTTAAAATACATAATAATAAAAAATTGTTCAAATTTTTTAATTCAATCATGATACAAATCTTATATAGAAAGCAAAAAAAATTATAATCACTAAAAATACATATAAAAAAATTGCTCAAATTTATTAATTAGATTGAATAAATTTAGTGATACAAATTTTTATAGAAAGTGAAAAATTATTTTATATATATAGATATTACTAGTATAAAAGAAGACAAATGACTCTCAAATGTAGATTGGATGGTTGGGAGAAATGTTGTTATTCTCCCCACCCAAATTCAAATCTTTTAATTTAGCAAACATTTTAATCTAGCAAACAATTTTAATCTAGCAAACAATACGGATGATGATGATGATGATTTGGAATAGAAAACATTTCTAAAACAAGTTGCATCAACATCCAAGCACCTAACTTCAAACAAACGTGAACGACGAAATTGAGATTATTTTTTCTTGCTATTTACGTATTAGCCAACCTGGACTTGAGCAGGAGAATAAAAACTTTTACGAGACGAGACCCCGTGCTTAGTGGGTTTTAAACCCACGTATTCCTTACCGGTTGCCCTCGAAAGAAATCCCCACCAACAATACCATGTTGTCTATTCTCAACATCTAATCTCTAACCAATGAATCAATCACATGATGAGGGGAACTCGAGTCACATAATATGTCGATTCGTCACAGGGTTACTATTAAATTATTGCTTACCATATATATCCAAAATGACGAGACTGACATTAATACAGTGGAATTAGGTTGAAGCCTGGAAGTGTTAGAGTGGTTTATGAATCGAATATTTTGCTTTTTCGCTTCCCATCAAAATAAATGGGCAGCGGAACACGAGGCGGCAACTAGCAAACAGCAATACCAGCCAAGAAAATATCTGGCGATCGTATCCACTGATCAAAGGGGTAATACTTTATTTCATCGTCTGTAATACTTGAGTGGAGTAGTTGAACTGTTCCACGAACGAGGACTGTCCCTGCACACATGCTACTCGTATAAATAACATTCCAATCTCACAGATGCAATCCAAGCTCTTTTTCTCCCTTTAGCTTAATAGATTTGGCACATAGAAAGACCAATTTTCAGAATCATGGCCAACAATATTTCGCCCCGCCTCACTCTGTTGCAGCTACTTTGTTCTCTGCAGGCATTCTTCCTATCGTTCTCATTAGCCTATCCTCAGCCTTATCCGGTTGTCAACAATTTGATTCCACATTTTTATGCCAAGTCATGTCCCATGGGCGAGCAAATAGTGGGATCAGTAGTACAGAAGGCCGTCATGAAGGAAGCTCGAATGGCAGCGTCTTTACTCAGGCTTCATTTCCATGACTGCTTTGTCAAGGTGATAATCCGCATTATTTTCTTGCTGCAGAGTTATCTAGCTACCATTATTGACTACTCGTGAATTCCTAACAATAAAATGTGTATGATAGGGGTGCGACGCATCGATACTACTGGATAACAGTGGAAGCATTGTGAGTGAGAAGGGATCGGTTCCAAACAAAAACTCTGTTAGAGGATTTGATGTTGTTGATGAGATAAAGAGTGCACTGGAGAAGGAGTGCCCAAAAACTGTATCCTGTGCAGATATTCTTGCCATTTCAGCTCGTGACTCAGTGGTCCTGGTAATATATATATTAATCTCTTAACTAGTCAATATTTCATTCACTCAGAAGAATATGCATATTTGCTTGTACTGGTTTCATAGGCAAGAATATTCTTGCGTAAATAATAGCAGCTAGTGAATTGTAAATCTAACTACCGAGTGAGCCATGTTGTTTATGGATACATAATAATCAGAGTGGAGGCCTGGGATGGGAAGTTCTACTGGGGAGGAGAGACTCGAAGAGTGCAAGTTTGAAGGGATCCAACAACAATATACCAGCGCCCAACTCAACTCTCCAGACTCTCACTACCAAGTTTAAACTACAGGGTCTGCATGAGGTAGACTTGGTGGCTCTTTCAGGTATATATATATATTGCATTTAATTGCACCCTCATAGTTTGTAGTTCATTCAATTCGTTTTGTAGCATCCAATATTAGGTGAAGATTATTAAGTATTGAAATGTAAAAGCAAATGCTAATTACGCAGGGAGTCACACCATCGGCCAGTCTCGATGCACAAGTTTCAGGCAGAGGCTTTACAACCAGAGTGGAAATGGACAGCCAGACTTCACCCTAGACGAGTCTTACTATACTCAGCTCAAATCCGTATGCCCTAAATCAGGAGGAGATAATAATTTGTCCCCATTGGATTTTGTGAGTCCTACAAAGTTCGACAACTACTACTTCAAGAACTTGCTGAGTGGGCATGGACTGTTGAGTACAGACGAAGAATTGTTCACCAAGGGCCAAGGGAAGACAATGGAGATAGTGAAAGCTTATGCAGAAAATGAGGAGCTCTTTCTACAACAGTTTGCAGTATCGATGGTGAAGATGGGGAACATCAAGCCTCTGACAGGCTCCAGGGGAGAAATCAGGGTCAACTGTCGTGCTGTTCTCAGTTGATCACTTGAATTTAATGAATTTCCATCTTTTGCATTGCATTGTGTGACATCCCCGGCTCTCTAGCTACCATCAAAATGGATTAGTAGATAATCCTCCCCTTCGCATTTAGTTGTCATAGGTTGAATAAATTGTCTCCTGTTAATTATTAAATTTCTAATTGGTTTCTAGACGACAGAGGGAAACTTCGACGTCGACTAAATTGCCATGTAAGAAGTGTCTCGAAATAATCAAACGAGAGCGACATATCTGGTTTATCTTAATTTCCAGTCATCAAGTTTTCAAAAGGAAGAGGAGACTGAAGCTTGGAATTTCTTTCACCTGGTATGCATTTCTAATATAAAATTTCGTGACTAAAATTTCACATATGCAACCAGAGCCATACACTTGAAAGTATTCAAAAAACAACATTACATGACAAGTCTTGAATAAGTCGATTCGTGCATACTTTGGCTGTGGTATATAAAGAAAGAATGAACTGATCCATATATCTGTTAATTCACAACTTTTAAACCCCCATCTCCAAAACCGCTCGATGTACAGCCAAATAATGTGGATTTTTTAATTGTTCTATATTTCTGGTTGTTTATAGGTCTCAAAATCCCGCGTTTTATAGCCGAATAAGGACGATTTGGAATTGTACGCTTGGCGTTTTAAATTCCTGCTATCGTTAGGGTACTTCTGGTTAGTGGACTCAGAGATACTGTCTGATTTGAATTGCAAAGATTAAAGTGGTGGTTTTGCATTGAATGTTTAAAAGCATTTAAAATGTTTTTTATGATATGGCGTAGAATCCCTATTCCAAAGTAATATGAATTTTGAAATGAACTCATATTGTTCCATACATTATAGTCCAATTGTCAATTCATGCATTGTCCATTTCATCTATATCATTTGTCCATGTTGTAAAGTAAAACGATGTATGGCATATTTATTAATATATAAAACATATTTAATATCTACTAATTTATAACAAAAATAATGCTTAATGTTTATCTTGGTAGAAAGACATGGATCAAATGGGCATCTCGCTTACTAATTGCTAATGATAATTTTGTGTTGATATGAAGTCATATGTAGTGATAATAATTCTACATGGGCACGGCCTATTTTCGAAAAAGTAATCAAGTGCACATGTTTATTAAACAATTTATCAAATTCATTACTATTACGATAATAGGGAATTCATGTCTATAAGAACTCTTTGAATAAAAGAAATAATGTTTATGGTTTTTAAGTGATTTTTTTTAAATTAAGATAATTAAAAACAATTAAAGATATTATAAAATGTAAATCGTTTGGTTTCTCTAAAGATAATATCATGTTTAAAGTAGTAATATTTGATTTCAATTAAATAAAGAAATTTTAATATGACTAAAATACGAACCACATTTCGTAAGTACAAAAAAATGCCCCCAGATGTGGGTGATAGTAGTCATCTCTTAGCTTGTGTGGGAGTTGGGAGGAGGGTGCCAGCTCCACACCATGTGGATCCCCCTCTAGATACTTCCCATGCACATTAAATCCCTGCACTTAATGAGGTTGAGGCCATTTAATAGCCTGGCCTTTCGACCCTGGCGAAGGAGGTGGCTCAATACTATGGCAATTATGTTGATTCTCTGTGGAATTTTAGCATTGTTGGAAAATGGAAATAGTCCTTTCAGTTCTAGTTATCTCTGGTATTGGGTCGGCTCTGTGTGTTATGCCTGCTACTTTTCTACAAGGAAATTTTGTGAAGGGAATTCTCCGGAAAGGTTCATGCCTAGCTCCTCTATGTGTTGTTGCTTCACAAGGATTTGTTTGCTCTGTACGAGATTGTTAGGTTGGCCCGGTGAAGCAATCATGTCCAGAAGACTGTGAGTTGCCCCTCATCGAGGGAGAGGTGGGCGGGGTCGCTCGGACCGCTTGGGACTTAGAGGCGCGTCGATGGGAAGATATGACAACTCTGTCCCCATGCACCTGAGAAGCATGCTAGAAGATTGGGAGGAAGAGGTGGTTGTTCAGCAGCTCGTCGAGCATCAGGAACTGATACATAGGAAGAATTACTCGAAGGTAAAAAGTATGTTGGCTCAAGCTTTGTTACAATCTCCCGGTGGCCTCACGGAGAGCCAATCCTCTATGTCACCTTCCTCCTATACTCACTCCTCTTCTTCAGGAGGTCATGCTCCTGCACCCGTGCCCTCGCTGTACTAGGAACAGTCGCATGGGAAGGAGCCTCAGCAAGTGCAGGTGATGGAATAAATTGGGAAATCAAGTGTTCAGCAAAGGAAGCATGTGGAACCCTGCAATCCAAAAGGGCCCTCTTCGTTCAACAAGACTGCTCTTCATCCCTCCAAGGACCCCAAATATTTATCCTCCAACTTAGGTACCTACTGTTATCCAATTCTAGAGGAAAAAATAAAAGATGTGACTCCCAGTCACCCTCCTAAGTAATCTTAGGTTCTCTGGTTTTCTCTTTTTTGGTTTTGGCCATGGCTTTCAATAGACGCCATCTGATAATTAGCTGAGTTAGTTTTTTGTTTATGCCAGCTGCTAAGCAGTTCCTCTTGAATTATTTTGTAAAGGACTACTGTATGCCTGAAATCTCAACTATGAGTAGGTTTTTAAACTTTAAATTTTGGTGGCCTGGTTTCCCACACAAGGGCAGGCCAGTGGTCGACAGTCTCTCCCTATTTTGGACTGATAATGGGGGGAAAATTCTCTTCGACCACCTTGAAAACATGTCTCTCATGCTTGTATTTTGTTGTATAGTAATATAATTTTGCTTTGGAACTTACAAAAAAAGTAAAAAAAATGCAATTTTTAAATTTAAAAGTATAAGTGACGTGTAGAGATATGGGATTAGCCCAGATCATGAATGAGCCTCATACTAAAAGAAAAGAGAAACTCTATTAATCTAAATGATGTGATACATGAGAGGGTATTCGTTATAGGAATGAGGAGGCCCATCAAATATCTAAGAATAGTTAGATGATAAGAATTATTACGTTAGCTTATAACTAACGCAAGTTGGATGTGTTGGAAAATACCAACAACAACACTCCCCCCCCCTCATAAACGAAACGTATGTTGATGTATATGTAACTTCGGAATGTATTTCACCTATGTATATTGTACTCCTATACAGATACATTATTATTCCTCTATACGGAAGTGTCGTCATTTGTATTGACAAGTGTCGCAAGCGTCGTAACTTGCAAGTGATGGGTTATTAGACCACCAAGTGTGGGGTCAGCCGTGATTAGTATTACCATGTGTTATTAGACTAAGTTAGACAAGTCGGCCCTGCTAGTTTATTAGGTAGGTCAAGTCAAGTATAAATAAAGTGCGGGAGGCACTCTATTTGATCATCTCATTATTCACTTCTACACTACTCGAAAAGTGGCGCACTAGTGGAGGAGGAGGTTCAGCTGCTAGGAGGACTATCTCTGTGTACTTTGGTTGTATCATTGCTCTTTCTATCTCTGAGGAAGTTGTGGGGTTTTTCACCTTTATGGTTTTCCCAGTGAAACTCTGTGTGTCTATTGTCTCATGTGATTGCTTGGTGTGATTGATATGCATTTTTATACTTGATATGCTATACATGCAATTCTCTTAGTAAAGATCCTAGAGTATATTGAATTAATTCTCAAAAATTAACATGGTATCAAAGCTAACCTGAGAAGAAGACACTATGCAGTTGCGGAAACTAGGGTTTCTTGTTTATTGGGTTTCTCTCCACATATCTTGAAAGGAAGTAGGGTATTTTGACTCTCCTCAGCAAGGTGCATCTTTCTGTCCAATCATAACTCAATTCTGGGCACTTTCATTTTTTGCCCTAAAAATTAGGGTTTCCACAAAAATATGAATTTCTGAAATTTGAGGACATAGATGGAAGATCCTTGGAAAAATCTAAGTTTAGAGCTTTGGATCGATATTTGTGGTTGGGTGAAGCTCCGAGAAACTCAAACCCTAATTCAGGGTCCTCCCTAGTGAATCCAGGAGATTGAAAAGCATTTCTGAAAAGTGAATCTTTGCAGTTTTCAATTTATGAGTATACCAAGATGATCAAATCATCAAGGTGCATCTTTCTGTCCTTTCATAAAGTTTAAATTCACATTTTGAATTTTTAGGGTTTCTCTGACAAACCCTAATCCAGCACCAGATCCTGATTTCTGCAAATCAAGTGGTAAGACCTAAATCTTTTCTATTTCCATTTGAAGTACTCTTTAAGATGTCTCACCACACTAAGCTTGAGGATAAGCTTGAAGGGGCAGATAACTTCCGAGCATGGAAGTATAGGATTGGGTTAATCCTGGAAGAAAATGAATTGGAAACCTACATAAGATCTAAGGTCCCTGTCCCAGAGGAAGAAGAGGCTAAGGCCTTACATAAGAAGAACTTGGTCAAGGCAAAGAGGATCATTTTTGATTCTATCAAAGACCATCTCATACCACATGTGTCATCTCTAAAGACACCCAAGGAGATGTTTGATTCCCTAACCAAGCTATTTGAAGGGAAGAACATAAATCGGAAGATGACTCTGCAGAACCAATTGAAAGGGGTAAAGCTTCAGAATGGAGAGACCATTCAATCTTATTTCTCTAACGTATCTCAAATCAAGGAACAACTTGAAGTTGTGGATGAAGTAGTGGACAATGGTGAAGTTTTCATGACCACATTGAATGGCCTACCTAGGTCATGGGACTCCTTCATCCAAGGAATCTGTGCAAGAAGGAAGTTGATCTCATTTAGTAGACTATGGGAGGAATGCTCACAAGAATAAGCAAGGCTTGTGGCTCGAGAATAAAAGATGGGAAATGAATATCAGGCTCTCACATCACACACCAAGAAAGGAAGGTCAAAGAGGGAGCATTCTCATACCAAGAAATATTCACACCACCATCAACATAAAGATAAGAAAGATCTCAGATGCTTCACATGTAATGATAAGGGACACTTTGCTTCAAATTGTCCTAAGAACAAAAAGAACAACAACAACAACTTCAACAAAAGGAAGAATAACAACAAGAAGATGTATCATGCTCATGCTGCCAAGGATGATGAACCTCCCAAGAAGAAGGCTAGAGAAGAAAGTGATGACTCATCTAGTGAAGATGAATATGTTCTAATCTCTGCTCTCACGGGTACTATCTCTCATGGATGTAATGATTGGATTATTGATAGTGGGGCTTCCAAACACATGACTGGGTTTAAAGAATCTTTTGCAAATCTATCTGAACATGAGTCACCCCATAAGGTGAAACTTGGGGATGACTATCAATATCCTATCAGAGGAAGTGGTGAAGCCTCCTACAACCTAGACTCTGGGAAGTCTTTGAAGATGAAAGATGTTCTATATGTACCTGGGTTCAAGAAGAACCTACTCTCCATATCTGCATTGGATGCAAAAGGCATGAGGGTTGCATTTGTAGATGGCCAAGTCCTAATGTGGCCAAAGGGTAAAACTATAGATGATGTAGTAGTGACTGGAGAGCAAGAGGGAAGATTGTACAAATTGAAGGGACAAATTGAACATGCTATGGTACATGAATCCATGGAGCCAAGTGAACTTTGGCATAGAAGGCTTGCACATATTCACTATAGAGCACTACCAATTGCAAGTAAAGCTATAGAGGGTCTTCCTGAAATCAAGACAAAGCATGAAGGTGTTTGCAAAGGATGTGCAAAAGGAAAGAACATTAAGAAGGCATTTCCAAGCAGTGAAAGCAAAGCTAAAGGAATCTTGGAAATTATCCACTCCAATGTATGCGGTCTGATGTCATCCAGTTCTCTGAGTGGGTATGTATACTATGTCTCCTTCATTGATGATTTCTCTGGGAAGACTTGGGTTTATTTCTTGAAGAACAAAGATGAAGTGTTTGATAAGTTCAAGGAATTCAAAGCCTTGATGGAAAATCAAACTGATAAGAAGATCAAGACCTTTAGATCCGATAATGGCAGAGAATTCACTTCAGGTGATTTCAAGAAGCTATGCAGTGATTCAGGGATTAAGAGGGAGTTGACTACTCCCTACAATCCACAACAGAATGGGATTGCAAAAAGAAAGAATAGAACAATCATGGAAACGGCATGGGCAATGCTACATGACCAGGATCTGCCTATGCATCTATGGGCAGAAGCAGCTAGGACAGTTGTATATGTGCAGAACATAATACATCACAAGATATTGGACAACAAGACACCAGAAGAGGTATTCTCTGGTAAGAAACCTGAAGTCATCCATCTTAGAATATTTGGTTGCTCAGCATGCACTCATGTTCCAAAGGAAAAGAGGACAAAGCTAGATCCTTCAGGAAAGAAGGGTATCTTTGTGGGGTACAGTGAAAGCTCGAAGGCTTACAGAATATACTTTCCAGGGTTCAAAAAGATTGATGTTAGCAGGGATGTAACATTTGATGAAGACTCAGCTTTCATCAAGTCAAGGAAGGCACTTGTTGAAGATCATGAAGAACCAAAGGAAACCAGATTTCAAGACACCACCATGAATGAAGCAATTCCAGAAGCAGATCGTGAAGTTGAAGATCCACAAATACTTGTAGATCCACCCCGTAAGAAGAAGTCTCACAAGAGGAAACCTGCATGGGCTAGAGAGCTCATTCAAGATGTAGAAAGGTATGGCATTCCAGAAGAAGAACACTAAGCAAGGAAGAAAACTAGATCTCATACCAGCTATGTTGCCTTACTCTGTGACAATATGAACAAAGAACCTTCCAGTTATGAAGAAGCAATGGAAAAGAAAGAATGGAAGGATGCCATGGTCAACGAATACCTGTCGATCATGAAGAATGATGTTTGAGATGTGGTCCCAAGACCTGAAGGGAAGTCTGTGGTGACTTCCAAGTGGATCTGCAAGATCAAGCATGCTGCAGATGGCACCATAGAGAAATACAAAGTGAGATTTGTAGCTCGTGGCTTCTCCTAGAAAGAAGGGATTGATTATGAAGAGAATTTTTCTCATATGGCCAGATACACTTCCATTATAACAGTACTTTATCTGGATGCAGTGATGAAATGGAAGATACACCAAATGGATGTCAAGACAGCTTTCTTGAATGGTGTAGTCGAGGAGGAATTGTATGTGGAATAGCCACTTGGTTTTGAGACACATGACAGAGAGTCATATGTGTGCAGGTTAAAGAAAGCCTTGTATGGCATGAAGCAAGCTCCTAGAACTTGGTATGGTAGGATAGACAACTTTCAATCTAGTTTGGGCTTTACTAGTAAAGCGGATTCCAACCTTTACTACAAGATTGAGGAAGGCAATCCTATGATACTACTTATGTATGTGGATGACCTGTTTGTTATAGGTGAGGATAGATTGATTGTCGATACCAAGAGGAAGCTTGCTGCTGAGTTCAAGATGAAGGACTTGGGGATGATGCACTATTTTCTAGGCATGGAGGTGCGGTAGAGTGCAGATGGGATCTTCCTTGGACAAGGGAAGTATGCAGTAGAGATCCTGAAGAGGTTTGGGATGATGGACTGCAAGGCCATGGCCACACCTATGGCATCGAACCTGAAGCTTCTGTGTGATGCTTCATCTGATTCGGTTGATGTCACGATGTATCGTCAGATGATTGGGTCCTTGATGTACCTGACAAACACGAGACTAGATATTTGCTTTGCGGTGAACACATTGAGCCATTTTTTGACGAATCCCAGAGGTGTTCACCTAGTTGCTGTAAGGGTTATGTTGATTCGGACTGGGAAGGAAGTGCTACAGATAGGAAGAGCACTTCTGGGTGCTGCTTCAGTATGGGATCAGGTGTAATCTCTTGGTTTAGCAGGAAGCAATCCTGTGTAGCACTGAGTATAGTCGAAGCAGAGTATGTTGCAGCTTGTTCGGCTAGTTGTGAGGCAGTATGGCTCCGGAAGCTACTGTCTGAGTTATTTGATCTCCCGCTGGAGGCTACTGGTATCTTTTGTGATAACTAGATTTGTGTGAAGCTGTCTGAGAACCTGGTGTTCCATGACAAGTTGAATCACATTGAGATCAAATATCACTATATCAGGGATATGGTGCAGAGAGGAGCAGTAAAGCTCCTGTATGTTGCGGTAGATGAGCAGGTTGTAGATGCCGTTGACGAAACCACTAGCCAAAGTGAAGTTTGAGTACTTCAGAGAGAGGCTTGGTGTTATTCATATTAACGACACTTCGAGGAAGAAGTGATGGACACATTTGTAGAATCCATTCCAAGCATGGTGAGAGTAGGATCCTTCCCATGGCTGTGGATGTAAGCGCTGGATGATGAGCATCAGGACGATGCTCCAATTACTGCTATGTATATGCATCATGTTGGATGTTGGATATGATCAGTTGGACCATGTGTATGTATATGCATCATGTTGGATGCTTGATATGATCAGTTGGATCATGTATATGTATATGCATCATGTTGGATGCTTGATATGATTAGTTGGATCATGTATGTTGATATGTATCGGGTGGATACATTGTATGATCAGGTAGATCATGTATGTTTATATGTATCAAGTGGATACATTGTATGATCAGGTAGATCATGTATGTTGATATGTATCAGGTGGATACATTGTATGATCAGGTAGGTCATGTATGTTGATATGTATTAGGTGGATACATTGTATGATCAGGTAGATCATATATGTTGATATGTATCAGGTGGATACATTGTATGATCAGGTAGATCATGTATGATGATATGTATCAAGTGGATACATGGTATGCATTGATGATCAGGATGATCATACTATGATGGCATGCATCAGGTAGATGCTTTGACATGATAAAGTGGATCATGTGTGATGATTCTGAAGACAACAGATGCACAGAGCCTTTCCGACATGGTGGTAGATGTGTTCTCCCATGTGCGTTGATGTAAGTGCAGAGCCTTTCTGACATGGTGGGAGATGTGTTCTCCCATGTGCGTTGATGTAAGTGCAAGGCCTTTCCGACATGGTGGTAGATGTGTTCTCCCATGTGCATTGATGTAAGTGCAGAGCCTTTTCGACATGGTGATAGATGTGTTCTCCCATGTGCGTTGATGTAAGTGCAGAGCCTTTCTGACATGGTGGTAGATGTGTTCTCCCATGTGCATTGATGTAAGTGCAGAGCCTTTCCGACATGGTGGTAGATGTGTTCTCCCATGTGCATTGATGTGAGTGCTGAGCCCTTCCCGGATGGTTGAAGTGTGTCTTCCCATGTCGGTGAGTGTAAGTGTTGTATTGTGTGCATCTGGACTGTGCTTCATAGACGATGTTATGATCAATATGATCATGAGTATCAGGATGATACTATGTGGCCATGGACAGGTTGTGCAGTGGCATGTAAAAGGTCCTGGGAGATCCGATAGGTTGAGCAGTGTGCTCGTAATCAGTCCTGGGATGCTCTTTCTAGGTTTTGTTTACTCATGTAATAAGTCCTGAAGATTCCACAGTATGGCCAGTGATGATGAAGACCTGTAGGTGGTCGTCCTACATCCAGTATGAATGAGGAATGGCTTTGTAGAACTTCCTATGATGAGTAGATCGGAGATTGATTGAGATAGCAGCAACAGTGACGATGACGATGATCCAATGACGATGATCCAGAGAAGAAGACTTGTGCTAGCAGATTTGTGTTGAGAAATACCTTCCTAGTTAAGAGGGAGTGTTGATGTATATGTAACTTCTGAATGTATTTCACCTATGTATATTGTACTCCTATATAGATGTTATTATTCCTCTATACGGAAGTGTCGTCATTTGTATTGACAAGTGTCGGAAGTGTCGTAACTTGCAAGTGATGGGTTATTAGACCACCAAGTGTGGGGTTGGCCCTGATTAGTATTACCATGGGTTATTAGGTTGAGTTAGACAAGTCGTCCCTGCTAGTTTATTAGGCAGGTCAAGTCATGTATAAATAGAGTGCGGGAGGCACTCTATTTGATCATCTCATTATTCACTTCTACACTACTCGGAAAGTGGCGCACTAGTGGAGGAGGAGGTTCATCTGTGTACTTTGGTTGTATCATTGCTCTTTCTATCTCTGAGGAAGTTGTGGGGTTTTTCACCTTTATGGTTTTCCCCAGTGAAACTCTATGTGTCTATTGTCTCATGTGATTGCTTGGTGTTATTGATATGCATTGTTATACTTGATATGTTGTACATGTTATTCTCTCAGTAAAGATCCTAGAATATATTGAATTAATGCTCAAAAATTAACAACGTAGGGAGGAAACAAAAGAAATCAAAAATGGGTCCCGACAATGAGACATGATAAGGTACCCATGTACAAACTCTCATAAGCAGAGTAAAACATACAAACCCATAGGATAAAAACTCCTCTCCAAAAGAGAGTCAATCACCAATTTTGGAAAAGGCTGTGGAGTTGAAACTGAAGAATATCTCACACTAATGCAACAAATGGCTAGATCAAGAGAACTGTGGAGATTGAAAGATCCAATCACGAAGTAGACCGGAACTCTAAAGAAGATGACCAAGTAACCTCAAAAAACATAGTTGAATTCTGAAGCAAAAATGGATCAGTTCAAGAGGCATAAGACTGGAAAACACTAACAACAACAAAATGAATGCTCCAGACAAATAGGTGTTGGTTAGAAACCACATTAAAGGCTTCAAATAGAAGCTAACACGATCAACCATCAAAATATCTATGAGGCGTGTGGACACTAAAATATCCAAACAAGAAGTATGGTAAAAAGACTAAAGAGAGCCAGGAAATACCACACTATCAATTTGTTGTCAACTCCATCAAAGATACATGTAGAAATCCAAGAAGCAAATTTCGAACTCTTGAGTATTGAATGCACATTCCAAATTACTGAGACAACGAGAGCTAAATGCACACCCCCAAAATATATTGATCCTCTAGAATGAATACCTAAGAGATCCATGATGAGGTACTCTTTTACAATCGAGAAAACATCATATGTTGAGTGTCCCTATGGACACCAATCCATCTCATCAAACTACATAGGACGCTAGCCACTATAACTGTTGAGTCAATATAGGAATCGATGTACAAGTTTCACTCTAAGGACGCTTGATCTCGATAACAATGGTGAATAAAAAATCACCACATGAAGCAATACATACCCCCCCCCCACAATGTTGAACTAAGTGGAAAAGATGACAACAATGGATGTCACAGGTAATTGAGAAAGTATGGAGATACGAGCTAAAGGTGGCAAAGATGCAAAACAAACTAAGCAATAAACACTCAAAAGTGGTGAGCTTCAAGACACTACAAAAAAAGGAAGTACACGAGTGGCATAAAATCCACTACACAAAGGTACAGAATGAGAGGTGCCATTAATCATCGTGGGCAACAATCTGGGATATGGGTCCTGACAAACAAGGCCATGTTAGCTACCCATTTGCAATAGAGAAATCACAATATATTTAATGAGTCGATGAGAAAAAACAAATATCTCAAAAAACCAAATTTAAGTTACTAAAGCCTCAAACAATATGGAAAATGGATATTTCACACAAAAGTTATGGAAAAGATAATGCCAATAACCTTTTACAATAATAAATTATCAAAACAAACTTTTTCCAAAATAATTCCTTTATAATACAAACTCTTCACATTAATTTGGAAAAAAAAATGTCAAAATGTCCCCTAAACTCAATCTTCACACGCTTAAGGATTTTGTTTGATTGGCCAAACATAATAGCCTATGGATTTTAACCTCCTTCAAACACAAAAACATGTGCCAAAAGGTTTGTTGCTCTTGTCCCATCAAGAAAAATTATCCCACACACTTAGATCTCAATCATAATGGAGATAGGCTACCAAACAAAGCTTTCACACGAAACATCTTGAGCCACCAAGCGGAGTGTGATCTACTCTCCGACAAAGCCACGATCTAAAAAAAAACGACGATCTGCACAACCAGATCTGAGGTCGTTGTTTGAGTCTTCTTGAGGTACCAACGCAAAGCCAACACACATAGAAAAGAGTGCAATAAACTCTAGAGCCATGGAAAAGGATAGAATTGTTAAATGGGGTACTGTCTCATGGATCTGTGTGAGAGGAATGATCTAAATATGCATCCAATATATGAAGCTTAATACAAATAAAAGCTATATGATTTTGGTGTGGTGAAATCCCATGTCCTTATAGAATTCCCAACCAAATGGATCTGTGACCACGCTTTGAAAAAGCTTCCCCACGGCTCCAATGGACAGGAGAATGAAGGCTATGATTTGGTTCAGTCTGTTGTGACAACTACACTCTCAAATTGCAACACAAGGCGTTATGGGACAAACTCCAATCCAACAACAACACCTAAGGAGAAAAAAATAGAGCTTGCCCAGTCGAAGATCCTCCTCAGACCATAGTAGCATAATTTGAGTACGAATACGAATATGAATACGATTCGATACGAAAAAAATATGTATTGAAAAATTATAGTACAAATAAAATACGAAGGTAGCTTGTTTATATATAATTCTTTTAATCAAATATACACAAACATACCATAAATATACATAGACATTTATATAATAAAATTTAACGTATATTTAAAAAACAAAATATAAAATATCAACCTGTGATATGGAAGTGCGAGATAGACTTGGGATATGGAAGTGTGAGATACTAAACAACAAGTTATTAATAATTATTTTAATAAGAAATGATGAAATTGAATGGTATATTTGTTTTATAATGTTTAAATAATTAAAGTTTTTTTTTTAGATTTGTTTTCAAAATTTAATCATCCACTAGTAAGAATCTGTATTTGTATTACACCTACACCCAATACTCAACAAATTTGAATTTGTTTTGAATTTCCATACAGGAAGTATTGAATACGAATGAATTATGCTACTATGCCTTGGACTACAGAGGGAAGCAATGATCTTGATGTAGAGGAGGTGATCCCATGTGACAGGAAAATAAATAGTGCCACAGGAGGCGAGCCCACATTTCTATGTCATACCCACGAACCATAAATAAATAAAAATGTCTTAAAACCAAGCACGGATCTGCTGGTATGAAATATTTTTTACACAAAAGGCCATGATCTGGAACTAGATCGCTCAGATCAAAATTCCACTAAGGGTGAATAAATTCAATTTAATCATGTGAGTGTTGGACTGAATCCACTAATGAATGAGAGGCCCACACAAGTCTAAGACAATGATCTGTGGTTGTGTGCCAAAGGCCGATCTAACAAGAGTTCTTCATCCTTAAGATACATATGCCTTATATCCATATCTTCATCATTCCTTAGTTTGTATCCAATGATAACTAGATATAACTAAATATAGACTAAAATAGATGGAAATTAAAAAGTGAGTAGAATCAATAGAGTTTAAACTAAACAGACTGGTCATCATCAAAAATGGAAATCATCTTGAAAGAAAGTTGGCTTATAAGCATTTTCTGCAAGTTCGATTCCATAGGTATCTTTGGAAATGATTTTGAGATTGACATCCAATCTTCCAATTTGAGCATGAATATCATCCAATTACATCAAGATTTCATTATTAGCTTCATTTACTCTAGTAGATAATTTCCCATTAGAGACTTCATTTTCCAATACAGAGCCACAATTTTCAAGTATTTGGTGTCCCTAGCATGCGAGGTTCCTGCATCTAGGACCCAGGGGCGCATATCAATATTGACCTCTTCATTATGGAGTAAACCTCTTTTCACACTCAGCCTATCCCCGGCCTAAGAAATATCATATTGGATATGCTCTAGACTATGCCTCCAATACGCTATAGCTAAATACATTGCCTCCTACATGACTCAGTATTGAGAGTATCTCCCTCTACCTTTGCAACCATGACACTCCCTACCTCTTCTAGTCATAATTATGAATCCTAGTGATCCGTAAACTATCGTGGATACACCACTAGAATAGTTCATCACAACAGATCTTACAACTTAGTTCTTATTTCATTATCTTATTTTTACTAAATACCAAATAACTAGGACTGAAACAAGAATAACTAGAGAAAATAAGTACACAATCCACACAATAAGACAATATATACCATGGAAAAACCCACTATGGGGAAAAACCCAGCCACAAATGAGGACTTTTCCTTTCTCTTTATGTCAAATTGCAAATACAAAGGAAATGGTACTCTCTATGAAGTTACCTATGAATCTGTGGCCAGAATGGCTAATACATGATCTCCCATATCCTTCGTTCTTCTCTAACATCCACTCCCATTCTTTTGCTCATTTATGGAACAATACAATACATCAAAAGAATGGAACCCCCTTCTTCTCCTAGTGGCCCGGTATTTAACATAGCCCAATAGTCGTCTAGAGTTACTTTTAGGGCTTATTTTTGCATTCCTCAACTCCCAATTACGGTTAGAGTTTTAGTACTTCTAGAATTTTATTGAAGGTCCACAAGTGACTATCTCCATATGTGTGAAAAATGAGAGCTGACGTGGAATCCACTCAGTACCACGGTAGTCAATTGGATAGGTCAACTTGCAAGAGGCATAACTCCTTCATACAGACTCTGTTTCAGGTGATGTTTGGACCGTTAGAAAGGTAACAATGTGTATAATATGGAATCTTGGTCGAAAATAAGGTTTCATAAAAAAAAGTGTCATTTGAGCCCTAAAAATGGCCTAAAAATTTTACAAACTGTTTTTTGACCCCAAATTTGAAAAGTAAGACCTACCCCTAAAATGTGCCCTACAAGCCATTTCATCCAATCTTCCGACCTCAAAAGATTCAAGTAGGTGAAAAATTATATATTGATCCATTTCAAATCACACCTCCCCATTTTGAGAGGATTTTGGTCCCCAAAATATTTTACTGAATGAGGTGAGGAAAATTTTCCTCTACCTTCTCCGTGGAGTACCATTTAGCCTTGCCTAGAAATTGTCCTTTCAATCCTACTTGCAAGAGTTCACATTGTCCCCGCCTATAGTTCTAGACTTCTGCATCAAAGTTGTGTCTTCTTCTAACTTTTCTTGAGCCTCTGGTGCTAATTCCTCTACATAAGGTAAGACCTGCTCAGGCTCTTGACCCAACATGGAAGGTTCATAGACTTTCAGATTCTCCACATTCACTATAGAGTAAATGCACATGTATGGCGGTATATTGAGTTTGTAGGAATTACCTCCCACCTTCTCCAATACCTCAAAAGGGCCATACCTCAGATACCTAATCTTCTTACTAGGACCCCTGAAATCTTTACGTGTTCAAGTGTAACCACACTCTATCTCCCACCTTGAATGTTTTCTCAACCATGTGTTGATCATGTCTTTCCTTGTACTTTTCTTGTGACTTCGTCAGTGCCTCATGTACTTGTAAATGGATCTACCTAATCTTATCATTGAATTTTTCAGCTTGTACTTCTTCACCTATGGTGTCTTCCCTCACTCCCCCTTTTTGTCCATAGACAACATCTAGAGGTGAAGGTGCAAGTATCCAAAACAAGTTTCAAAATGGGACCTCCCATTAGAAGTGTGGGCTTATTTATTATAAGAGTGTTAGATGTAGATTACATTTTCATCCCAAGTATTCATATGCTTCTGATGCTTCTTCTGTGCTAGATGTAGATCACTAGTAATGTCTATCTGTCTGTCTGTGGATGGAATGTTGTATATCTCTTCAACTTAGTGTCCATCTTTTCCCAAAGTGTAGTCCAAAATGTACTGAGAAATATGGTATCCCTATCTAAGATGATGCTCCTTGGTATCCCAAATTCCACCTAGGCCTATTCAAAGAACATGTTTGTTGCTTCGTGTCCTTTGACGGTCTTTTTACAAGGCATAAGATTGCACATCTTGTTGAATCTGTCAACTACCACAAATAAATAGCCTTGTAATTTCCTAGTGGTTGGAAGAGCACCCACAAAATTCATGGATATGCTCTCTCATAGTCTCATAGGAACAAGTAAGGGATGGTATATACCTTGATTCCTATTGTTGGGCTTGGTTGTACAACAAAGTATGCATCCTAGATAAATCAAGCTACATATTCTTTCATTTTAGTCCAGTAAACGTATCTCTGTAAGTTTGCAAATATCTTCCTTGCACCAAAATTCCCTACAAATTTGGAGGTGTGTGCCTTTCTAATAAGTTGCAATATCTCTTCTTTAGGAACACGGAGCTTTTCCATCTTGTAGAGTAAATCATCCTAGAGATGATAATCAACTTTGTTGTCACCTTCTTCTACATGGAAATGACCTTGCAGTTGTTGAAATACCTCCTTGAAGTCATCATATTCTATGTACTCCTCCTTGTATGCATCATGGGTAAAATATTCCATGTGCATAAGAGTTCCCAAAGCTGTAATATTGGATGTAGGTGGCATTGAGAGAATGTCTACCAAATTGTTTGTACTTTTATTCTTATACTTGATGACTAGATGGAATTGTTGTAAGAATCCAATCCACTTATAAAGTTTGGTTTGTTGTAGCTTACTCTGGGCCTACAAATACTACAGTGGTTGGTGATCAATGTGAATGATTGTCTCCTTTCCCATCATATAGTGCTTCCACTTCTTAAAAGCTTGAACTAGGTCATAGAGTTCCTTATCGTAGGTAGTGTATTTTGGGACTCCCCGGTGAAACATTTCATAATGATAGCTTATCAACCTTTCTCCTTGCATTAGAATTGCTTCCGTGGCATACCCACTTGCATATGTCTCCACTTCAAAAGGATTCTACAAATTAGGCAATGTAATAGCTAGTGCCTGACTGATCTTCTGCTTGAGCTCTTCAAAGGATTTGTGTTGATTCTTCCCCCACTAAAACCCATTTATGCTGGTTATTATGGCATGGAGGGGTGCAGCCATAGCCGAAAAGGGAACTATGAAATTCTAAAGATATGTTTATATTCCCAAAAAGATCCTAACTTCAAATGACATTCGTAGGAGCAGGACACTTAGTGATGGCCTCCATCTTTGCAGGATCAATCTTGAGTTCTCCTACACCAATCACATACCGCAAATACACTAAGGACTACTAGGCAAACTCAAATTTCTTCTAATTAGCCAGCAACTAGTGTTTTTTCAGAATCTCTAACACCTACTTGAGATGTGAGATGTGCTCTTTCCAGGTATCACTATAAACCAATATTTCATCTAGATATACTATAACAAACGAATATAATAATTTAGGGCATAATACGCCATTCATTAATCACTTAAATGTAGATGGTGCATTGTATAAACCAAATGGAATTACTAACCATTCATATAGACCTTTCCTAGTATTGAATTTGTTCTTCCAAGTGTCTTCTTCCTTCACTCGCACCTGATGATATCCCTATTTGAGATCCAAATTGGTGAAGTACTTGGCATCATGCAATAGGTCCAATAGATAATTGATCCTGGAAAGAGGGTATTTATTCTTGAGTATGATCTTATTCAATGCTATGTAGTCAATGCATGTATCCTACAAGTCCCATCCATATTGGGTATTATGATGATAGGTGACCCACAACGTGAGGTGCTTGGTTGTATCACGCCTTTCTCCAATAATTGTTGCAACTACTTCTTCACTTCAATTGCTTCTATGATAGACTGTCTTTACAGTCCGATGTTTGACAATGGAGAATCCAACAATAATTGTATTTGGTGCTTCACCTCCCTCTTAGAAAGTATCCCTGTAGGATTTTAGAACACTTCTATGTATGTCTACAAAAGGCTCTCCAATTGATTTTTCTACTATTTTGTACATCACTTCAGGGATTCCTTCACTTTTACCAATTCACCTTCTTGTTGATTTTGTCTTAAGAAAAACAATACAAGCTTCCTACTTGAACTAATCAACTTTTTCACTTGGTTGGCACTTACAAGAGAGATATTCGATTTACTTGTGCGCATTGATGATGAAGAATTTCTCATCATTGATCAAGCGGTATTGGCTGGATATCCTCATGAATATTGCATCCTTCATATACATGTAGGGTATTCCAAACACTACATCACAAAAATCCAAGGGTACTACATCTACCTCCACTTCAACATACTATGCACTTATGGAAAACTTGATCTTTCACTATTTCTTGACTCTAATTTATGCATCCTTATTTAACCCTCCTAATGGGTAGGGACTAGGATGATCATGTACTTCCAATCCAATATTTTCTACCATGTCCTATGCTATGAGGTTTTCCTACGAATGGGAATCGAATAGAGCATTGATCTTGGTCTTCTTGACCTGGATCTTGATATAGAAGAGTTTCCTCATCTCTTTCTCTTCCTTTGGGTGAAGGATACTCAGATTCACTTCCTTTTGCACTGTGGTATAGATAATATTTTCATCCACAGTCAAGCATCTTTCTAACTCCTTGCTTGAATCTACGGATAGAAGGCTCTTCGGCTTGGCATCCTTCTTGCGGTTCTTGGGGTTCAACTCTAGATACAGCTTCCAACACTTTAATTTAGTGTGACCATTGATATCACAATGCTTACAATGTTTTTTCAAACCCTTGCACTGATGTGCCATGGTTTTAGTCTTATTCTCCTTTCCCTTACACTTATTCTTCCCCTCCTTGGTAGCATCTTGGCTCTCTTTCTATTTGGAACCACTTGCGTGTCCTTTATTTTGTCCTATGTTTTCCAGTTATTGTTCTTGTACACATGCTTCATCAATTGACCTAGGCTTGAAGAGAATCCCTTGTCTTTGTATGTGAATATGTAATCCCCCTATATACTTGAGGAGTACATCTAGGTTCTTGGGTGATATACCAAGCATGATAGCCATCTTCCTAAACTCGCCGGTGTATTCTTGCACACTCTGCCCCTACCTTTGCCTGAAGTAATTCCAACGTGTCCATTGGTCCTCTACATATCTAATAGGGTGGAACTGGGACTCAATGAGGGTTTTAAATTCTTTCCACTTAGTTACTAGTGGATCATCCTCCATCCTAAGTGCTTTTGTGCATCTTTCCCACCAGGTTAATCCATGGCCCTCTAACTATAATTGAGAAAATGAGATCTTTTGATCCTCATCTATTTTATGGATGTTAAAATAAGCCTCCAACTACTTTAACTAATGATTCAGTTTCAGAGCATCGATATCACCTTGACACGGCTTGATGTTGATGTTTGCTTCCATCTTGAAGAGAGACTAGGAAGGAATATTGGTACTAAAACTTGACTTCTCTCTCTCGGGCTCTCTCGTTGACTCATTTTTTGGATCACTTTTATCTTTCGATTTCCCTCAAATCCAAAATCTAAGTTAGAGCCTCCAAAATTCCTTAAAGTTTCGAACTTTCTCTATAGAGCCGCCATGAGGATTGACATCTTGCATGAAATATCAACGAATTGTATTTTTAGTGTTGAAAATTACTACTCATTATCGTCTGTTGCTCCTTGAACATACTCATCCGCCATGGATAGGGTTTGAAGATTTTTTTTCCAACTACTGGATCTTGTGATTACCCACAAAACCCAATTAAAAATTACTATGATACCAATATGATCCGTAAACTACCATGGATATTCTATTGAAATAGTTCATCACAACAAATCTTACAACTTAGTTCTTATTTCATTATCTTATTTTTAATGAATGCCAAATAAACAGAACTAAAACAAGAATAAATAAAGAAAATAAGTACACAATCCACACAATAACACAAGATATACCCTGAGAAAACCCACTATGAGGAAAAAAACAGCCACAAATGAGGACTATGCCTTGCTCTTTATGTCAAATTGCAAATACAAAGGAAATGGTACTCGCTATGAAGTTACCTATGACTTTGTGTCCAAAATGGATAATACAGGATCTTCTATCTCCTTTGTTATGCTCTAACATCCACTCCCATGGTTTTTATCAACCATCTAACAATACAATACATCAAAAGAATGGAACCCCCTTCCTCTCCTAGTGGCTCGGTATTTAACATAGCATGATAGTCGTGTAGGGTTACTTTTAGGGTTTCTTTTTGCATGTGTAAAATCCCAATTAGGGTTAGGGTTTTGGTCCTTCTAGAATTTTCTTGAAGGTCCACACATGACTAGCTCCACATGTGTGAAAAATAAGAGCTGACATGGAATCCACTCGATACCACGGTGTTCAACTCAATAGGTCAACTTACGCGAGGCACAACTCCTTCATATGAACTCTATTTGAGGCAATTCTTGGACCATTGGAAAGGTCTCAGTTTGAGGCAATTCTTGAACCTCAAAATGGCCTTGGAATTTTTCAGATGATTTTTTAACCCAAAATCTGAAAAGTAATACCTTCCCCTAAAATGACCCCTACAATCCAATTCATCCAATCTTCTGACTATGAAGCTCCAAGTAGGTGACAAATTATATATTGATCCATTTCAGATCACCTAGGTTCAAGAGGCCACTTGAGAGATGAAAATTATAGGAGATTTGAGGGGACCAAAAGGAAAATTTTGGAGGCAAGAAGAGAGACTCCCACTGAAGCATCAAAATGGAGGGATCAAACCAATTCAATATCATTTTTTTTTGGGCCAAATAAGATATTAAACCAAAACAACTGGAAAATCCAAACCTATCAGTGGTGTAAAGAAGGTACCAAATACGAAGAGAAAGAACTAGTGCAAGCCATGGTCTTGGGGAGGTTGAAACTTAAAACAGGTGCCTAAAACAAAGAAAAGATATCACTAAAACAAGGAAGCAGGTCCCTTCCTTATCCTACACTTTTGCTCCAACTGAACAAAAATGAAGGATTGTGAGGCTATCATACCTCTATGTCGAGCCCTCATTCTCTTGGTTTTCATCCACTAATATATCCCTAAAAGCATGGTAACACAGAAGGCTCTCGTACTTTGCCTTCCTCTATTGTCATAAGTCCCCTCCTATCCTAAAATCATTCCATAAATGGTTGCATGATAGATACATTTCCCAACGATACCACCTGGCTCCATGCATGTCACAATTTCATGTCATCAAATGACTCCCATAATGTGCGTTGACCAATTATTGGACCTTTCTCCCCTTCTTAACACCCCATTCAGGGACCTTTATTATTTAATATGAAGGCCAAATCCCTTCTCCCTTACTTTGAATATAGTGACATTGGAAAATAATTCAGTTAATTTATTTTTATTTAGGTGTTATAAGAATTTTTTTTCATAATTTTTTGCAGTAGACATTTTTTTTGTTTGCTCAAACTCCCTCACTTAGAGGGAGTGGCCTTTGGTTTGAGAAACCATGACCCAAGGGCATCTATTCTATCAAAATCATGTAAGTATCACACCCATCCTGGACCACACTAGCCATCAACTTGGTTGGATTTTGGGGTGTCTCCTCCCAACTAGTTCACCCCCAAGGGGAATTGAACCCGGGTCGCCTTGCTGACGAGACCCACACCTTAACCAAATGAGCTAGCGAGAATTGACTTATACACTAGACATTGAACAAAATAAAACATTATATTTTAAGAGAAAATGCCATTATACATCTATTATAAAATTATATGAATTCCAAAATCAAAGATTAACTACAAAGACCTTATGAAAAACATGTTGATTTTAAACCTGCATTGTTGAGATAAGTGGTAATTTGCATTGCAATAGAAGAATTCGGATTCAGTGTTGGTTGAAAATGTATTATTTGTATGAGATAAACAAATATTTTTATTAAATTCCATTGCTTATATGGCTCACTCACAACCAACTTTGTTAAAAGGCTTATCATGATATAAAATAATTGTAATTGGATCATAAATTTAAATATAATTTTGGAATACACGACTACATACAACTATATTTGAACCCTATTAAGCAAGATCACAAATTTGGAATGCACTAAACGTGACATATGCACATATATGGTTCGACATTGATGTTTCATTGGTGTTAGATTACAAATGTGTTTCCATATGCACATATATGTTCAACATTGATGTTTCATTATTGTTAGTGGGATAGGGAGATACTCCTTTAATTTCGAAACATATTATGTTCTTATTATAGGATTGCATTGGACAAAGAACAAGATGATTAGTAGCTTGAGAAAGGTCGAGAGAATAAAGTCTGTACATGCATTAAAATACCTCAACCAATTATATAATTGTGTTTGGTTTTGAGGCAATCAATAAAGAATCAATCACCAAAATATTAACAAGTTTGAAGTGGGGATGCCCAACTTTAATTCTTAGGAAAGAGAAAGCATGACATTATCAAACTGTATGAAGAAACGTAGAAAGAAGAAGTGGTTGCAGAATCAATGATCACCTAAAAAGCTTGGAAGAAAGTAAAATTTGGTGATAAAACTCAAATAAACATATATTTCAATGAAGCTAAGGGTACTATGGAAACATTGATCAATGCAAAATATTAATGGAAACATTGACCAATTATATGATTGTGTTTGGTTTTGAGGCAATCAATAAAGAATCAATCACCAAAATATTAACAAGTTTGAATTGGGGATGCCCAACTTTAATTCTTAGGAAAGAGAAAGCATGACATTATCAAACTGTATGAAGAAACATAGAAAGAAGAAGTGGTTGCAGAATCAATGGTCACCTAAAAAAGCTTGGAAGAAAGTAAAATTTGGTGATAAAACTCAAATAAAGATATATTTCAATGAAGCTAAGGGTACTATGGAAACATTGATCAATGCAAAATACAAAGCCATCAAATAAACCTCAACTAGTTATGGGTGCCATCAACTACTAGATAACCACAAAAAAATTTTAAACCATTAACGAAAGAATCCTATTATCATTTTGAGTCCTCTACCCTTTTGATTGTGCAAATCAAGTAAGGAATCCTTTTTCACTACATAGATCAAACGACAAAGCTATGCAAAAGAAGAAATTTGACAAAGAGATAAATATGTGGCAAACGAGTCAAGCAAGTTTGAGGCAACAATAAAACCAATAAAAGAAGTGGTCATAAAGTTATATACCACTTGGCACACACAAACCTGGGATATTCATTGACTTGCAACAGGGTTTGGACATAGAAGAATGCACATAAGGAATTGGAAAAGCACATTTTAATGGGACACTAAAAGACACAAGATAAACTATTTCATTTATCGGAGCTCCATTAAAATTAAATAAAGTTAAATAAAGAGAAACCTAACAAATACATAATGATCATCTTTGAGGACAGTCGTTAGATTTTTTAAACCAATGTTGATGAACTAAACATCTTGGAATAGGAATGGGATGGCCATGAATCCTCAAGAAGTATCTATGATGTAGTCATATATGGGAATCACCATGTTTGCTAATGGAGAAGCGGGTGATTGATTGCAAGGTGAGGGACATTTCCACCTAGTCATCAACCAGGCATAGCAAAAATTACACACAAGTTTGAAGGAAATTTTGGTATTGAATGAAGGGTGGCTCGATAAGTACATAGACTTGGGCGGAAACGCTCATTTTTACCAAATGTTGGTATGAAAAATTACACTAACTAAAAGAAACAAGCACCAATGCCAAACCACCAATTTTTACTCAGTCAGCCAACATAGCCAAGACATTACCAAACTATTAAGCGTCAAATAATGGTGGGTGTAAATACACCCAAAGCGAGTAATCATTGCACATAAAATTCAGATAAAAATATATTGTAAAATATAAGAATTAATTTTGACATTATCAATAAGATGATAGAAAGAGAGTTTGACCAAAGTTGACATTGTCAAAAGGATCCTACGTTATAAGTATAGGTGGCACAAAAGTAGTAGGCTAGACATTCTTTTGCTATGTGTTTTCTATTGTGTCTCCCTACACTAAGTATTTGATAAACATTGATATATTGTTTAACTAGTGGGTTTTCCTGTTGATTTATCACATTCTTTTCGACTATAAATATTGGAGTTTCATGGTATGGATGACTACTCAATGGTTGGATTATGTTAAATTGGTATTCTTTTACTTGATTGAAAATGTTTATTTTGTTTTATTTTTATGTGGTTTATAAGAAATATATATTAGATGATATTAATAATTTATTTTTAACCATGTCCTTTTATTATAATTTGTTGTGTTATATCTCATTCTAAGTTCATCTTTCAATTCTAAGTTGCTTGCATGGAGATTGGTATTGTTTGTTTTTTCCAAGTTGGAGTGGGTTTAATATTAAACCAAGTACCAAAACTCAATATTTTCCATTGACTAGTCTAATTATTGATTGCAAATCTACTTAGAAATGCACACCTTCATCCCCCCACTCTCCCCATGGATGAAAGTGTGCATTTGTGCACAAATATTTATGGCGTCTACATGAAAAAAAAATTAACAAATACAAATATTATGTATAGAATGTGGATAACGATAGCTTAGCTAAATGTATCTACATATAACATGAAAAATTTAATTCACTAAAATTACATCAATAACACATTCATCTCTAATTATAAGGCATACTGAGCTTTTATATAAAACTCTATCAAAATACACACATGAAAATGAATCATATTAAAAATGACAAATCTCATTAAACATATGCAACATTAATGATGCTCCCATAACCATATCAACTAATAAACCAGATATCCAATTATCAATGACCAATCCATCTCCAAGCATACATTTCAAAGAAAGTGAATACAAAAGAGATAATAGGACTATATGGGAGATAAGAGAAATTTACCACCCCACCCATTCATAGATATTAAGCATGGACACCACCCTCAAGTTGGGTTGTGATAAACAAGGGAAAAAGGACTGCATAATGGTCTCTTTCTATGATAATGAGTTTAATGGTCTCTTTCTCTGATCATGACCCTCATGACCCACTGATAGTGTTGCATGACACAACCATTATAAAAAAATCTACCATGTCCCCTCATGTTAAGAAATTACTCAAAATGCATAATTAACCCTAAGGCCCATTCTTTATAAAATACTCTGTAATTCATGCTCAAGAAATCCCTTTTCTAATATGCTAACTCACGAATCCTTAATTTTCCTAGTTATTATTCTTGCAAAGAGCATTGAGGCTACAACTATTATCCTAGGATATTTGATTTAATAGTGTATGTTATTGAACTCTTGTACCAAAGAATCTATTGAAAATTTTAAGAAATATTTTTGTTTCCATATTCAAGCCAAGTACATGTTTATGATAGTTACAAAATTCCTTAAGTACATGTTTATGATAGTTACAAAATTCCTTAGAGTTCACAACATCCATTCCATTTCTTTCAAAATTGTAGGTGGTACTTCTCCAAGTGTTGTTAGTACCAATATTTCTCAACAATATGTATAGTGTGGAAAATATTAGTCCCAATGATATCCAAAATGAGAAAAATAAAAATCAGCTTGTATGAATCTCGTAAAGGAGTAATAAATAGCATAAAATGGATAGCTAACCCCTATGCGGATACATGATATCATTTAATCACCAAAGGTGAGGGGCCCTCACTTCCCCTCTTGTCTTGTTATACTCCTAACAAAAATTTCATGGATTTTATTTGTATTACATTTTTTTATGGAAGTAAATCTGCATTATATATATCAAGTAAAGTATGTGGAAAGAGCATATTTATGTTATGTAGTGGGTCCTCGGCATTTGAATTTTACCAAGTATTAGTATATTAAAAGATTAATATTATCATATATGCTTATTTACATAGCCTCTCTCTCTTTATATATATATATATATAGATACCCAAAGGATACTTTCTCACATTCACGGATGACATCCTTAATAAAATTGTCAATATACACCAGTATGCCTCACCCAAAAGGATTCAAACCAATCAATTTCTAGCATAGGGGTGAATCCATGAAGATGGATAACACTTTTTAGCCAAAAGTGACAGTGAAAAATCGATTTTTTACTCATTTATTAAATTTAATCCATCAAAACTCATATATATGGCTTGTGAATTCCGACATGCAACAAAAAAACAAATTGTAGAGAATTATGTTGTCTTTCCACCTATATTTTTTTAAAATAATAATATTATTTAATATGCCAAAATTGCATTTAATGGTAGGTTTATTCTTGTAAATTTCAGGAAAAGTTAATAAGTGGCCTGTGTGCACGTCAAAATAATTTAATGATGAATGCATAATTTTATAAAATATATATATATGAACATAATCTACATAAAATGCAGTGGGCGTACATTTTTTTAAATTTATGTTGGAAAATTATATTTTTTATTAATTTTTGAAATTGGCCCTTGAAGATTTTAATTGCATTTTGTACACATGTGTGTGCACGTAAAAAAAATTTACATGTTATAAAAATCGAAAAACAAAAAATATCATTTTGAAGAGGACGTGTTGATCTAGGGTGTACATATTTTTTTTAAAAATTGGCTGCATACTTTTTATGTTATTGATTTTTCTTTGCACTAATTTAAACTTGTAGACATGGTTTTGCAAGTGCAAGTTTGAAAAGAAAATTAAAAAAAAAATATATCATATGAACTCAGAAACCCATAAATTATATACCAATGGATAGAAGATTCATTGATGAATCCATATATATGAATTCTGCCACCGAAGGTGCATCCCTAGGTAGGGTTTAGGCCTGGAAAATAAGCCAATAAAATTAAATTTGAAGAAAACAGGTTTAAAAGCCTGTTTTTCAATCCCTCGATCGAGCTAATAGCTCTATCGAGGTCTTAAAAACCCTCGATCGAGGATTTGAGTGCATAGTTTAAATAGATTGATCGATGTTTTAGTTATGGTTAAACTAAAGCCTCAATCAAGCTATTTAGAAAAACTCAATCAAGGGTTAAGAAAACCCTCGATCGAGCTCTATAGCTCGATCGAGGTTTCTCTATAGCTCGATTGAGTTTTTTCTTAACCCTTGATCGTGCTCTATAGCTCTGTCGAGTGTTTTGTTAACCCTTGATCGAACTATCTAGCTCGATCGAGGGTTTTCTTAACCCCTGATTAATATTTTTTAAATATCTCGATCGAGCACTTGGTTAAGCCCTCAATCGAGATTTTAAAAGCTCAATCGATGGCTTAACAAAAACTCGATCGAGCCCCTTTTTTTCCATACTCACGTTCTCGACTTGCCAAAAAGTGTTGTACCCATCTTCATGGGAACACCCATAGGAATGTCCAACTTCCCAACAACAATGGTGACAAACAATTGAGCTAAACCCTTCGGAACCTTCAAGGAAAACCTCATGGGGAAACCACTAGGCACTTACCCTCATTTTGTGGATGGTACTCATTATAAACCTTTATGCATTGATTGCAATCCTTGAATATATAAGGACAACAAATAACGCACACAATGGAGACAAGTAGCCTAGGGATTGATCCCCATACCTCCTAAGCATTCAACTACTTGAGTTAGCCCATCGAGCTTAATACACACATAAACATATAAATTCTGTGCATAGATTTTTTATTTTTAAATGATATTTATGGTGTGGATATAGATATCATGGAGGAGGAGGATCAAGGTTGAAATAAGCTAGGGTTTTTAAGGAAAGATGCAATATTTGTAGGCTCTCAACATGAGAAGGTTGATCCTAGAAGAATTAACTAGGAATTATAGGATGAAAGGTCGAAATGTTCAAGGAGACATAGGGGGTCATAAAAGATAATTTTTTGTCAAGCATCATGGAATTATAGGGAGGAAGTATCCTTGACACCCAAAATATCAACTCAATAGAATCAAATAAGATATTTGGAAGAACCTTCATTTTGGCCATGGATATAGAGGATTCATTGATGCACTCAAAGCTCTTGATGGATGGTATAGGAGGATCTTTGGGGAATTCATCATTTCAATGATAAGACATAGGTATCATCATTCAAGAGTATGATTTAGGGGGGACATGGAAGGAGTCATAAGATCTTATTGAAATCCACTAACTCGATACCAAATAAGGAGATATTGTGATAGGGAATCTCATGTATTGATGGTGTAATGTAATGTTTGAGCCACACAACCAGGGTCCAAAAGTAAGCCTTTACTTAGAAATTAGAGGATTTTTTCTTAGAGGAAGGCCCATTACCAAATAAGTATTTGTGCACTAAAAATGTATAGATTTGTCATACTCTTGGAATTTCTATATCAGTGAAAACAAAATGTAAGGGAAGATATATTTTTGGATAGTAAAGGAAAAAGCATTCAAGATAGATCCAGATCCATGGATTATTCTTCAATTATATAATAGGGACAATTAACTCTCATGCCTTCACTTTTAAATATATTCAAGTTCCTAAATAAAGTGCATACCTAGAGGCACTTAGGCAGGTTTCCCATCATCTCCACAACAATTATTCTTCTCACTTTAGGCTAGTTCTATTCCAGTTCAAGGGGTGAAACCCTAGAAAATAAATTTTAAAATGTTCTCCAAAAATAAAGGAATGTTGGACAACCCTAACCAAAAAATCATAGCAACAAAATCCTTCAATAGTTCAAGATTAAATGAAGAGTTTGGGGGTGGGGGGTGGAAGGTCGAGGGGGGACGGATTTCATCTCAACTCTAATGTCTCATTATTTGAGAAAAAAAAAAATCTTCAAAGAATATTCCAATAGAAAATCCCATGGAAATCCTTGAAAAAAACCCAATCATATATGAAAATAAAAGAGATGGAAAAACCTCACACTGAGCTTGTCAATTGACTTCTTCCTCCCAAATATATTCAACTAAGCTTGGAGGGGAACTCCCATTCTTCCAACATGCCTTTAACAAATGAATCTTTGGGCCTCTATTTATATCCTTTAAATCAAATCCTAATTCATAAAAACAATATTTGTTTTAGAAATCCTCCTTGATTTTTCCTTTGAGTGAATAAAATAGGTCCACATTAGCACCTTCCATCATTCTATTTCATGAGATCCTTTTAAAACATGCATTTATTATTCATTTGAGGGTTTGAATATCTCAACAATGCCACATGGCATATCCTCATACAAATATATTTCCTCAAGATATTAAAAAAATTCCTTGAATGAAGTGTTATCACCCCAAATCCCTCCTCAAAGGTGGAGCATGCCTCCAAATATGTAGAAAAAGGCCTCTAACAATGTGTCTTTACCCCAAATATGTAGAAAGGTGAAATATGCCTCCAAATATGTGACAACCAATTAAATAATGTGTCCTTACCCCCAAAATTTATCCTCAAATGGGAAATATGCATCCAAATACATGGAAGCTCCTCCATTATGGTTATTTCTCACACCTTCTTGCCTCAAACATTCCCTATCCATATCCTTAAAGAGGTATAAACTTAGGTAGGCCTTTGGCCAAGCCCAAGTGCAACTTAGTGCCATGTGATAATTTTCTAAGAAGGGTATTCCTCTTTTTATGCTCATTAAGGCTTTTTCCTACCACGTGTCATGTTGTAGACCTATAATATGTGTCAAGTGTGCCCAAATGAACGTCATGGTGAGATATGACTAGAAAAAAGACTCCATCAAGACAACAATACTTCTACAACTTTATCGTTTCCATCTGGATGATGAATGGTTGTCGAGAAAGACACAATAAAGTGCAAAACATTCAAGTCTCTCCTCGCAACCTAAAAATGCCACTGAACTAAAAAATACTTATGTGGTGCTAGCAAGAGTAGAAAGCCAATGAAAAATAGAGATTATGACTTGCACTTTTAGGTGATAAAATGGTGCAATAAGGAAGATTAAACCTAAAAGGAAAAAATAAAAACAAAATTGCTTGTATAAAAAGAAAGAAGGAAGAAATGAAGCTTGTTATAGGCCAGAACTTGGTGAAACAGGTGGAACAATATTTTGAGTGTGCCTTGGTTGGTTGTTTGAATGGAATAAAAATGGCAGGTACAACTTTCAAATGGTGATTGGATAGGACATGGAAGAATAAATTAGGTTACAATTCAGTGTTTCACTCCATTTCATGGGATTTGCATATTTTCATTTTCATGTTAGAGAATGATAGGGCAAGTATATCATAATTTCGTCGTGAGGTGCTTTCTAGTACAACCCAGGTGGGTGAGAGTTGGCATGTATGTGGTACTAAAGTGGCACATGTTGGCTCAAAAAAGAATATAAAACCAAAAGACATGTCATCTCCAAGTATTGTTAAGATGCATCAATTAAGGATCCTTAAATGCATGTAGAATAAGAATATCCACAGACAGTGAAGGGAGGGTGATGCAAAACCTTGCACACATCTCTCCAGTTCCCCATGCATAGAGTATATATATCCAAACACATAATATATATAACCAATTTACAAATGATCAAATTGTAATGTCAACAATATAATATATACACCCTTGAAATTTATTTAGAAGGAAATGTTTATTCTTACCAGATTAAAGAAATTCCATGGCTATTTGTGTTAACTATTTGTAACCTCAATGTTACTTTTGAAAGGTACTGAGATTTAATTACCCCTGCATGAAATCAGATCTCTAAATGAAGGGATCACGTACGATTTGGTGTGAAGATCATAAATTATGAATATAGGTTGAAAGCATAGTGATGGGTGTGCATAATGAATTATTGATTATAGAATAATAATATATAACTTGTATTTGATATGACTATGTTTCTCGGTATATCTAAGAGATGTACTAAACATCTCTCATATGAACAATCCATTTTAAACAAGGATATCAATTAGCCCGGCAATTTTAAGAAGCATTTCATGCTTGATATTATGTAAAATATTTAGAACCTAGTTTCAAACCATTATCTGCACCCATGGTATGATACGAATATTATGTAAACAAGTCAATAAACATAGTTACATTATTGTTCCACTGGTCGATGAAGAGTTAATCTACCAAATATAAGAATTAAATCAACATAGATCCATCTTAAATATAACTCTATCAAGTCAAATCCCTTGAGGTGTAAAACCCTTTGAGAGTCATAAACTTCAGGAAATGTTTGCACCAAGAAATTTGATCCCTTTTAACACTTGATATAGCAAAGTTAAGATGAATCTATGTTAATAATAAATAAAAATACTAAATTTGAAATCATCATAAATGGGCGAGCGCACAAAGTTGCTCCCCAAAACTATTGCAACGAGGTTGCACTAGCGGAGAAAAAAACAGGAATGCGCATGCACCTAAGGTAGCATGCACGCACCATTAGGTTTGGCACCGAACCGGGGCATGTCAGAAAAATACGTGCATGCGCCCCTATTAAGGTTTTTTTTTTTAAACAAACCGGGTTTCTTTTCATTATTTCCATTCTGGTCGAACGTGAATCAACCACCGCGTGCCCGGAGCTACAACAACCCAAGTGCACCATTTTTACTCAAAAAACCACCTTCATCCATCCACCAATTGCATTGGATAGGTAAATGCCATTGTTTTTTTCATTTTATTCATTGTTTTTTTCATTTTATTCATTGTTTTCGTCATTTTATTCATTTTTGTTTGTTTATTAAATTTGTAATAATCCCCAAATTATTAAAATAATAAAGAATTTTTCATTTTCAAAGTGTAAACCAAAAGAATGAATGAACAAAATGTTAACCTGGAGTCCCCTGGAACCAATTAAAACCCTCAACAAAATCCAAATGCCTAAGAAAATCAAAACCCCCAACAAAATCCAAATGCCTAAGAAAATCAAAACCCCCAACAAAATTTTGACCAAGATGACTTGAACCATTTTGTAAATGAGATGAGAGTGCACACTTGAGAACTAAGGAACACAGTGGAACCATCTCGAGTGTCCCTTTCCACCTCAATTGACTCCATCATCCATGCACATCACTAATTGACTGACATGACTAAATATAGAGCTAGGATGCGGGAGTATTATTCCACGGACATTTCCAAGGAGGAAATAAAAGATTTGAATATTACTAAGGCCCAATTGTACAGTATGTTCACCGATCCAAGAACACAACAACCACCGGACATTAAAAAACCATGTGTTTGCATGGATTGGTGTCATTTCCAACCATGGAGGGAAAATTGGATGCAAAGATGGTTCATGGTTTATGATAAACCTCCCTGCAATAATATGGAGGTTCCACAGTACTTCCTTTGACAACTATGCGCTAAGTTTTCCCTCGGTTCACATGTCAACTATTTTGACATAACCAAGTTCCAGGGTGTTGGCCGTGCCTCTGCCCAAGATCGACCTGCTACTAGGAGGAACCCACTGAGAGGGACACCAGCTCCTAGGCGTGAGCCCAACCCTTCTCCCCAGCCGCCTCAGTTACCCCACAAACTTGTTCAGATCGAGGACGCGATGAGGAGTGTTGCATGTGAACTGCTTAGACACATTGCCTTTGTAGCACCTACTACAGTGGAGAGACAGCCTGACCCTGATAGAAACGCAGGTGCATACCCTTCCCGATAGATTCAGGATAGATTTGTAACTGGTGGTATCCATGTTGGGACTTCTAGTTCCATGGGGTCAATGCCACATCTTTGTCCCCATTGTGAGCACACTTTCCATGGCTCCATTGAGGGTTTCTATGTGGAGAAGGTTAGCACTCTTTTTAATGTGTTTTCAATCATCACTTGATAATTTGTAAAGTAATTTTAAAGTATTTGTGATTGACATAAACTATTATTTCAATGTATAGTTATTTAGAGTTGAGACACCATCATGGGGGAACGCAGCATCTCCCAACCTGGATGTAGCAATGGCTGCTGCAATTGAGATTGTGGCACCTCACACAGATGTATTTCCAGTACCCCACACAATATTGTTACTAATTATGGCATTTCTGTTTTTATGTATTTAAATTTATGATATACATGATAGTTCGTACAATATTTTTTAATATTTTGATTGACTGAATAATTACTGGTTTAATATGTTTATAACATGCATTCGTTTTGGTTTCCATAGGTATGCACGCAGTATGATGACCATCCATCTCTGCTAGGGGTTCGCAGAGCACCATATACACAGGTAAAATGTGTAGTTAAAAGCACGCTTTTAATTTGAAATGTAACGACATACTATTGTTTAATTTATTTTTTATTTACTAAACTATGATATTATAAATTTGTATGCAGGGGCCTCCAATAGCTGCAGGCCTCTTGAGTCCCATGTTTCTACCCTCTCCCATGAGTTTCCCCCCTTGCCTCCATCTAGACCCCTCCCTCCGTCCACCCCCTCCCTTCCATCCACCCTCCCCTCTCTGTTCATACTCCCCCCCTCCATCCATCCTCCCCCATTCGTCCATGCCCCTCCATCTATACATCCTCCCCCATTCATCCACGTCCACCCCCCCCCCCACCCCCGGTTTATCCATCCTCCCCCATTCATCCATGCCCCCCCTTCCATCCATCTTCTCCCCTTCGTCCACAACCTCCCTTATATCCATCCTCCTCCCTCTATCCAGGACCGACCTCCCATTCACCATACCTCAACATCACCCCTAGCCCTTTTGGGTCGATACCCCCTATTGTACATCCAGTAGGGATTTATTGTCCATGATGTCCTTGTCCACCCCATACCACCATGTCCTCTTCCACCACATCATCTCCAGTTCCCGCCACTATTGTGGAAACTACTATTCCATCATCTTCCCATGTGTCTACCGTGGTCGCACCCATAGTTCATCCATCTACATCTGTGCCCCCCCCCATGAATGCATCAGAGCAGGTTTTCCAGCCAATTGCTCCACCTGCTAGCCCAGAAGCTCAGCCACGTCCATTTTTTGGGTTGTTCACGGTGAGAATCAAGTTAATTTATGAAAATGTTTTGATGCATTAACCAAAATTAATTTAAGCAATTATTATTTTTGAATGAAATGATTGTTGTAAATGTTGTAGGGTGGAATTGCTGAGAGGCTCAGCAGATCTAGGACACTTGCTTCTCGTCTCCCACTTGCATCAGCGGTGAGTTATTTAATATTTGAATTGTACATTCATTTTATAAATGTGTTAAATGTTACAAAAGATTGAAACTAATGCTACCTTATATCATTTGTTTCAGAGCGTGGAGAGACGGTCTACTCCTAGACGGAAGAAGACCTGAGGTAGCAGTAGCTCAAAGAAGAGAAAGATCGATTTTGGAGATCCACCAGGGAGTGATCGGGGTGGTCACAATGCTTGGCACACCATGTTATCTACATTAGCCACGATGTGGCACCTTTGGGCACAAGTTGTCATGTACTTTGTATCTACGGCATTGTTTTCCATGTATTTTGGATCTACGACACGAGTTGTCGTATTTTGTATAGGGCACTAGTTTCCATGTATTTTGGATCTACGACATGAGTTGTCAGATTTTGTATAGGGCACGAGTTGCCATCGTATGTACATTGCGAACCATGCTCCACTATTTTCCTGAAAATTTATATATTTGTTCGAGTTTTGTTCCACTATGGTTTTATCTCATGGGTTTATATATAGTTTTGTTCAAGTTTTGTTATATATATGCGTATAATTATTTGGATTCAAATGTATGTAATGGCGATTTTGGATGAAACCTAGAGCACCATTTTAGGGTTTTTAGTGCAACGACAACAATTATTAAGGCCAATATTTCAAACAAGATGTAATTTTAACCCCGAATAAAAATGAAGGTGATTTTGGGAGGACCATTTTTTTATTCGGAGATCAAGTTCACTTGAATCCAAGACAAGTTCTCTCACAACTAAGTTAATATTATGAATACATAGTACTCTAGGCAACTCATCCAACCATAAAAAATCATAGCACTCTCTTCCACTACCCTACTTAACACAATGAATATATGCTCTTTCTCTACTCCGAATAATCCCTTAGGGATATTGTTCCCTTACAATGGTCTTTAGTATAGGTAGAAACAATCAAATCCAATAAATTATTTTAGGAAGTAACTAGATAAACAATACAACTTGTTTCCTACGCAACCAATGAGAAACATTAACCAACAGGTGAAGGATTTATACATTTACTAAGCTTTAATATGTTCATGTACAACCCCTCTCTCTCCCCCCCAACATCTACAAATTCCTCATTTATACTACTAATTCTGTCATTTTCAAATTTGGTTAATGGGTAACAAATATATAGAATACAACATGAGGAGCGGAGAGTATGAACTTGAGAATTGGAGAATAATGGGATAATGATCCCCAATGAGGTAGGAGAATGAAGTACTCCTCACACTTCTACAAACTAATTTTACTTTTCCCAAGCTTGCATAACTACACAAGGTAGACTTCCTCACCAACCTCCACATGAATTTATGATTGGATTCACAGGTAAAGGAAGTGGATGAACTTTATTGAAGGCACATGATGAAAAGGTGGGAGTTCTTAGAATGAAACTTGGTAATGGACGATTAATTTCTCATAAGATCCCTTTATGTTTCTTCTCTAATGGAATCACAACCCATCCTGTGGTCTTTGCAACCATCTTTGATTTCTATATATTCAATTCTAACATTAATATTTTCATAGCTTTGAGTTCATCGTGGTAAGCCTACCGCATCGTTCATACAAGTGTATTTACAACATCTACATGACTAGCCATTCATTAGTCGAGGCTTGGTCCTAAGATGCATATTTACAACATTTACATCAAGTCTAATCTAGCTTCAAAACCCCCCCAAAACTAGTTACAATCTCAGCCATACTAGGCAATACATCAGTACTTATAATAATAACTACATATAATCCGCATAAATTATATTAATAGCCAAACAACAAAATTTTTTGAGAAATACTGAGCAAAACCATAGTTTCCAAAATGGACCTACAAGATGACACATGGGCCATGGGATCAGAGGAGAGGGGCACCCCTAGCACTATCTCGATGTCCTAAATCCAACGGGGTCAACGGTTTGTCGATCTAAGCCACAGTCGTCATTCTATGGCTCATTCCATCTCGCATCAAAAAGTCCTTCAGGGACACCTGCTGGATACATACCGGGGGCATAGAATTCCAATCGTGCAACAAAACCGGGTTCCAGGAAGTCTTGCAAGTTTTTCTAGGAAGGTTCAAGCTGGGAATGCTAGCCATAAGTGTCTAGTCAATGATTTTGCAAATTTGACCCCAATGTGCAAAAATTGCACACTCCCTTACTCAGCAAAACCCTATTTTCCAAAATGGACCTACAAGATGACACCTGGGCCATGGGACCGGAGGAGAGGGGAACCCCTAGCACTATCTCGATGTCCTTAATCCAAAGTAGTCCACGATTTGTCGATCCGAGCCACATTCATCATTCTATGGCTCATTCTGTCTCGCATCCAAAAGGCCTTCAGGGACACCTGCTGGATACCTACCGGGGGCATAGAATTCCAACCGTGCAACAAATCCGGGTTCCGTGGAGTCTTTCAAGTGTGTTTAGGAAGGTTCGAGCTGAGAATGCTAGCCATAAGCGCCCAATCGACGATTTTACAAATTTGACCCCAATGTGCAAAAATTGCACACTCCCTTACTGAGCAAAACCCTAGTTTCCAAAATGGACCTACAAGATGACACATGGGCCATGGGACCGGAGGAGAGGGGAACCCCTAACACTATCCCGATGTCTTGAATCCAACGGAGTCAACGATTTGTCGATCCGAGCCACAGTTGTCTCTCTATGGCTCGTTCTGTCTCGCATGCAAAAGGCCTTCAGGGACACCTACTGGATACCTACCGGGGGCATAGAATTCCAACCGTGCAACAAAACTGGGTTCCAGGGAGTCCTGCAAGTGTGTCTAGGAAGGTTCCAACTGGCAATGCTAGCCATAAGTGCCCGATCGACGATTTTGTAAATTTTACCCCAATGTGCAAAAATTGCACACTCCCTTACTCAGCAAAACCCTAGTTTCCAAAATGGACCTACAAGATGACACCTGGTCCATGGGACCGGAGGAGAGGGGCACCCCTAGCACTATCCAGATGTCCTCAATCCAACGGAGTTCATATTTTGTCGATCTGATCCACGTTCGTCATTCTATGGCTCGTTCTGTCTCGCATCCAAAAGTCCTTTAGGGACACCTGCCGGATACCTACCAAGGGCATAGAATTCCAACCGTGCAACAAAACCGGGTTCCAAGGTGTCCTGCAAGTGTGTATAGGAAGTTTTTAGATGGGAACGCTATCCATAAGTGCCCAGTCGACGATTTTACAAATTTGAACCCAATGTGCAAAAATTGCACACTCCCTTATTGAGTAAAACCCTAGTTTCCAAAATGGACCTACAAGATGACACCTGGTCCATGGGACTGGAGGAGAAGGGAACCCTTAGCACTATCCCGATGTACTAAATCCAATGGAGTCGACGGTTTGTCAATCCAAGCCATGGTCATCATTATATGGCTCGTTCTGTCTCGCATCCAAGAGGCCTTCAGGGACACCTACTGGATACCTACCGAGGGCATAGAATTCCAACCATGCAACAAAATCGGGTTCTGGGGAGTCCTGCAAGTGTATCTAGGAAGGTTCCAGCTGGGAACGCTAGCCATAAGTGCCCAGTCAATGATTTTGTAAATTTGACCCCAATGTGCAAAAATTGCACACTCCCTTACTAAGCAAAAACCTAGTTTCCAAAATGGACCTACAAGATGACACCTGGGCCATGGTACCGGAGGAGAGGGGAACCCCTAGCACTATCTCGATGTCTGAAATCCAGCGGAGTTGACAGTTTGTCGATCCGAGCCACGGTCTTCATTCTATGGCTCATTCTGTCTCGCATCCAAAAGGCCTTCAGGGACACCTGCTGGATACCTACCAGGGGCATAGAATTCCAACCGTGCAACAAAACCAAGTTCTAGGAAGTCCTGCAAGTGTGTTTAGGAAGGTTCTAGCTCGGAACGCTTTCCATAAGTGCTCGGTAGATGATTTTGCAGATTTGACCCCAATGTGCAAAAATTGCACACTCCCTTACTAAGCAAAACCCTGGTTTCCAAAATGGACCTACAAGATGACACCTGGGCCATGGGATTGAACAATATGGGCACCCATAGCACTATCCCGAGGTCCTGAATACAATGGAGTTGATGGTTTGTCGATCCGAGCCACGGTCATCATTCTATGGCTCGTTCCGTCTCCAAACAGACATCGTGTCACATGAGGCTAATCCTAAAGGCTTTGAGGGACATTTGGTGATTTTGTCATTAGGGCATAAAAATTGAATTCTATAAGATTCTACATGTGTGCTTGGCCATTACCAACATTATAACACAACCCATAGTCCCAAGCTTGAGGGGCTCAGTACTTGACCCAATCATCCAAAATGTGCATAGTGAGTTATTGAACAAAACCCTAGTTCCCAAGGTCAATGAACAAGATGAGCATAGGGTGATGGACCCATGGGATAGAAGTGCCCTTATATGGAATGCATTATCATAGACCTAATGGATTTGATGTTTTGTTGACCCGAATGAAAATCATCATTTTATGGCGAGTTGCAGGTCACCTCTGAAATCCTTTCAAGGACACTTGGTGATTATGCCATTAGAGCATAAAAACATATCTGGGCATCTAAATTGAATTCTATAAAATGGTGCATGTGTGTTTTTCCATGATTCGCATGGGAAGACCACCCAAGGTCCCTATATTTAGGGTTTTTAGTACTTGATCCAATCATGGAAAAAGTGCATAGTCACTTATTGAGAAAAACCCTAGTTCATGAGATCAATAAAAAAGACAAGCACTAGGTGATGGACCCATGGGAAAAAGGTTCCCTAGATGGAATGCCTTATCAAAGACCCAATGGAGTCAATGGTTCATTGATACAATCCACAATCATCATTTTATGGTGAGTTGCAGGTCACATCCTAAGTCCTTTCAGGGACACTTGGTGATTTTGTCATTAGGGGATAAAAACTAAACCAAGCATCAAAATTGAATTTCGTAAGATCCCACATGTGTGTTTTCCCATGCTCGACATGGACACACCACCAACGATCCCAAGATTTATGGGTTTTAGTACTTGACCCAATCATGCAAAAAGTGCAATTATTCTCTTAGGGAGTTGTTAGAAGATTTCAAGGATGGGATACTATAAATCATGCTTAAAAAAACCATTGTGTACATTCCATAAGTTTTTTTAAGTTTATTTATATGTTTGATCTAATATCATGTTCTAAGAGTAGTCGTATGAGTACACCCAGTCTCAAATATGAGAGTAATTGGGAAGCCCATGATAAAATTATGGTAATAAGGACATGAGATGCATGAGGTTCTTGAATTTTTGGAAGCTTGTCCACGATGTTTCTATTTTTCCTCGGAGTTTTTCAAAATGTAGTGACAATTCCTAGATATAAATGGTGTTCCTATTGGTCTAGGTGGAGGAAAAAGAAACACATACAACATCTCATTGAACTAAAGAACTAATGTATTGCTGTTGTAATTGATGCAACCAAATTAGCATCAATTACAACACCAATACATGGAAGCATGGAAGTGTTTTGACCACCTTAACCACTAAAATAATGTATTAGTCAAATATAGGGGGAAGTGATAATTACATGTCAATGAACACTTATATTCCTCCATATGATTATAAATGTACCACTTTACACTAGTTATGGGATCAATAATGTATTCTTCTACTATGTTTTAAGATTAATATGGTATAGTAAATATTCTTGCACTAAGGTGTCTTAATGTGTTTTTTTCTTTCAACTCATAAATTCAAGACCACTACAATTGATCCATGTCTCAATTCATGATTGTAAGAAAATATAAAACGTGAAATGTATGTTGCAAACAACTTTATATGGACATGCATGCATTATTATTTCAAGCTTCTCGTTGGAAATATCAACATGTTCTTATCTAGACCTAAGTTTTATGAACTAGGGTTTTCACCATTAGATTTGGTCGACAACATTAGCTATAGTGCCTATCACATGATAACTATCTAGGTCAATTGCAATATACTAGTAGCTATTAACAAGGAAAACCAATGCAATTATTATGGGGTGGCTATATGAATGTTGAGGAAAATCCATATATGAATGCCCATTTTCTTAATATTGAATGTTAATAATTTGAAACCTTATGAGCCATCCATAATTGGAAATTCAAATGTGGGGAAAGTCTTGTCAAAAAGGACTTGCCACTGTAATATTAGGTAGGCATGTAAGTTAATTGAGTGTGTAATTTTGAGAATATTTTATAGGATCCAAACAAACCTAAGACATGTCCTATATGGTAGTTTGAAATCTACTTTGTGCACATGCGAGAGCTGACGGAACCCAAGTCCGCTCACCAGTTTGGGTTCCATGCCCCCAGAGCAATTCCTCAAAGTGTCCCTGAATGGCCCCACGGTGCCGAACCAAGATGCCTACAGCCACGCCAATTTCCATATTTCTGTTTCCGTAAGAAGTCAAGCATCCAAAAACTTATCGTCCACATGGTTTCACAAAACAAGAATGTAATTTTGTAGGGTTGAACTTGTTTTTTAACTTGATTGATCTTGATCCCTAAAAGTGAAATTGGACAATCTCCCTCTCAGGTGGATGAGTGTTAGTTAGCAAGATCTCATCGATGTTGTTGGTGCTTCTACAATTGGCACTCTCTCTTCTTATGTTGCATTAGATACATTGCTCTCTTTTTCTTATTTGAAGTCCAGTCCATCAACTTCACAACCATATTATATGCCCCCATGGTTGTGATTCCACTCTATTTGCTCGACATCAAAACCTCATTTACTCGACTTGCAGATCCCAATGGATTTGATTCACATTAAAACCTCATTTACTCCACCATGGCATCATATCACCACCCATGTGTGGGATGCAATCCTCGAGGCCAACATCCCGCATCAATGGAACAATAAAATATCAAATAAATTGCATAATTAAAAAATGTATCTTAATACTCTATTTCCAACCCGAATTTAACATTAGCCTCATATCTTAATTGACCTCGCATACATGAAGATTAATATCGCTATGCATTTCATATATGTCCTCGTAGGGACATAAAAAAAGTTGGAAAGTCACCAAGGTAATTGGCATCAAATAGGGATGGACTCAGGAGTGAATCAACCAAGAACTGAGCAATGACTACTCCTGGCAGGCAGAAAAAACAAAATTAAAGGGTATGGTTTCCTCGCAAGAATCTCCAATTTAGATCCCGGAGGTGTTTTAAAAAATTATCATCAGACCCCAGAAAAAGGAAATATTATTATTCAAAAATAGCGATTGAGATGGTTTTGGAAATTATGTTCCAACAACTCTTGCCTGGTGGGATTCTTTTTCAAAATCCAGTGAAACGTCTTTATGGGGACATCATATATTAATATGTAAATATATGCATTTTAAACCTGTTTCTCTTCGGTGCTATGGAAAAACTTCTCAATGGTAATATTGTATATTAACAGTAGTTTTTTTTCTATACAACTGATTTGAATCTCACTCTCCGACGCTCCAAAACAGCAGAGGTAGTTCACCTAATACGATTTAAAATAAAGAATATATATATCGCATATTAGTTAAAGTTGTTAGACCATTGAATAAGCTCCGACAAGACTAGTGATATAAAATAGGCATCTTTTCAAAAAACTCTAAGCTTAAGATGGTCTGGACCAAAGTGCCTGGACAAGACTCTCTGTGGTAAATTAAATACATAAAAGTGGCCTCTCTGGATGATAGATTAGATTACTCTTTGAACTTAGAATTGTATAGTAGTTATGTATATACAGCTTACGATCTTCACTACACCAAAGTGCATGGACGATACTCTATTAAGAAGGTTTGTTTATAAGATGTTGGACCAACAAGAGGACTAAAGCTCTAGTGTGGTCCATCGGGCTTATCCAGGTGGTACTAACTGGACTAAATAGCTTGTCTCAAAAGGCGCTTGTTTCTTTGGTACTGGGGCTTAAAGATATGCAGAGAAATTTAATACATAAAGGAGGTGGCATATCCCATAGATAAGTGCTCACATAGCCTATCGATATGATAAAAATATAAAGGTGGCGTCTGGCAAGACCTATTGTACCCTCCTTTAAGTGGGAAATTTAGGAGTGGAAAGGTGGCGGTTACTCGCGACTAGTTGGGGTGGATGGGGAATTTAAGAGTGAAAGATGGCGTTTCTAGATGATAGAGAGTGCGGGCCACGGGGGGTTCACTAGCGAGGCAATATCATATCACGTCCATTCATATTGGGGGTTTGAATACTCTTAAAAACCTCAAAAATATATTGCCCCGTATTAGGGGGTCAAGGGGGATTTTCAATTCGACATAGAAATATAAATATTAGGGGTTATCTTATTTGGGTGGACTAAGGAATAACCTCCAAATCGTGGGATGGAATCATACCTCCAAATCATGGGCTCAATTCATACCCACCTAAAACTTAAGGACCCTCAATTTATATTTGGTATTGCTTATGATCTTAAGTTTTGCATAAATATGATAATAGTGTACCAATGATAATGTCGATGGAAGTCTCTTTGGATTACTGGCCTTGAGCTATCCTCATTTAATAGTTTATTTAGGCTTGGTTTGAATTGATGTTATATTTTTTTCATATTTAGGTTAAGAGATGTAGTTAATTGGTAGTTCTAGAGTTTAATAATTGTATTGTATTTTTTGTAGGTATTCAAGTAAAAGATCTAACTCTTCATTTTTTAGGTCTAGATTTAGGTGGGTATTGAGATTTAATCAAACCTTGCTTCATGACAACCAATAAAAGTGAGATCAATATTTATTGACTAATTATTTCTTTCAACTTTTTGTATTCTTATTTAACATTTTCACATTGCTAGTTAGAAATAGTTGTTAGATTGAGTTATATTTGGCACATTCATAATTGTAATTTCAATTCTTCTATGCAAGGAATCCATGTTAATATTGTGTTGGAACTGACATGAAAATAGGTAAAAATATAAATCCTTATTTGCATACCCTATGTGTTATTGTTACCATGAAATGGCATCATATAAGTTTCACCATCTGTGTATCTTTATAACTATTGCATGCTTGAAACCTAACAATGGATTTTTTTCTCTCTCATATATATATATATATATATATATATATATATATATATATATAACCCAAGAAAAGGTAACTTAATGTTGTTAATTCCCTTGATTGCAAGAATAAATGTAGAGAAAGTGGAGGAAATTCATATATTGCATCTTGTGAATGACCCAAATCCAAGTTATGCACATGATCATATGGTGTTATTGGGAAGTAAGAGGAATTTATATATGTTGATTTGGGTTCAAACATCATTGATGTTTACTTTGATAGGAAGGTAGGGGAGTCCATCCCCAAAAGGGTTTCAATTTTTCATTTTTATAGAGCTTAATTTATTAAGCTTATAGAAAACATGATCTCTATATGGCTATACTTAAATTAACATGATATAAAATTGGTAGATTGGATGGCAGTGGTGTGAAACATCTACAATTCTCATCTTTTCTAAGCATTGAACTAATTATTGGACTATCAACCTTTTACATTCTTTGTTATGTTGATCTCTTGACTAGGTTTTCTTTTAGGCATTTTCCTTCCCAGCACTATTTTGTTGGGTATTAAACTATCCAAAAATAAAAATTGATTAGTCACCCTTGCAATCCCGGTGGGATCATTATTAGTATTGTACTATTATTTTATTTAGCATCATGTTTGCTTATACTAAGATGTGTTAGGGCTCCTATTTGTTACAACTTTATAATATGATATAAAAGGGGTATTAAAAATGGGTTAATAAAAATTGATACATACAATATTTGGTGAAACTAGGGGTTTCTTAATTGGAAAGGCATAATGGGAGGGGGGTTCAACAATAAAATTTTAGGAGGAATTTTCCAATATTTAGTGAAATTAAGGATATTCTTTAATATTATGTGAACAATCGTGCTATGTAACAAGTTCACTGAGTGAACCCCCCGTGCCTGCAGCACCCAAACCATGGCTTCGGTCATGAATCCATTGATTTCGATGGATCCGGGACACCGGGTTTCATCTAGGGGTCCCCCCACAGCGTGCCGAAAACCCCCGAAAATGGTGTTATTGTGCCATCTTTGGAGCTAGGGTTTTGCTCAGTGAAGGCCTTTCGAATATTGCTTAAGGGGGTCATTTATCGTCCGAAGGCTCCTGGGCGTGCATGGCCACCGTGGACATGTCCACAATGGCCATATGCACGTGCGGGTACTGATGGAACCCAAGTCCGCTTACCAGTTTGGGTTCCGTGCCCCCGGAGCAATTCCTCAAAGTGTCCCTGAATGGCCCCAGGGTGTCGAACCAAGATTCCTGCATCACCTAAACCATGGCTCCAGTCATGAATTCATCGATTCCGATGGATCCAGGATGTCGGGTTTCATCTAGGGGACCCCCCGCAGTGTGCCTCCAACCCTCGAAAACAGTTTTATTGTGCCATCTCTGGAGCTAGAGTTTTGCTCAGTGAGGGCCATTCCAAATTCGCTCAAAGGGGGAATTTCTCATACGAAGGATCTTGGGAGTGCGTGGCCACCGTGGACACATCCACAATGGAAATACACACCTGTGGGAGTCGACGGAATCAAATTATGCTCGCCGGTTTGGGTTCCATGGCCCCGAAGCAAATCATTAAAGTGTCCTTGAATGGCCCCGAGGTTCCTGACAAAAATGCCCGTAAAACCCAAACCATGGCTCCGATTGTGAATCTGTCGATTCTGATGGATCCAAGACATCGGGTTTCATCTAGGGGTTCCCTCCCATTATGCCTCGAAGTCTCGAAAACTGTGCCAATGTGCCATCTCCGGAGCTAGGGTTTTTCTTAGTGAGGGCCATTCCAAATTCGCTCAAGGGGGGCATTTCTCATCTGAAGGCTCCCGGGTGTGTGTTACCACCATGGACGCATCCACAATGGCCACGTGCACCTTTGGGATCTGACGGAACCCAATTCCTCTTGTTGGTTTGGGTTTCGTGGCCCCAGAGCAAATCCTCAAAGTGTCCTTGAATGGCGTTGGGGTGCCTGATGAAAATGCCCATAGCACCCAAACCGTGGCTCCGATCGAGAATCTGTCGATTCCGATAGATATGGGACACTAGTTTTCAGCTAGGGAACTCCCCACACCATCCCTCAAAGTGTCAGAAACGGTGCCAATGTGACATCTTTGGAGCTAAGGTTTTGCTCAGTGAGGGCCATTCCAAATTTGCTTAAGGGAGGCATTTCTCATATAAAGGCTCTCGGGCCTGCGTGGCCATCGTGAACACATCCACAATGGAAATATGCATGATTTTGGACATGTCCACGGTGGCCACGCACACCCAGAGCCTTCGGATGAGAAATGGCCCCCTTGAGCGAATTTGGAATGGCCCTCACTGAGCAAAACCCTAGCTCCGGAGATGTCACATTGGCACCATTTCTGAGACTTTGAGGCACGGTTTGGGGAGTCCCCTAGCTATAACCCGGCGCCCCGAATCCATCGGAATTGATGGATTTGAGATCCGAGCCACAGTTTGGGTGCTACGAGCATTTTTGTCGGGCACCCCGGGGCCATTCAAGGACACTTTGAGGATTTGCTTCGGCGCCATAGAACCCAAACCGACGAGCGAACTTGGGTTTCTTTGAATCCCACACATGTGTATGGACATTGTGGATGTGTCCATGGTGGCCACGCATACCCGGGAGCCTTTGGATGAGAAATGACCCCCTTGAGCGAAATTGGAATGGCCCTCACTGAGCAAAATCCTAGCTCCGAAGATGGCATATTGGCACTGTTTCTGAGTCTTCGAGGCATGATGTAGAGGGTCCCCTAGTTGAAACCCAGCACCCCTGTCCCATCGGAATTGACGGATTCATGATCGGAGTCACGGTTTGGGTGCAACGCGCATTTTCGTTGGGCACCCCTGATCCATTCAGGGACACTTTAAGGATTTGCTCTAGGGCCACGGAACCAAAACCAACGAACGAAATTGAATTCTGTCATCTCCCAAAGGTGCGTATTGCCATTGTGGATGCATCAATGGTGGCCAGGCACTCCCGGGATCCTTCGGATGAGAAATGGCCCCCTTGAGCGAATTTGGAATGGCCCTCACCGAGAAAAACCCTAGCTTCGGAGATGGCACATAAGCACCATTTTCGGGACTTCGAGGCATGGCATGAGGAAGGCCCTAGCTAAAACTCGACATCCCTGATCCATAGGAATTGACAGATTTGCGATCGAAGCCATGGTTTGGGTGCTACAGGCATTTTCATCGGGTACCCCGAGGCCATTCAAGGACACTTTGAGGATTTGCTCCGGGGCCACGGAACCCAAACCGGCGAGCAGACTTGGATTCCGTCAGCTCCCACACGTGCACATGGCCATTTTGGATGTGTACACGATGGCCACGCACTCCCGGGAGCCTTCGGATGAGAAATGTCCCCCTTGAGCAAATTTGGAATGGCCCTCACTAAGAAAAACCCTAACTCCGAAGATGGCACATTGGCACCATTTTTGGGACTTCGAGGCACGATGTAGGGGATCCCATAGCTAAAAATCGGTGCCCCGGATCCATTGGAATCGATGGATTCACGATCGGAGCCACGGTTTGGGTGCTATAGGCATTTTCGTCACGCACCTCGGGGCCATTCAGGGACACTTTGAGTATTTGCTCTGGGGCCACGGAACCCAAACCGATGAGCGTACTTGGATTTAGTTAGCTCCCACAGGTGCATGTGGCCATTATGGACATGTCCACGGTGGCAATGCATGCTCGGGAGCCTTCGGATGAGAAATGGCCCTCATTGAGCAAAACCCTAGCTCCAGAGATGTCACATTGGCACCGTTTTTAGTACTTCAAGGCACGGTGTGGGGGGGTCCCCTAGCTGAAACCCAGCATCTCAGATCCATCGGAATTGATGGATTCACGATCAGAGCCACGTTTTGGGTGCTACGAGTATTTTCGTCGAGCACCCCAGGGCCATTCAGGGACACTTTGAGGATTTTCTCCGGGGCCACGGAACCCAAACCGGCTAGTGGACTTGGATTCCGTCGGCTCCCATAGGTGCATGTGGCCATTGTGGACGTGTCCACGGTGGCCATGCATGCCCAAAAGCCTTCGGATGAGAAATGGCCCCCTTGAGCAAAATTGGATCACCTCCCTTTCACATTTGTGAAGACCTATGATCACTAAAATAACTAATATCTTAGTCTAACACTAAGGCCATTTACCTAGTAGAACACATGGAGACCGGAGCTAACACCTAACATGATTTTGGATGTCAACACTAGAGGAGACCTCCAATTACAATGATATATAGAATAAGGATTTATTCCTTCTCATACCATCAATATCACATTATTTTATTTGTAATTAGCTTCATGGAGGAATTCACTATGGTTCATGAAAACACCCCTAGGAGGATATCTGAAGTCTAGGGAGGACAACTTGGCTTGAGTTTGATCCTTCTGAGATTATATTGTTACATCCCTTGGAGGTTTATGATTAGGGTTTTTTTATGAAACCCTAAGTGCATTTTCTAAATAATAAGAAGAGAAGCAGATGTATTGCATTGGATGACTTGTTTTAGTGATTCTGCATGTTATATCTCCTTGGTTCATCTAGGGCTTTCATTATTTTCCCTAGCTATTTGGAGAGCTAGTGAATTGTACTAGCCTTGTGATAAGGCTGTCATGCATGTTCTTGAATTGTAATTGATAGTTATATATGTATTGTTAATTTATCATAAGTAAAAGATAATTTTGTTGAGTGATTTGATATCATCATTGAATAAGTTAAGGGTTGTTTTACTATTTCTATAATTGTTATAAAAGTGAGTTTTCAGATTTGGTTTATGCATGATAAGTTTTCAATGAAACTAAATCTAATATAAGAACTAGGATATTTTTGTGAGGCTCCATGCAAATTCACTAAAGCACAAAAGTGATTGTTACTAGGTGAAACTCTACTCTTTGAGGTTTCAGAGGCTTTGGATTTATGTGTTTCCTCCTACAATATTTAAGTATATAAAATATTTTCTAAGGGCATGCTAAAATATTCTAATGTATACATTCATTGTGGGTAAGCCAGATGGACCACATTTCTTGCAGAGCCAAGGATTGATTTACATTATATGTGTGTGATATCCATCGACGAAGAGTAGAGTTGAGATTTTTTGTGTGCCCATGGTTGAGGGTCTAAGAGTATGTGAGATAATTGGGAACCCCAAGTAAAAGGCCTCACAAAGGGAAATTCCAAGTAATTTTGAGAAAGTGACAAATTAGGTCAAAAGTTGAGCATCTTGTTCTAACACTAAGGTCATTTCCCTAATAGAAGACATGCAGAGTGGAGCTAATGCCTAACATGATTTTGGGTGCTATCAATAGCGTTGTATTTCCATGTACTTGTGTAATGTGACATGGCTACTGTTTGTAAACCCTAAGAAAGAGAATCATGCTAGTGGCGAGAGATTGATTGACATAAGCTTATTATTGAATCCAACCAGTGGAGAAGATAAGGGAAAGATAGACATGTTGGATGTTCTTGTAGATATTTCTCTTGTGCGATGTTAGAGTATAAGACCTAGGGTTTGAGGATTGAAATACCAGGATGGACATGTAGTCTTGGATGCTAGAAATAGTGTTATATTGCAGTGTACTTGTGTGATGTGACATGGATAGGGTTTGCATGAGATATCGCATATTAACATGTTCATGTGCTCTTGCATGTACCCCAACGTTCCAAGAAAAATAAATATTTATATTTATTTGCAAGGAAAATTTAAGGTCTTGGAGATGACTGCAACCTTTGTATCTCATAATCACAAGCCATTGACATCATTGAAATATGAGATCATGGTAGTGGAATAATTTGCAAAGGTGTTAGAGGCCTAAATATTGAAATAGTTCAATCCCAACATAAAGCATCTCATTCTTATCACCAACCAAATGCATATTAGGGTTTAATGCTAGAGTATAAGACCTAGGGTTTGAGGATTGAAATACCAAGATGTACATGTAGACTTGGATTCTATAAGTTGAGTTCTCTAGTGGTGTACTTGTGTAATGTGACATGGGTAGGGTTTTTAAACCCTAATAAAGATAATCATGCTAGTGGGGAGACATTGATTAACATAATCTTGTTGTTGAAGCCAATGAGGGATTCCTAGATGTCCTAGAGACTATAGGGTTGTTGAGGACACCCTAGGAGTTTAGCCTCAAATGACAAGGATATGTTTAGCCTCCAATAAATAATATGGATGCAACTAGGAGTATTTTAGCACTCAGTATGGATTTTATGGCACTAAACATGGTCAAATGATGAAACCTTGACCTTGGGACCAATGAATTGGAGTGGTTGGTGTAAAACATCAATGTATTTTAATAGTAACTTAATCATAACTCAAACATCAGATAAACTATATAAGAAAACGATATCAAATAAACTATCTAACATGAATAACATTAATCATGCATGAATAAACAATCACATGGCTATACTGTGTACCTCAATCAATTAGGCCTTCTGGATCCTCTCGATTTTTTATTGTCTCGAACAACCTCTTGTGCTCTACATGAGGTAGTAAGTAGCGTACCTTGTTTGATGTCTTCGTTGACATTGTTTGCATTTGGATGTTTGTACCAACAATCAAGTGCGTAAAGTGATATGCCCATGAACCTGGTCTATAATCCGTGTATGTGTATCTATTGCTCTTTGGTCCCTTTCCATCTACTGTAAGATATTCCCCATGAACACCCATCGAGCCAGTCGGAAAGGTAATGCCTTCACTATCGGTTAATGATGTGGGGAGGGTTTGCTTCCCCTGGATGCATCGTGCCAACCAATAATTCGTCCCAATTGCACTATCTGTTGGGGCGACAACTGCATAGATGTGTCCTGCAAAAATGCATTTTACGGTCATATTCCAACAAGTAGTGGTTTGATAACTTGGATAATTACAAAAACAAGGAGGGAACCGGGATATGCATGCTGAAATTTTTACCTGGTTGTACAAGATCAGATATATGATCATATTCATTCGAAATAGAGGATTGGCCTTCCTCTAACAATATTGTTTCAACAACTGTACGTGGGTCCACTACAAGTGATACATGATCCCATTCATCAACCCAATCCATTGATTCACACTCATCCCACTCACAACTGCTACAAGGCCCACAAAAGCAAGCAAGTTTCCACGTCCATATTTCAAATAAGGGGTTGTTTGAGCTTCGAACCGAATGAAATCCACGAGTGCCTTGCACAATACCACAACTATAAGAACGTGATCGATCTATATCAACCACATGCCAGAAATTTTTGACAACGTGCCCTATACCTGTTGGTCCGTGCTGATCCGTGGTTCGATCTGACATTTTTGCATAGCACCATCGAACTATGGATTCTGCATCCCGAATATGAGGGTATGTCATGCAACTCATCTCCTCCCTTTGTAGGGAAGTTTTGAGACATGCTCCATCCCCATCATGCTCTCCCTTTCCATGTCCAGTCTCAAAATAGTTCCATATATGCAGCACATCATAATTGTTGTGCAAAATACTCAACCACTGGAATACACGTGCATTTTTGAACTGGCCTGCACAACCATCTGACCATATCCAATGTTGATCCATCTATATACCTCTCTCCTTCAGCTAATCATAGAAAATTCTAACGCAATGTTGCACATAATGCAAGTCGTGGCACCTGTCATCACTGATGTAGAAGTTGGTCTCTTTCAATATTATCCTCATGTCATTGCTGCTCTCTGGCACATGCCTATACGTGATATGGACCATTATTCTAACTTGGTTTGAATGGTAGTATTGACTTTGAATCTCATTTTGTGGCTGCAGGGTGTAGTTTTCAACAAAGTCCACAACCGACAATATTGTGCCATTGGGAAAGGTGTCCATGCACTATCTGTATTGTTCATCCTGCCATCGTGCTACATGGACCTGCTGTACATACTGCTGCATCTTTTGGTAGAATTCCTTCATGAAATTGCAAATTTGTACCTGGTGCCACAAAACCAAGGGCATTAATACAACATGACATTTGCAATTTGGATATATATGTACAAATTCAACATGTAGAGTATGAAAGTATGCAAAATTAGATTACATGTGACTTCACCCATGCAATTTTTTTGCTTTCCTTCACACTATCTACTTGATATGTTATGTACTTGAAGTTTTGCATTTCTACTAACATCCTCCCAAATTCGTGCTCCTCGGTTTCATGGATGCAATGGCTCAATAATGCAAATCCACTACACCTAGAACATGTCCCATATAAACATGATCTTTTATAATATTTTTGTCCTTAAGGTCTTGGACACATTATGCTATGTATAAATTCTTTGGATGCATTCGGTGGTTGTAACGATGGGAATTCCTGCACAATGTTAGTATGCAAATCACAAAATATATGTCTATATGTATCATAATAGTACTCAAATTCTACATGATATCTACAGCAACATGTGTTGCGATCAATGCAAATTCTAACATACTAGGGTTTGCATTTTTCAAAGGACCTTTGGCCCAAGTTCAATTGTGTGTGCTCATTCTTGAACCTTTCGTAGAGTTTTGTTTGTGCCATGTCAAGGAAGTGCTTGAAATGGGGTTCACACCCCTTAACAACTTTTCTCAACTTGAACACATCTCTTTGATTCGATGACGGTCTAGTGTTATCATGCCAAAACTTTTGTACTAGTTCTTTAACAGCATCAATAAGCTTCATGTCTGAACGAGGTAACCTACCAACAAAGGCCCAACAATATTTTTGGCCTGGGGTCTCTAGTTTTTCTCTAATAGCATAATACTTTTGAAGACTCTTTTTATCTACTTTAAATATTTTACGTGTGGGTGATAGCAGGCGACATTGCCTTGTGGATTTGTCTACAATCAATTCCGACAGTACACGGCGAGCCACATTAAAATCTTTTGTATGAGACGTTTTTCCAATCAAATTAAATGCAGACTATCGATTTCTAATAACATGATCATTGGCCTCTGAACTTCTAACTACCTTTATGCCCAAAATTATCATAACATGAGCTAGACAATGTGATTTTAACAAAGCCATAAACAATTGACATTCTGCTGCATCGGTTTTGGATTCAAAATATTCTTTGATTATCCTGCTACAATGGAAATCAATAGTGTGTTTGGGCAACTTACCTTCAAGTCCTGAAAATGAACTTTCATCCACATGAATACGTCTGGGAGTTCTTCATCGTCCACTTGATAGTCGAGGCAAGGGAGTCAGAAAGGAAGTATGAGTCTCGTCACCGGTTTATTGTGGCCCTTGGTTCACAATTTGGTTCTGCAAGGGAGTGTGTTCGACATGTGTGTGCTCTTCTTGGGGAGGTTTCTAATTAACATCCTGTTCAACATCCATCCCTTCATACTCGACATCAAGCAATATTTGATTGAATTCAACCACTTCGTCGTTTCTTTTTTATGGATCTAAGGCACTAACATCTTGATGTCTACGGTTTTCCATGTACAACCTGGCATTTTCTCTTATCTCATGGGCCTTTTCAGGGGGCGGCTCCTTCCTTCTAGACTTTCTTTTATTATTACATCTGTTGCCCATATTCAATACGTTTTTTAACAAAACAAAAATATCACCCCCGCAAGAATGAAAAACAAAGAAGATATTAAAACTCGATGTGCATGATTATTAAAACTCGATTTAGTAATTGATTATCTACAACAACATCTAGTGAGAATGTTTTCATATAATCTTAAAAGCTATTGAGAATGCCCTAGATATAACAACAACATCACCTCTAGGAACTCAATTGGATGGTATTGGATAGTATTGGATGGTGGTATGGGATGTTAGTAGGAGCACATTTCCTACAAAAGGAGAAGCTCCTACTCACTTCGTTTTCATGTTTTGGATGAGGGAAAATAGCCCCAAAAGATTACTTGA